>CAOLHI010001167.1:0-472836 GCA_948474755.1 Ctenosaura bakeri
CCCTGAGAAAATGTCTCAGGGATGGAAAATTACCATAAAGTGAGATTTGTTGAGAGACTGACAGTTCAGATTTGTACTACATTTATATGGGCTTAATTTTAGTCATGTTTGGGGCCATAACCTGTACCTAAAATGATTTAAAATATTTCTTCATAACCTTTGCCACTTAATATTTCATGTATTCTTCTCCTAGAAGGAGAATCATTCTCCCGTGGTATATCATAATTCTTTTTCCCACTCTGCCTCCCACACATTATGAAATTGTTTAGTTTGAAGACTTCACTAAAAGGGCTTTGAAGTCAGGAATGCATATTGTATTAATATCATTATTATCGATAGCCAGTGTGATGTAGTGATTTGAGCATTGGACTATGCCTTTGAGACCAGGGGTTGATTCCCTGCTCATCCATGGAAACCAACTGTGTGATCACAGTGTGTATCACACACTCTCAGCTCCAGAAAATTCATGTTAGGTTTGCCTTAGGGTCACTAGAAGTTGGAAACAACTTGAAGTCACACAACAATATTATTATTATTCCAACTTTATGTAAACTTTCAGGTAAATGTACAATTGTTATCTTACGGATATATTTAAAATATTTTGTTTAATTCTATTCTTCACTATGGGGGCTCCAACAGAACCTGATGAACATGAAGCTGGAACAGAGTCAAGATATATTTGCAGACAGCCTCCTGAATATATGGATGGAAGGCAAACATGAGTAACATTGGCAGGCCAGGTTGGTCTAGCCCATGGAACTCCATGACTCCTTCACACATTTTTAACTTGTCTGAAACTTCCTAATGTACTGACTTGAATTAAAAAGTGTTTGACTAAAGTACCAGAGGTATGTAAGCAGGAGATCACCATATATAGATTTAAAGAGGAGATTGGGATGATGTTTCCTAATAAAATATCATTGGTAGACAGTAACCTCTCTTTCAACATTAAATCAGAATCACCAGTAAAACCAATTTAAGTGAGCCTTATTTAAGCTTAATATTAGATAAATGAAATGGTTTCTACAAGCATTGGGAGGTCAAAAGTTTTCTATTTATATTTGACTTTATTTTGACTTTGTGCTGTTCATTTACCTAAAACCCTTACTTTTTTTCCCTTCCTGTCTTAATAAATATAAGACATTATCTCCTACATGACAGCTGTGAAATGTTGCCACTGAAGTGCAATCTGGGGATAGGTATATCATGGGTACATAAAATCCATGCTGTAATTAATTGAGAGTCATTATTAACCTTTAAATAAATGACAGAATTTTACCATGTGGGTGGAAATAAAAGGTCCATTGAAAACACCATCCCTAGATTTTGTTTTCATACTGCAAAACTGGTTGATCCCCTCAAGGAATTTCTTCTTGTCAAAACATATACATCTATAAAGCCATACAAACATGAGTTGTCATTTAAAGATCCACATATGAATAGGATGAAAAACACAAAGATGAGCCATTTGTTGTTTTAAATATACTACATTGCACAAGCGTCTGAAATACATATTTCCTAACACAAAAGGGAAGACCTTGACAACAACAATTTGGACAGTCTGAATAGGGGAAAAATAGTTTAGGAAACTTTAAGTATTGGACTATGACTCTGGAGATCACAGTTCAAATCCTCATTCTGCCATGGAAACCTGCTGGGTGACTTTGGACAAATCAGACTCTCTCAGCCCCAGAGGAAGGCAATGGTAAACTCATTTTGAACAAATCTTGCCCCCCTCTGCCAAAAAAAAAACAAAACATGATAGGGTTGCCATAAGTCAGAAACGAAGGCTCACTACAACTACAAAATCTAATGAAGTACTCTTCTTTACAACATACCCCACAGATTCTCACTGTGTTTCCAATCTAGAACCTATCTGTCAAGAGAAGGACCACAACTCAGAGTATATGCTTTGTATGTCAGAGGTCTCAGAATGAATCCCTAGTATTTCAAAGTACAACTGAGGAAGTCTCTAGTCCCAGGGTCAGCAAATTCAGAGGGGGCTGGAAGACCACATCCTCTGTATTTTCAGACCCTCTAGACCAGGGCTTTCCAAATGGTGTGCCATGATATGTTAGTGTGTCACCTGAAGTGTGTAGGTGTGTCATCTACAATCTTGGAAATGTATGTTATTATTTATAAATCATATATTTCTAAAAAATATATGAAAGGTTTTCATGAGATATGTTGTGTCCCCATACATTTTGTTATTACAATTTATATATGTGTCTGTATCTCTTATAAGGGGTTAGTTTAACCTCCGGTTTGCTAGTAAAACTGAGTCTAAAAAAAGTATGTCACCAACATGAAAAGTTTGGAAAGCTCTGTTCTAGACTTTCACAGGCCATGTCAGCCCTGGTGGTGCAGTGGTTAAATGCAAGTGCTACAGCCACCATGTTGTGAGTTGTGAGTTCCATCCTACAGGGCTTCAGTTGATTCAGCCTTCCATCCTTTCGTAGGTCGGTAAAATGAGTGCCCAGCTTGTTGAGGGCAATTAGCTAAACATTGTAAACTGCTTAGGGAGTGCTTAGCACTGATAAGCGGTGTAGAAATGTAACTGCTATTGCTATGTGCTGACTTTTTGCAGAACCAGATGTGGTGTTTCAGATACTTTCAATTCCCACTTTTGCACACTCAATTATTTTGTAGTGAGGGGTGCTAGAAACAGTGATCAAATCCCAAATCACATGCCTTAGAGCCTTTGGTGATGTGGTTTTGGATTTTGGAGGGGAGACAGGCAAATCTTTAAAAACTGGGTTGTGAGATATTGGTAAGGGTCCAAGAGCCACATGCACACACCCTGTAGTCCATCATTTCCAGAGGTCCTAGTGCTGTTCTAATTGGAAACTCCAGAAGGAAACCCCTGACTTTGGGTCTAACATGCCCAAAGTCTCTTTTGTTCTTGAAGCACATCACCTACTTCAAAATGCCACCACTCTAGAGTCCCATCTATCTCTGTTCAGAGATAAAACAGACTCAGTCCTATGCTGTTGACCAGCACTCCAAGGAATTGCTAGGGATACCAGCTGAGAGTGGATTCCGCCTCCCCCCGCCGCTATGGGGAGATGGAGGGTGATGAAGTAGCTTGAGTGCTGGTGCTCTGAGGAGTTCCTAGCTAACTGAGGGTGGACTGTTCTCAGAACATTCTCTATGTGGGAATGGAGTGCCTCTCAGCACACCCAAGAGTTCCTGTTAGTTTTGGCTAATAGCAAGTTGCTACTCCTGCTTGTTTGCAAAGCAGAAAAGGAGCAAGGGAGCAAATATGGTGTCCCAGGCCCATGCACTGACTGCATATGCTGGTAATGAGATTGTGTGCTATTGTGTGCTATGTTAACATTAAAGAAATGTATATACTAAATACAGCAGCTCAGTAAAAATAACCACACCTTTCAAAACACAATTGATAAAAACAATAAAATTACAAAGGCACATATAATCAGGAGCGGCTAACCTTATTCTCAGTGAGTCAGTTGGACAGTAACATGCATTTTGGTATTCCAAAACAACAAGAAAAACAACAAAAACTACTAGGCATTCAATTACCTTATTATCTATCCGATGGTCTTTTTAAAATCATATTAATCAATTTGATCATATTTGAGGCCTTAACTGCTGGTTAGGACTAAAGAGTGGTGCCCTGGTGGCACAGTGGTTAAATGCTGGTACTGCAGCCACAAGGTTGTGAGTTTGATCCTGCCGGGCTCCAAGCTGACTCAGCCTTCCATCCTTCCACAGGTTGGTAAAACTGAGTACCCACCTTGTTGGGGTCAATTAGCTAACACATTGTAAACCGCTTAGACAGCACTTAGCTGATAAGCGGTATAGAAATACACATGCATGCTATTGCTAATTCTAAGTATAATGAAGATATGTGTGTATGTGTGTGTTTACTTTAGAAAGTTTCAGGCAACATGAATACCCAAGTACTTGACTGACTGTGTGTTGGTTATGAAATATGTCATACCCTGAATCTGTGTAAGCCAGCGTAAGATGCTTTGCAAACACGTTATTTCTTTGCTAACATGTTGTGGTCATAAAGATGCCAGTGAAGCTGAAATTATTTCTTATTATTATCCTACCAAAGAGATATCTAACGAAATCACCAACCCCCCCACAAATGTTCAACAATTTTGTGACAAAATTTGTGATTATGGATTATTGGAAGTTTATAGGAAGTTGCTCGGGAAGGACTGCAAATGCCAAATATGCAAAAATTCTGTTATTCTTTCCAACAGGGGGAAAACATATTTCCAAATTTCCCCTCTTTACAGAACAATCAACAAAAGCAATAAGCTTAAGGTTAGAAAAGCTAACACATGGGACATTTTCTTTTTACCTAAAACTCTTAAAAGCTGGATAAAATTCAGAGCTCATTTCTCAAAATGACACTACGCACATGGAGAAAAATAACACACATTTCTTGGACCCTCAGTCTCTCCATGATTGTAACAACTGTGCACTTGCTATTTTATTGCCCAGACAAAATATCCCAATTTCTAAGCTAGAAAAATTTGTTTAATATAGGTTATTTGACCTGCAGGGTAGGTAACTCTACAGTCAACAAACAAATAACAGATTAACAGACACTTCAAGCTATAGTTATAGATTTACCATATCCTTAACTTTTCCCCTCTTTTTTTTAGTAATAAAAGGACTCCTTTCAAACAACTGATCATTAATTATACCAGGGCTACTAAGGGTATTGTATCAATGCTGTATGAATGGTTGCTGGCATTCCATTTATGTTAGAAAAGATCGAAAACACATATAGAAACAGGACTTGGGTATGCCATTTTTGAAAAATGACTAGAATTCAGTTTGGAATTAGATCTCTTTCAGCAAACATAAGAGAAAATATAATTCAAATAGTTTGTAAGAGGAACTCAATCTCTATGAAATGTGCACAAAGTTCTGCTCAGATTTATGCTGAAGAAGTGAAAGATCTCACAACAGATTTTGTATATATGATGAGAATGCCCAATTGTGTGACAGTTTTTGGAAAGAATACAAACAGAGGTCAGAGGGATTGCCAGCCAACAGCAACATAAAACTCAGCAATGGTATTCTTAAATCTTTTTTTTTTCAAAAATAATTTGCATGTCCAACGTCAATAATTTATCATATTTGTGTTATTAGAAACTTGCCAAGAAGGGTTTGGGTTTTGCTTCTGCTGCTGCTGCTATTGTTACAAGAGTCATTCACATTTCTGGAAGCATTTATTAGCAATTCTGTGAAATTATAAAATCAGGCACTTTTAGGCTAATTCAGAATTAACAAGTGGCCACACTAATCTGATCCTTTTCGTAATATAACAAAGATCAAAACAAAACTGACATGAGAAAGAGCTGTTAAGACACGTTCAGAGCCTCTAACGTGCCCTGGGCAAAACATTTCATTGTTGAAAAACAAATGATTTAATTTGGTTGATAAGGTCAAAATGATCAGCAACTCATTAGAGCATTATTTACTGAATTTCTCACTAACTAATGAAAAAGGAATGCCTCTTAAACTGGTCCAGTTTCACAGGGAAAATATTACAGCTTTGTAAATACTGGATTTAATCCGGTCTTGTTCATACTTAGACAAATGACTAGTTTAAATCCCATTTCTTTCAAGGTCTCTAAACTAAGATTGCTAAGTCTGCATCTAACCCATCTTCCTTTCTGCCATTTTTTGTAGTACTTTTAGGGAATACTTCTACCAGTTATCTCTTCTGTGACTTATCTTGGGTAATGGCTGTAGTTATGTTCCCACTTCTACCTTTTCTTCTGGTACAGTCAGTTTGCTATGTTGTTGTTATGTGTTGGCCTCCGCTCATGGCGACCCTTCTCAGGTCTTTCAAATCCAGGGCTATGGTTTTCTTGATTGAATCAATCCACTAATAATACAGTCTTCTTCTTTTTGTATTGCCCTCCATTTTCCCCACCACAGTTTTCTTTTCCAGTGAGTCATGTTATCTAAGAATATGTCCACAGTACTATAATCTCAGTTAAATTATTTTGGCTCCTACTGAGGGTATGGGTTTTTTCTCCAAGGCCTGTTTCTTTGTGTTTTTCTTTGTCCAAGGTACCCAGACCACTTCCCAACAAATTAATTGATTTTTTCCTTTCAGTATTCTTCATTGTCCAGCTTTGATATCCATACACAGAAATCAGAAATATAGTGAGACAGACAATCCTGACTTTGGTAATCAATGTTGTATCTTTATACTTGAGGATCTTTACAGCTGATGTTTCTTTATATTTCAGGCAAGGTCACCACCTCATCTTAAAGCACTGACTTTGTGACACTGGGTCAAAGCAGGTTGCATGAGATATTCTCATACAGAATATATATAATGGCAATCTTTTTTTAAAATATTACAGGAATAAAGAAAGGAGAGTTTAGAACTGTGCTTTGCAGTGGCACCAAAAGGAAAGAACAACTATTACTATGCAGAATGACTGTGCAATAGCTTCAAGCAATAGGCCTAAATCATATTCTGAAGAATATTTTGCTTTGACAGACCCTAGAAGTCAAAATGATTGAAGTTCAGCCTTTCAAGTAATGAGCCGTATGTACCTAAGACCCTTCTAATTTGCCCAAAAGTCTTCATAAAAAGAAGCTCCATTCTCAGAGGTAAGATGTGATGTCATTTGCTGCTCTACCTCAAGCAGCAATGTCTCGATTCAGCCCTGCTTCAAGGTATAGTTAGGGCTGTGGAAATTCTATCCAAATCCAAACCAGAATGTGCTTAGTTTAGTCAGCTTGCATAGTACCTTTACCTGGAAGCTTAGTACAACAATTTTGCAACACTTTTGAAGGTGCTGGAAGAAGTAAAAATGAATTAGACGATAGGTAAAAGTATAAAACTTTTTATAAATTGGAGGCAGTTACCAATAAAGGCACAACAGCAGCATCTTTCCTAACCTTTCCTTTACCTTCTACACAAATTTCCCTAGCTACCTGAAATGACTAAGAGAAGTAATAGCAGATTATGGCCAGCTGTATGTCCCATTTTCTTCAGAAATGGTTGAACACAGAAGAAATGAGTTCAAAGCAGTGTAGTTTATTCCCTTGCTAAAAAGAGTGTAAGGTAAAAAGTTCAGTTGAATTTGTGTTCTATTAGTAGGCTTCCCATAGGCAAATGACTGACCACTTTGCAAGGAAAATGTTGGACTAGCCAGGTCTTTGGGTGATCCAACATGACTCTTTTTGACTGGCTAAACACTCTTTTCGACTGGCTACATATTGACGGAACATTGTAGGTGTTGCCCCCACCAATGAGTGATGAGAAAGTTTGAGGAAGATGCTACCATTCTGCTTTTATTGGTAAGCACACCACCCAAAAAGTTGTATAGTCTCATATGACAACAAATGTCACCCAAAAAATGCCCCCCGTTTTGTCACAGATGCGTAGGACTGTGAAAGTGATAAAAGAACTCCTCACCTTGCCCCAAGTTTCATCCTGCCTGCCTGTAAATCTTTGAAACTGATAATACATACTCGTATTGTTTTATGCCCAGAGACAGAAATGTGATAATAGACTGGACCACAGTTCAGAACGCTGGGTCATGACTTAGGATCCTGCATTTCCTGACTAAAGTCCTAGAATCACTGACAAACTTGAACAACTCCAGCCACTTGGATGCAATTTCTCATGTTGACCTCAAGCTTCTATCAACAGAATGTAGTGGCTAGCAGCCAGATCCAGGGCACTTGCAATGGCAAACTAAAGCCTATATTATTTAAACATTCCAAGCTGCTTGCAATGTAATTGGTTAGCCAATTTTACCATCTGCAATTCACTGAAAAAAAGCACCTAAAATTCATATTCCATAGACCTATTATCATACTAAAGATTCAGAAACTGTCCAAATATTCTATCTTGCCCTCAGGTACCTTAATAGCCCCAGGACAAACAAACCATTGCTGAGAATAGTAAATAGGGTATAGCAAGTGCAGTCAGTTGTCTGTGAAGCTCCTACACAAAGTTGCATGGTAAACATTCCTTTGGGGCTCTGCCTCTCAGCAGGCTTCATCTCCAGTTCAAAGGCCACTGCTTAAAACCTTCACATATTTTTGAACTCTAGCCTTTTTCAAACTGATATCTGATTCTTTTGCCTTTCAAAGGTATTGGAAGAGGGCTTAAAGAATATATTGATGAAATGAATTTCTCAAGGGGGCAGCAACGTGACCTCTTTTGCAACCTTTTTATCAGCCAAGCGTAAAATCTATGATCACTAGATGAAAAATAGAGCTTTCTCTTATGAAGGCTTGAAGACTCCTGGCTCAGTGAAATCTATAATGAGCCCAAGGTTAAGCTTGAAAGCTTTAACGCTTTTTTGTCTAACCAAGTTAGGCCAAGCTTAGATCAGATGTGGGCAATTTCTGGCTGTCAGATGTTGTTGCACTGCCATTTCCAGCACCTTCACTACTGGCTAGTGAGGACTGATGAGAGTGGTAGCCCAACAACTTCTGGAAGCTCGCAATTTGCCCCCTTCTGTTTTAGAGGTTCAACAAAAATAGATGTTCTGCATTGTAACAGCATCTAAGGAAGTCAATAAGCAATTGTTGGTGGAATGGAGTTACCTAATCCACATCTATGATCCACAGGTTTGTGTGCAATGATGTGTATACCTGCAGAGCTTTATTCTCTTAGATCACTACATCAGAGGAGTTTTAAAAATGGTTTGCTTGTTTGGCATTAGTGGTTGGATGATAAATTAGAAATAAAGCAACAAAACATACAGCTGCATAGAACCAATAATATTTATAAAGTTTAAAAGTCTTTTGGAAAGAACACTATAATGTAACATGAATGCTGTAATCTACTTGACCATTAGACACTAAATAGTTCTCTACTTTGTTTATTAATTTTAATTGGGATTATAAAATACTTTGGCAGACTAATTAAGCTTGCAGGGACAGATCACAGCTGATGAAACCTAATCAGTACTTCACTGAAACCAATAGAGTTGTGGCAATGAATTGCAAAATGTGTTTTCAGACATCTGCCATCAAATATTGCCAGGTAAAAACAAGGTGAACTATGCAGCAATGTGCACTGCTATTCTCTTTCCAGTGAAGATACTAGAAGCAGAGCCTGGAAATGACTTAAAATTAATTAGCTGGTTATAATTGATTCCTTTTTGCAACAACAAAGGCAGTAATAAGTAACCTAATGGAGAATAACCACTCTTTTTGCATTGATTTTTCAATTGTAGTTACAGAAAATATGCAAATAGTGACACATTTCCAGACAATTTAGTTACTGTGGCAGAAATACACAATCTATTATTATTATTATTATTATTATTATTATTATTATTATTATTATTACATAACAGAAGTGCTCAGCTTTAGTTGAGATGCCAGATGTACCCCTTTTTAGAATTGGAAGACCTAAAGATGGTAGTACATGTGCTGGTAACCTCAAACTTGGATTTCTGCAATGCACTGTACCTTGTACTACCTTTGCATCAAATTCAGAAATTCCAACTAGTGCAAACTACTTTTAAAGCTCTACATAGTTTAGGTCCAAGTTACCTGGAGGATCACCTCTTCCCATACAATCCACCCTGCACACTCAGGTGCTCTAGGGGCATTTATTTAAACCAGACATGGCTTAAGGCTGGCAACAGTCACCCAGAGGACATTTCGTCATTCCCTAGAATGGGGAATGACCTGCCAGAAGAGATTCAACAGCTAAACACATTGTTTGGATTTTAAAAAGTATTAAAGACCTACCTCTACCTTTCTGGCAGGCCTATACAGTTGATTTTGAATTTTAAATTGGTATGTGTAATCATTGTTTTAATCTAGATTTGTGTGTTAAATGGTTTCATATGTTTTAATCTATGTTGTGCCATGCCTCAAGGCTTGGGGAGAGCTGGGTACGAAATAAAAATTTACTACTACTACTACTACAACAACTACTACCTCTGCAAAATTGTCTTCACACTAACTGGTCCTTATTTCCATTCTTCAGAGAGCAAGAGAAGATTGGGGCCAAATTACTTGGTCACAGTCATTTAGTGTTGAATGACACAACCCACAAGACTAGGGGGTCTTTCCATACTACATTGTAATTGTGCTATTATTTCACTTTCAACATCCTGTGGAATTCTGGGGTTTGGAGTTTACTGAGGCCTGGAAGCTCTCTGACTGAGAATGTCCCTCCCTAAACTGCAAGCCCCAGGATTCCAATAGGATACTGAAAGTAGAATAATAGCACTATAGCAGTGTAGTGTGATAGATGCTGCTGCTGTGATTGAGGAGCAACTGATTGTGCATGGGGCTGAGCCAGTGAGTGGGATAGGTGATGCCTCTGAGATCGAGGAGCAACTGACTGTGCCAAGGACTGGGCCAGTGACTGAGCAAGTCAACCTGCAAACATCCCCTGCACTGAAAGGTCAAACAGAGACAGAGTTGCCCCAGCCAGCTCATGACGGAGAAGGAACCAGCAGTGGTGCAGAGGAGTTGCAGCCAGCTGTGCCCAGCAGCGCTCAATCACGCAGAAGGCTGAAATGGGCTACTGAGAGGGAGGCTGCTTGGGCTAGGCTGAGGAAACAATAATGAGTAGCATCTGCTCACAGGGACTATTTAAGTCTGCCGGCGTGGCTGTTCCTTGCTTGCAGCAAATTATTAGCAAGCCCTCATGACCTTTGTGTCTCCTGCTCCCTGAAACCCTCTGGATGGATCTCTGCCTCCTGAACTTTTGGACTGGACCTTGACTTGGCTTGTGTTTTCCTGGTGTTTGGTATATTTGTACTCTCCCTGAAAGTATTCCTGAACTCTCTCCTCCCTTGCTGGCTGTAGCTCAACAGGGAGAGATTCCTGACATGTAGTGTGGAAAGCTTCTAGATTCTATGATGAAGAATTTTACATGGATGAGGAATTTTACATGGATATGCATGATGAGGAATTTTATATGGATATACATAGGGAGGTATTTGTTGAACTGCACTGAAATATCTTCTAGAGTACTAACATAGCACTGATCTTCATGCTACCATCTAAGCAGATGCAATCCAGCATGATACAAGATTTGTGTGTGTGTGCGTGCACGCAGATGTGCGCACCTTCAAGTCTCCTGATGACTTACAGTGATATCTTTCATAGGGTTTTCTTCTGTTCAGAAATACTCAGAGGTGGTTTTGCCAGTTCCTTCCTCTTAAATATAGCCTGTAGCACTTGGTATTAGCTATCACTAAATAATTAGCTCAGTTCTTCTTAATGAGTATATAGGAGAAAATTTTAATGTCAGTTTAAAACCTACCATTTGTTTCTAGAGATTACACAACATATTTGTGCCATTTGTAATCAACATTAATTGCTGTCACCATAAAGTTTACATTTGTCTCTCCTTTTGGTGTTTGTATATACTGGCCCATTGCTTTTGCAATGTAATTTCCCACTACTTTACGCATGAAACATAATTAATATTTATACCCTAAAAGTGGAATGATTGCTTTGATGCTAATGTCACAATATCTCAGACTACTCATCAGAGGATTTCAGGTTTCAAATGCTACATCTAATTAACCTTTGAGAAATTTAGCCACAAATAGATAGATGTATTAGCATAAGATTTGATAGGAATCACATCTTGTCCTGCATACTTAACGGCCATCTAAGAAATGACTGTGTTAATATTATCTCCCCCACAACCCTTTTAATTACATGAGCTTGAGTATATCTATGAGAGCTTAATGATTCAGCAGATGTTTCCAATCAGATTGAACCAAGGGGAAGTTCCTGGAAGGGGAAAAAACACCAAAATTGTTGTTCTTGAGGGGAGAAATAAGAAAATAGATCTAATTTCATTGTTAAGTTAAGCCTTCAGTTCTTAAGTTTTCAAACACACACAGGTATATGATCTAGACCAACAGAAGAATCTAATTTTTGAAGAGGCTGCAGATTAAATTCAAGTGGTTGTCAGGAATTTTTCCTAAGCTCTGGTTTATTTTACTATGGATATTCACCAGAGCACAGTGGTGTTTGCTTGTAATTTTTCAGCTGCAACAGTCTTTGTTAAAGGAATCGGGAAATGTTGACTTGAGGAAAGTGAAAATCTCTATTTTTTCATTACTCTTTTCCAACTCCATCTGCATCTTCTTCCTGTATGTGTGTATATGACTTCAAGTCTCCTGATGATTTATGAATGCTCCATGACTTTCATAGGGTTTTTTTTAAGGCAAAGAATACTCAGAGATGGTTTTGTCAGTTCCTTCCTCTGTACTTGTGCCACTTTGGCATTATCATACATGACATCTGTGTATATTTTTCAAGCATTTTTCTAATGCCCACTCTTATTTACATATGTAAACAAATGTACTGATTTTCCTACTTGACTAAAGAATGCTTGTGTGTACTGTTTCAATTCACATTTTCTCAATTGTACTCTATTTTTCAGAAATAGCACATAAGCCGCATAAAAGTATACATTTTGGGGTAAGGTGTATTTCTTCTCATAATGAATCATATGAAGTTCAAAAGTATTTTCCCTGAGGCTACTGAATCTAACAAAATTCTTTCTTCTTCCTGATAGGTGAATCCTGCTGCTTTCTCCTCAACTGTGCTTTGAATCTTTTCCTTCCTTGCATATTCTTTTCCCCACTCCCTTGTGGTTGTTGCTTGCCTTCAAGTCATTTCTGATTTATGGTGAAGGCAAATTTGTTGTGGGTTTTTCTGGGGCTGAGAGTACGTGATGTGCCCAAGGTCATCCAATGGGTTTCCGTGGCCATGCATGCAATCAAACCCTGGTCTCCAGTGAGCAAACCACTACACCTCACTGGCTCCCCCTTGCTCCCTAAATCCTGCTTATTCTGTTTTCCCTTAGCCTTCCATTTGAACAAAATTTGCTGCCCATATTCCTGCTTGCTCTCTGGGCGTGTAGATGCAGAGTGGGCAAAATGAGAGCATTCCCTACCCCAGTAAGTATTCTTTCCTCTCATTTTTTTTAATTCAGTACTCTACCATTAAAATTTCAGAGATACAGTTTAGACATCAAAAAGGGAGGGGTCTGGCAACTGGGGACTGAAGGAAAATCTCATGGAGGGCAGAATTTTTGGATGGAGAGGCAATGCCTTCATTTTTCCCCCTTCCACCTTTAACTACATCCTTGCTGTTCCCTTGCTTTTCATAAGAGGTGTAACATGATGCTCCAAGCAGGAGCTGCTGAATGCTTTGCCCCCTTCAAGTACTTTGCCATCTCAAAAATGCCACTTCACTGAAGTGTTTAATGCTCTTTGTAGAGGTAGAACGAAGTTTAACAACAGTAACAGCAAGAACCCACATGCAAAGTATGCCCCTCTCCCTGCACTTTTGCCTATAAAATCCACTCAAAATCTAGGCTGGAATTCACTAAGGCAGTTACGAATGCATAAACTAGAGTTACTGGTTCATATTCACAATCCTTATGTATTTCCTAGCTTAAGGAATGTGTAGGGACTGTGAGAGTCCCAGAAACCTTGCTTCTGGTTGTTAGCCATCTGCTTCCCAGTAGAAAGGGGACCAAACCCTGTCAATCCTGCTGCTTGGTAGGTGAGGATTGGATGTGGGGAGAGGGGAGGAATCAAGCCAGGAGGTACTATGTAGTTAAATAAGTATGGTAGTTACTTTTTTTTAACTGCCTTAGTGAATTCCATGCCTAGTGTACAGCCTATGACTATAAAATCACAAAACAGTCTTTTGAAAATGTGGAGAATGGGCAGATTGTGTACTTTATCAGTGAAGAATTCAGTAATGGATCTGGAATAAAGCTATGATTAGGAGCAAGGTTACAGTCCTGTTACATATGTGCTGTCAGCAGAAACAGAGCATGACATTTGCAATATAAAAATTGCATAAGAGATTTAAAATACTTTTATTTAGAATAATGACCCTACAATAATAAAATCATCACAGAGAAAACACCATGTATTCTAAAATGGGTTCAAACTCAGATTTAGACAGGCAGTCAAATACTAACCACAGCTGACCCTGCTTAGTTTCTAATATTAGACGGGATCTAGAAGTGCCTTTAGGGTATTTAGGCAAAGTTAGTTCTAAATAGTGATTTTGATTTTTCCCTCTGAATATTATTGGTTAATAACAGATTGTATTTCAGCTTGCTAGATTTAAACAGCTGCAAATTCAACCAAGCAAAGCAGTGGAATTCCCTCTTTCAATTAGTCAATAACCTGTTTCTATCATCTGCTATAATTATGGAAAAGCTATTTCTATGGTACCACAAAAATTTTGTCCATGTGATACATATTTTTTTTATTATTATTATTATTTATTTGTATCCCACCTCTCCATATGGATCGAGGCGACGAACAACTTAGAAATAGCATGTATTTCGAAACATTTCTATACATGCCCCCAACAAGCTGGGTACTCATTTTACTGACCTGCGAAAGGATGGAAGGCTGAGTCAACCTTGGAGCCGGGCAGGATCGAACTCACAACCTTGTGGCTTGCAGTACTGGCATTTAACCACTGCGCCACCATGGCTCCAATTTTACCTGTGTTGCTGAGGAAGAGGTAAGAGAGGAGGAGCAGTGGAACATGGGAAAAGGAACAGCAACAACCTCTATGGATACCATGCTGGGATCCTTAATGGGATGGCAGGATCCAAATCTGATTCTTATATTCAGCTATATAATTCTTTGGCCTAGGAATAAGCAGGCACTAACAATTTTATATCCCCCCCCCATCTGTAGAACTCTTATTCAGAAGCAGCACATTAAAATGATACTGTAGAGGATGTTGTGATAGATTCAGGTAAACCTATTCTGAATAATAATGCTACAACTAACATGCACATCTATACAATGGAGTGAAAGGTATCTAAGATACTGGGGTGTGCATTTTGTTTGGTACTCAGCCGCCAAATCAGGATGCAATCAAGAAGGGCAAATCAGCCAAACTGCATCTGTCAGACAAATTGCTTTTTGTTGCTAGATCTTTAAGCCTGTTGACTCATAAGACATTTTATCTTCAAAAATGTTGAATGAGCCATGGCTTAAAAGAATAAAGACACACACACAGAGAGAGAAGGGGAGAGAGATCTTCCCCATGGTATTAATCAAGCATATTTATATTTTTTGCCTCTGTTTGGAAAGCAGTGTATTTGTTTGTTGGAGAAAATAAACGTACAATTGCAGTGGTTTGTAGATTAATGCAGGCTGATTGATACTCGTCCAACTGGAGCAAAATTAGTAAATTACACTCCCTGTTTTTTCTAGATTCACACTTTGGTGATTGTTGTACTCAATGTAAATCAAGTCTGAATGCCAAACAAATGTTTTGTAATTTGCATAATCAAGAATTAGAATTTTTTTCCAATTGCTTTAACTTGATTTCACATTTTGTAACTGACACAATCAAATACCACCAGTCGCACATTGCTGATTACTGTGACTGAACTTTCCTCCCCAATAAGCAGGAGAAACTTATGAAATCCACAGTGGGCCATCAAAGGTGGCTAGTGGGATATTTTTGGCCTGAGAGTCAAACACTGTGGTGTAAGTGATCATTTTTTACTACCTCAAGTAATTTTCTGATTCAAAACTTTAAATGAAAAAATTACAGCTAAAAACAAAGCTAGTATAGATTCTAGTCAGCTGCAATAGTCTGCAAAAATATTATATCAGTACAAAACAGTACCAGAATGCACAAAACATTTTAATTCTGTTCCTTTCATTTGACTTTTATCATTCTCACCTGCTCTGATTGTCATTCTTTAGGTGAGAAGTATAAATCCAATAAATGGAGGCATACCTTTATATCCACCATTCCACATACATTTATGCTTGAAAATAATGAGGTTCCTTCTTGGATACAAGAAGGCCAAAACCTGTTCAAGACCAGAGTAGCATTGTTTTTCAGCAGGGGAAAGGGGGTAGCATTGAAATATTGAAAGTTAGTTCCAGTTTTGTAATATATGGCATGAGGAGGGAACCATATGCATGCCAATAACAGATTCTTTAAGGGTGGGGAGGTGTCTGATTGAATGTAATGCCTTGATTTTGTCACATTATGACTAGGGCCCTTTTCGCAGCACCGGCACTTGCGCGACAGAGGAGGGTGGCTCACGCGAGAACCCTCTCCTGAAACGCCGCCGCTTACCCCCGCCTCCTTACTGCACGTGGAGTCTTCAGCCACACCCCCAGCTTCCGCAGCGCCCCTGGGAGCTGTAGGCGCCGCAGGGGGCGGAAGCGGGGAGGAAGCGCGACAGGCCCGCCTGCGTCGGCACTCCACACTCTGGTAAGTGCGGGACGCTGCCAGGAGCCTTGCGCGAGCACCGTTTATTTTCGCTTCAAGCCGAAAATAAAAAAATCCATGCTTGCGCCGCTTCAGCCCCGTGAGCACCGCGGAAGTGGGAGTGCGTCATGCAGAGCAACGCTCCCTCTCCCGCGAGGCTCACGGGGCTATTTCGAGAGAAAGCCCATGCGAAAAGGGCATAGGATATTACTGTGCAGGTAAAGTGCTTCTCTAGGCACCTGGATGACAAGTGGAAAAAGTGTAGAGAAATCATTGTATCAGTACAGCAGTTCCTAGAATTATATAAACAAACTTTGCAGATATCTTGCAAACATGGAAATGTCTAGATACACACACACAGGGAGACACACACACACAATATGATAAAGCAAAATCTGTTTTATGCTGATTTTTTTTTTAAAAAAAAAAAACATGTTTGCCAGCATATAAGACACACCAGTGCATAAGAAACACCCCATTTTAAAAATTTTTTTTTTCTAGGGGAAAAAATAGTTTTTAAAAAATAGCATACCCTCTACTGTCCCCCTTCCCCTCCATTTTGCAGAGGAAAGGAAAGGAGGGAGCTTCAGAGGCAGGGAAAGAAAGTTCCTAGGATCTTTCTTCCCCAACCTTTCCCCTCTGGTTCGCAAGAGAAGGGAAAGGAAGGCACTCTGGAGAGGCAAAAAGAAAGCTGAACAAACTTTCTCCCCCCCCCCACCCGTTATCTCTTTTCTCTTCTCTTTTAAACCAGAAAGTAAAGTGGGGGTGGGAGAAGCCACAAGAGTTCCTTTCCCCCTCCGGAGCTTCCCCTCACTTTTAGTGCACTTTGCCTCTGTGCTAAGAACTTGGACGGTGGCAAAATGCTTAGGAAAAGGGTTGTTTTTTTCCAGCCAATAAGACCCACCAGTATAAGACGCACCCTATTTTTAAAAGTAATAGAAGTAATAATAAAAGTAATAATAAATTAATAATAATAATAATAATAATAATAATAATAATAATAATAGTAATAATAAAAGTAATAGTAATAATAAAAGTAATAGAAGAAAACTGGATATAGATATTAAAGGAGTTGAATAGCTGGATAATTGTATATGGATATGATGAGAAATAGATCTGTATACTATAATAGGTAATATGTATACTATAATATGTAATTTAAAGAAGCCAGTCTACATTAGAGAATTTATGTTTATTGAGATCACGATAAGTTACTTAAATAGAGGTTCTATCAAGAGGTGAGGGGAAGTTATAAGAGAAATGGACAGATTGTATGATAACATGGTAAAGAAGCTTGCATTTTTTTTAATTTGAAAATATGACAATACAAGTATGTAATGTGAATAACAGTTGTTTTAATAAAAATATTATAAAAAAAAGTTATTTTTCAGGAAAAAAAGTGTGTCTTATATGCTGGCAAATACGGTATTTCTATATTGCCTTTAATTTTATTTCTCCTAGCCGAAACACCATGTAAATACCAAGCTTCAAGTTCACAAAATACTATTGATATACTTTCCATACCATGTACTTTCCACAACAATCACAGAAGCTACTTACTTACAGCAAGCAAAATAATTAACACTAGAGTTGTTAGGATACAAATTTTACATCAAAATTCATCCTGAATTGTAAATACATATTCCACACAAGAATGAAACTATAATCTTGAATAGATGTTAGTTCTGCCTTTAGACATTTAAAGGAGATGCATTTGTAAACTGATTTTTATTAATTTTGTATTTGAATAAGATACATATGCATATGGGCCTTCGATGCACTTGTCTACTTATGGCAAACCCATGAATTTTATAGGGTTTCTTAGGCAATGCATTACTCAGAGGTGATTTTTGCCAGTTCCTTCTGAGTTATAGCTTACAGCACCTGGTATTCATTGCTTGTCTTCCATCCAAGTACTAACCAGGGCTGACCCTGCTTAGTTTCTAATATCAGACAGGATCTGGTGCCTCTGGGGTATTTAGGCAATCTTCTGCATGTAGCAGTCTTTAAAAAAAATTGCAGCAATTTATCAAACTTTGCTCAATCACACTTTTGTTTTTTTAAATAACAATTTTTCAGCGGGAAGACGAAGGTCTGTCAAGTCCCATTTTGTTATTAACAGAGCAGACGAAACTATACTCATTATTATGTATGTCTAATCATAGTCAGCAAGGGCTGGCGGAAGAAATGACATGGGCAAATTTAGAAATAAATCAATGCCAAGCAAATGCTTTTAGGTTTTTAACCTTCAAGCCTGATGCAGCAGGCAATGTGTCCTTCCTTTGAAATGGAGTCATTTGTGTCAAGCTGTTGTGACATCAATGTGTCCCTGTTAAAGAAACTAACTTATTAGGAGCTTCGCCACTTCATATGCATCTTTTCTCAGAAACGGAGTTGCTGCAGCTTTCTTCTAATCACAACATAGAACTTTTGTATATAAATCATATTGCACAGTTTATTTACAGCAAAGCATATTGTTACTGCACTAATCTGTAGCTCTACAGTGGTTTCAATTAAATTTTTATTTTCATTTTTACATGCATAAAATCCCCCCCCAAAAAAAAATACCCAAGGGATTGTGCCAGTCAGAAGAAGGAAGCTGTGTTGCCAAAAAAGAGTTAAAGGGTTGGTGGTTTTATTTTGTTTATGACTCAAAATGGTAGGCTACAATCCCCTGTTTGCAGCCTTTCAGTCTCTGCAGTAGATCTTTCAAGTATATAAGAAATGCACCATCAGGCACTTTATAGCAGTCTGTAAATCTTTAAATTACAAAATGTGCCCTACAGTAAAGGGCATCAGATGTGGTTCACTTCAAACAGCAGACAATAATATCTTTTTTAAAAAAAGATGGCATGTCGGTTTTCAGGATACTAGGAAAGTTCATCCAGTTTTACAGACCTGATAGTACTCTCTAGATATACTATCAAAGCTGGACTGCTTTTTCCCAATGTATTGTCTAAACATTTGGTACACTGTTTGGTCTCCCCGCAAGAAGATTTTTTTGGGAGATGGAAAGACACAGATAAATGGCTATGATATGAAGACTTATTAGATATAACAGAAGACTCCAGTGTGAAGATGAAATCAAGACAGAAATTGGAAACTGAAGGAATAAAACTAAGCTGGTTTCCCTATAGGGCAGCTAAAGGAAAGATTTCAGATGGATATACAAACCTATGGAATACAACAAAAGGAACAAATTCAATTATTGAGATTGTTAAGAGAAAATCCACCACATTTATTAGCACATTTGTATAAAGAAATTTTATAACAAGAATGTGAGGAGGAGACAGTTAAAGCTGCGATGATACAATGGGCACAAAATGTTAGACACTCAATACAGTTAGAATGGTGGGAACAGAGTTGGCAACGTACACAGAAATTTACTGCCACCCAAAATTTAAAAGAAAACTACTATAAACTATTTCATGGTACATGACACCAGAAAAATTAAAGACAATTTATAAGATAGGTACAGATCAATGTTGGAAATGTCAAGAGAACTCTAGTACACTATTTCATATGTGGTGGTCATGTCCCAGAGCACAAAAATATTGGAAAGAAATACATAAGAAAATAAGTTCAATTTTGAAAATTCAGTTTGGGATGACACCTGAATTTTGCCTGTTAAACATGACACATACACTAGATGGAACGCCAGCTAAGAGATATTGGGGAATTATATTGTATATGGTGACGACGGCCTGTATTGAATATGCACGACTTTGGAAAAATGAAACTATACCCACAACTGAACAGTGGTGGACAACTTTTATGGAAAACAGAAATGTGGACATACTTACACAAAGACTGAAAGGGAAATCAGATGAGGATATTAACAAAGAGTGGAAGATTGTTACAGATTTGGGTTGGGGGTAGACAGAGGGTAATACATTTTTCATGATAACAATTATTATACAGTTAACAGTTAAAGAAATCTCATGTAACAAGTAAAGTAGAGAGATATAGCTAACTAACAAACATAGGTTATTAACATTTTATTGTGATACGTGATATAATAAATAGAGGGAATATCAATAATTGTAATCTGGAAAGGAAGAAGGAAAAACATTACATGTAAACATTGCAGAAATTATTGCTTGTTTTATTTGTTGAAATTTGAATAAAACTATTTTAAAAAAATAAACATTTGGTACACCGCAAGATTAGATATGTCGCTAGTAGACTTTGTATGTATGCATTATTTAGAA
Organism: Ctenosaura bakeri; assembly: GCA_948474755.1. NCBI lineage: Eukaryota > Metazoa > Chordata > Lepidosauria > Squamata > Iguanidae > Ctenosaura > Ctenosaura bakeri. The sequence goes on from CAOLHI010001167.1 coordinate 20,445, forward strand.
GACATCAATTAGTTAAAGTTTATGCACCAGTCAGAAGTTCAGTGGATGCCTGCCATTACCAGAGGAAACCTATTACCTAGAAAACAACACAGCTACTAGTTACTTTGCATGTTTCATTTTTAAAGCCTCAGAATTTATCCCTGGACCCGAATATAACAATTCAGCATTTCCACTGCTCCAAAACCCAAATTTGTGGAAGGGGTTCCATTTGTTTAAAAGCCCTAAAACTGGAATGCACGGATTAAAGTTTTTTCCAAAGTAGCTTCCTGCCAATCTTACATTTCACTACTATCTCACTCTATTACAATTTAGCAACTTGGCATATTGGATGGCAACAGTATACAATAACGTATGGAATTAAACTTTACTTATATTAGGTAGCCTTAGGCTAGAGTCCTATTGTGAAAGGAGGCCTTTGAGGCCAAACTACTCATGACATGGAGATTATCTGAAAACATTATTGGCCACTGCAGAGATAGGTGTTAATAATCAAATGGGTAAATAGCTGTGAACATCCAAACAGGGAGAAAAGATCAATTTCCCTTCTCCAGCACTATCTCCCCTATCAAACTGGCAGCATGTTGTGTAAAGAAAAAGAGATGGAGAGGTGTATGACATACACTTTGGAGAATGAGTATGTGGTACTCCAATCCAGTACCATTTTTCCCACCAAGCCATTAGCTTCTGAATTCCATGAAACAGTGGAGAATATTAGCAGAAAAGAGGAAGCCTGCAAGAGGGGCTTAACTTTACAGCATCTTTTACACCTGTGTATAGCAGTACTAATACAGGGACACCAGTCAGAGATTCAAAAGTAAGTTTTATTTTATTTGGAGAAATTAACAACCACACGCACACAAGATCCACACAGTCTTGCAATTGCACAAGGCTAACTAGAAGGAAAAGAGAAGAAAATTAGATAGCAAGAAGTTGAAATGAAGTGTGATATTTACCTATCCTCCACAGAAGGGACAAAGCAATGTGGCTCAGACTAAGAGTCCAAGGATAGTACAAGAACAGAAACTGGATGAACCAGTTGGCTCAGAGCCAGGGCTTAAATACTTTTTTTCCCACCCTGAGAGGGAAGATATTAATGGCTCTCAGGCAGAGTAGGCAATGGGGTCTGAAATGAACTAATGGCTTTAGCATTAGGCGACAAAGGACTGATGGGAATCGTGATAGCTTTTTAATGACTGGGCAGGTATGGAAGAGGGAGTGGGTCAATGACAATTAGTTGGCAGTTTCGGGTGCTATTGTTTCTGAAGACTGAGTCACTGAGGGACATTTCCAAGTACATTATTACCGGAGCTTCTCTGACTATGGCCTGGCCATGCCCTGTGGTCCCATCTGAACTACTTTTTGTATTGCATATATTCAGCCAGCCTAGTTTTGCAGCTATGTTAGTGTATAACTTATATTTCATGCCAATTAAATTATATTTGCCAATTATGTCGTGGGGGTGTACAGCCTGGTAGCACTATGTTAAATCAATTTTTCACATGGATTTAACAGGTCAACTGGATTGCAGCTTTCGGCCATAGAGTAAGTGCTCTGAATTAGAAGAACTACATTTATATTGCAGTTGCAACATTCAGTTTCCCTCTAATTAAATTTATTTACTTGGCTTTTCCTACTAGCTTGTTCTCCCCAAGATCTGTTTGCCTTCTGGGCTTCAGAGCCCTGGGACATCAATAGCTTGGAGACATCCTGTATGGCTGGAAATATCCCAGAAGATCACCATACAGTAAGCATGCAGTTCCAAATCGGAAATACAAACTGTGCCTGCATCTAATAAACATGAATCACTGTGCCTTTTATAAGCTGCATTATACATGAAAAGTGCTTCCACATCCTCATTTAAGAGACCATTTGAAGCTTTGCATTTACTTGCCTTAAAAGCTTCTAAAAATCCAAGGGTATCCGTTATCAAGCTACATCTTTTCCTCAGTAATTCAATATTCAAGGTAAGTGGTGGTTAAACAAATGAGGGTGAAAGCACTCTGTAATATAATGCACTTAGTTTCCTAGTCTTTGTATCTTGTAATGTTTGTGGCTCTTACAATGTTTGGTAATTGCAGTGAGACAAAAAGCAGCAAAATGGACAAAACAAAATTGATCCACAAATACGGCTCTGAAACCCATACTATTCAATTATTAGAAATTGGGCATTATATTCAAACTAACTATAAACCATACTTTAAAGGCTAAATCTAGGTGCTTTGAAATGGTCACATATTGATACTATAACTTTGATGTCAAATACAAGCATCTTTAGAAATGGCTACATGTTATGGCATAAGCACAGGGAACTGCAGAAATTGATATATGAGATCTAATGGCCGCCATTTAGAACTATAGCAATAGACCCCGCAATACATCCACTTCAGTGAGAGCCATGATCATTCTAGAATGAGCTGTGCTTGACAACATGCATTCATATTTGAAAGTAAGAAGTCTAGTTTGTTTTGTGACGCTACTCTGAAAAGCAGTTATAAATACTTTTTAAAACCCTACCAAAGTTAGATTCTGCTTATTTTTCCCCCCTGACATAATTTTTTCAGTGAATAGCAAAAATGCAGAAATACTTCTAGTAGAATTTCTTAAAGATTGCATTTTGGTTTTCTGGGCCACAATAGTGAGTCAACAAATACCATTCAAGTATAATTTGTATCCTGTCTGTCTCATTATTTTGTACACAGTAACCCAAGAAAACCCTTCCACTAGTGACAAATTATTAAAAAACATTAATAACCTATCTGATTGAAGCCTAGTGAATTGTCAGGCTCAGTTGTTCAAGCTGGTGGTGAAAAAAGACAGGGAGAAACTCTTCACTACCTGAGGGCTCCCTTCAGATAGGGCAGATGTAGCTGGAGGTTATGGTAATTGTAGTTGCAGTTCTGGTTTGTTTGGTTTTTTTAACTCAATGTAACATTTTTGTTGTCACAAACTGCTGCCAATTTCTGGCACCAACTACAGCTTTTATTCTTCTCAAATGGTGTGAGTTTTTAAAAAAATCCAATACGTATTGCAACAAAAAACATTCCTAGGGACCCTGTGTGAGAAGTGCAACAACGCTTAGCGCTGAAGAATCGAGAATGCCTACCAGAGGGAGGTAGTTAGTTGGGGAGACCCGAAGTGTCCTTCCTCTTATTTCTACCTATTCTGATCTCCTTGTGATATAAACTGATACTGTTAAGGATGACTCTCTGCTCCTTCTCAAGACCCCCTCCTAGTTCTTCCAGAGAATGCAGCTAGACTAGATAGTGCCCAGTAACTTTCCTATCTTAGTATGGAGTTCCTGTAATAAAGCTATAGTTTATTTTTCCTTTAAGCCATGTGTCTTGCTCCTTAATCAGCACCACTGTTCTGCTGCAAATAGGTAGTCTCTGGCACCCTGTTTAGCCCCTCTGTTTCCCCCTGAAAAAACATCATCATCATCGTCATCTCATTCAAGTTACAAAGTTAAAAATATAATTAAACTAACAATAAAACGAAAAGCATTTAAAAGCATAACAGTTAAAAAGGATATCAACAAATATAAACAGCACAGTGCAGCAGATGAAAAATCCCTTCCCTTGACAGTGAGCCCTCCAAGATCTGTTGAAACAAAAAGGGCCCAACCAGAAGATCTCAAGACATGGGCTGGTTCATAAGGATCTCAAGACACGGGCAGGTTCATACCTTTCACACTGCAACAGAAGCTCCATTTCTACCATCCCCATAGTGTAATAAAAAGGTTCCTCTTGTCCCCAGCTATAATGAAGAGGCTTCACCCTCACCCCCCATAAAGGTTACCCATCCCACACACACACACACACACTATAATGAAGTGGCTTCATCCTCCCCTCTCACACACACATTACAATTTCATTCCTCAAGCTCCAATTCTACCCATCATTCCTCCAAAAAGAATAGAAAAGTCGTTAAGGAAAAAGGGGACACAGGGACAACAACAGCAACTTGCAACATCAATCAACAACCAAGGACCTATGTTGTGATAGCTCTTGCTTCTTTACACCAGTTCTTTAGAAACCCTGACAGTTAAACCTCTTCTGCCATTACAGGTTCCTGGAAAGAGAGCAGCAGAAGAAAAGAAGAAGAGGGCTAAGAAATCTCTGTATTGTTTCACCATTTCTTGTTCCTTACATATCCTTACTGATTAGGAGTGATGGAAGGAGATGTCATGTGTGAATCTTAAATTCAAGGAAAGGTATGTACTCTTGCCTAATTAAATTTGTTTTTAAAAGGGAAAAGCAACCCAAACAGTTTTTTTTTAATTGATACTCTTGTCTAACATCTTAGCAGCAAAACAGCCTTTTCCTGCCTCATCTCCCACATCAAATCTGAATTCACTTAAATGTTCTAAAAAAATTTGTAAAATGTCCTCTCATGTTATCCCATGAGAAAATGAAGAGGAAGAGAAGGGAGGGGTTATAAATTTAACCATTTCAATGAAAGCAGAATTTCCACACTTTCTGAGAATGTCAAGATTTGCATGACATTTCCAAGAAATAATGTGTACCTAAAACAATGGACATATTTGGAAATGTGAATGGCCAACAATGCGGCTAACTGGAAAAAAATACACAGAAATATATTCTGATCAATTATAAAAGGATGTATATATTAAAGCCATTTCTGCATTAGGTGCCATTAATGCAAAGTACTGTTACAATCCTGGCATTGCCACTTGTGTGATGGCAGGAACGCTGTTTTCCACATTTGTGAGTTTGTCTGTTTGTCTGTGTCAGGCAGGCCAAGACCTCATACAATTGGCTGTGTAAGGCGAGAAGACCTCATATGATTGGCTGGCTGTGAAGATTCTATGGAATCCTGGGGTTGTCAGTTCAGGGAGGGGCCTTTAGAATACTCAGCCGCAGAGCTCTGGGGCCTCAGGCCAGTTACTATGGAGATAAGGCCCAGCAGCAAGAAGAAGGGCTGTGTATTCTCTCAGAAACCAAACCTCTGTTATGTTAACAACTCTGAATATAGACTGGGTTGGGGAATATGGGGATAAGTTACAGGCACTGGAATAGGTTAGTTACTACAGAGACAACACCTAACAGCAAGGAGGAGGACAGTGTACTCCCTCAGGAACCCAACCTCTGTATGTTAACCACTCTGAATATAGACTGCATTGGGGTCTGCGGGGAAAAGCTACAGATACTGGACAAGGCAGTTTGGGGAATTACAGACATAGGATGTCAAATCTGCATAGTTTAACCAACCTAATTCCTAAGGTTAGGTAAGATAATTCATAAGGTATTTCTAACAAGTGTTACCTATGAGAAAATGAAAGCCCCGGCAATATCAGCTAAATACGCTAGTTTATAATCAAAGCACTTCTTTACTTAGTTGTAATTCTTACTGCAAACCTGTAAGTAAATCACTATTATTATCTCAATATGGCATATATAATCTCTCCTTATTTGCTTTTCTTCTTTTTCCTCCTCTTAGCTTTTGCTCACCATTCACATTGGTATGATATTATTTTGAATGTTGTTCAGTACTGTTTTTTTCCAGGTTGTACTTTGTGTGTTGTCAAATGTGTGTGTGTGTGTGTGTAATTTCACTAGCCATTCAAACATCAATTTATGATAAAGTGGGGGCAATATTCATATTCTTTCCATTCTGGCCATTCTGCTTTCCAGGTAATGGTCCAATAATCAGGAGTAGTCAGTTCTATTTTTTAGAAGTTACTATTTAGCAGGACACATTTCATAGATATGGAACTCATGAGTTCAGACATACTTGGTATTATTAAAAACAAAAATAGAAATGTAATAGAAGGACATAGTATCAGTTCTCTGTAGTCTGAAAATAAATATATAGAAAGACCAGAGGGATGAGATTCATTGTTCTTGAGGCAGCATCCAACCTGTTGGTCACCTGTTGACTATATTTCAGTATAATCACCCTTCTCTGAGTCTGGAGAGAAAGTAGACTTCATTCTAGCATGTCCAAGCCTTATCAATAAACCAACGAAGGAAAATAATAAGAAAGGTAATACAGTAAGTACCTCTGCTATATATATGGAAATTCCGTTCCAGGAACCTCTATGTAAAAACAAAACACGTGAGTGTTGCATCCCATTACAATAAATGGATGCGACATGCATGTGCCCATCTGCTGTGTCTATTGATTATAATAGGACATGATGCTTTGTGCAACCTTGCATTTGTGCATGCAGAGGGCATGGGAAAGGAGAGTACACTGTACAAACCTTAGAATTTGATAGAAAATTGATGAAATATGTCAAAATAATCCATCAATATGCTGTTGTATAAACAAAGATTTTATTTTTCCAGAGTCCTTGCCTTTTGAACGTCTTATCACTTTGAAATTTTTTTTAACGTGAGCTCATTCCAATTTGCCATAACTTTGGTGTAGCAATTTAAAGGAGATTACTGACTTGTCTAATGATTGTTATCTACATCTCTCTGGCCTTAAATTGAAGCATTTAAGTGTTATCATTCCCCAAAAGACTGGATTACTCGTTTCATAAATATTCTTTGACGTAACGTATTTTGACAAGTGAAACTTTTATCACCATTGATGATAACATCAACTATAATTGTGTATAACTCCTATCTTATAAGTAGGAGGAAGCATATAAATCATCAAATCACTGAATTTTAATGGCCTGTCAGCCTCTCCTAATAAGAGGCTGGTTTTGATATGGCTATCGTTTGGTTCAGCATAAAGTGACAATATTACAAGACCAACACTTGAATTAAAGAACAGATGAAAGTGCAAACTGATGAAAATGATATTAATAGTCACTGTTGTGCCATCCACTTTTAATCTCTTAATGTACACAAAAAAAATATACACATTACACTTGGACATAACGTATATTGTGTTGGCTCTGGCCATGACTAGGGCTCTTAATTCATGTAAAGATTTCCAAATGAAAAAGGCAAGACTTCACACAGTTGATTAGTTGGTCACCTTAACTGATGAAACCTAAAACATCTTTAGTTATTTTTTCATGTTAAATCTTACAAAAAATTGTGGATAAGAAAAGATGGACAGGTTACTTATCTGTAACTGTAATTCTTTGAGGGATCATCTGTGCCCTATTTCCTCCTCAAGTGTGTACATGACAAAAATGGCTCTATTTAAGCATCTTCAGTGTTACAGTTTGCATATGCAGATTTATATGAATTGTACATGATTAATGCTTGCACATATTGTTTACTAAGTTTTCCTACCTTTACATTATGTTTTCCTACCAAGGCTATGGATATTGTCTTGGGCTCTCAGCTCCCTTTCCCAAATGTCTTCAGTTTGTGTGAATTTGAAATGGATAAATTCTCCAGAAATTTGCTCTTTCTTATAAATAAACCAGAAGTTACAAAACAGAGGAATGCAGTAACATAAGGAACGTTCATACTACAAGATCATAAGATTTGAGATGTAAAGACCCCTGTCAACTTTAAATGCTCATCTATAAGCTTATTCTGCACTATTTCTTGATTAATCTATTTCTTAAACACTCATAGGAAAATAAGTGTTTTTTAAAATATTTGATCTCAAAGTACACATTAATAACTATATTTCACTTGAAATGTGCATTTTATGTGATTTTTTCTCAGATGAGAACTGCATTACAAAGTTTGGAGGTATATGAAATCCCACAAATAATGGTGCTCCAATCTTCCCAACAAACAAGAGGCAGAATGTCAATTCCTTTCAGAATTGGCAAAGAATAAATTTGTCAAGCATCCCTCCTTAAGATACAATTAGGGATGGAAAAGAATTCTAGTAGTGTTGAGATTCTCACTAAAATCACCCATTTTGCATTCCCAAAACTTGTTGAGAGATAAATCACACCTGGCCTCAGAAAGTCACTCATTTGCACAACATTTTGTATCCACAAAATCATGCATACAGTTTTTTTTAAAAAAAAAACCCATATATATATAATGCACACTACAGTCAGTGGGGAAAATGTGTAGGCAAATGTGTACATCAAGGAAAGTGTGCAATGAAATATGTATATACATAATGGAAAAAGTATACAGAAAATACTTATGAATTTTCATGTAAGTAGTAAAAGCAAAGTTTCACAATCAGATCCAAAGAAAGGATTGGATTGCAGTGCAAGTGGGACTGTCAAAAGAGCAACAAACTGAGACCATTTCTGCACTAGACTGAAACAGCGCTATTATTCCACTTTCAACATCCTATGGAATCCTGGGGTTTGGGGGCCTTCCCTAAACTGCAAACCCCAGGATTCCATAGGATGTTGAAAGTGGAATAATAGTGCTGTTTCAGTCTAGTGCGGAAATGGCCTAAGAGTTTTTACATCCTTGGATAATGAAGTATTAGATTCTGCTGATATGCATAGAAATAATTTGACTGTCATAATATAAGAGATAGATTAGTTTTACACAGTTAAATTCTGGATAGAAGTGAATGCATTCTGGTAGAAATGAGAAATACTTTCATTCAGTTGTTACAGTGAGACCTGTTACAGGACCTTCTATAGGTCAAATCAAAACCACAAGCAGCTGGAAGGTTACCTCATAGTTTGCAACATTGAAAAATGTCTGAATAATTCAGTTTGGGCAGACATGTACTCCACCTAACACCACATTTAGCTTCACAAAATGTCATCTGCTGTAACGTCATCTTCCCTGTAACATAAAGAGGTAATTTAGATTTGAATGCCACACATATTTATTTGGTCAGAGTAATCATCTCTGGCCTATCATCTAATTCTGCCCCTTTTCACTATCCTTTAAATAATATAAAAATAGAATACACATCATATCCTAGTGCAGTGTAATTAGGATTTTTTTAATCTAATCATTCTCAGTCAATGATAATGAAACAGTACTTTCTCACTACTGACAAGGTTACTTTGAACAGAAAACAACTAAATTGTTGATCCAGTGGGTTGTAGATTATTTTAATCTATCCTGTAGAACCTAATAAATAAAATTTTCAAAGAGACCATGCTCTATATTAAAATATATTTTGTATCTTTTTTTCCTTCCTTAAAAACATGAAAATGAAAAATATGAATATAAGGTTGAAGTGGTTCTGAAGCAGACAAATTATGTTGGAAATCTTGGGCAATATGCACCTCCGGTTGCATATTGCCCAATATTTGATAAAAAGAGTGACATGTTTGTAACAGTCCAGTTCCTATTATAAAACTGTCTCTCATGCCACATTGATGAAATCTCTGTCCTGCTTTATTCATTTATTCTGCAACAGTCTGTCACCCACAGAAAAGTTATCAATTATTTTGCTTCGAAATATAGTTGTAGGACTCAGTGATTTCACAGTATATCAGGAACAGTATTATGTCCTGTATATTCACCCTCTCTCAATCTAGTTGCATAGGAATGGGGTTGTTAAAGGACAATTAGAAAGTACAAAAATGCCCCCAAATGGTCCAAACTCATTTTAAAGCAAGGTTTTAAGATAAACGAGTAAATTATGTTAAAAGGTAAGATAACTTTTAACCCTCTCATAACTCCCTCCCAAAAAATGTCTTGAAGGTAGTGTAGTTACTTGTAATATATTACCCTCAAAGGCTGAGGCATGGGGGAATATTCAACTTTCCTTCTCTCTATCACTTTTTTGTTGGAATTTCCCTATCACAGCTATGTGTAGTTTCCAGACAGGTCTGAGACATATTTAATTTCCTGTGACTTGCAATTTCTGTTTTCCAAAAACCTATGTTATGTCATGAAGCTAAAGCACAATAACATCTCTCTTTCCTTCTTTGCCTGTTACCTATTTGGAAATGCATCAGACTATTAAAACAGAGTTGGGTACAACTGAGCACCCATTAATAAAAAGTGGAATGACATCAGTCCTGTCTGTATGTGTTCCAGACAGGCAGTAAACATTACATGCTTTTTAGAAACCACAGCTTTTTACAACAGCCTGTAGTAAGGAGAGGTGAATGAATTAAATGCTTTTACTGTTAATCCTTCTGGAAAGTAATTCCAACACATTAAGTTGTCAAAAGCCAAAGAAAGCACTGTCAGAATCAGTGGAGATGTCAGCATTAAAAAGTTCATTAAGTCTCAAGCCAATGGCAGTAGTGTTTCAGTCCTAGATTCTGTATGTCATGAGAATATATCTAGAAGTGTCACTTGCTGACCTCCCTTTGATAGGTATTTCCAAATTCCCTTGTTCAGTGTTGCAGCTAAGTAATGCTAGATTCTATACTTAATGGTCTTATGCAAGCCTTTTTATGGTGATGTGTTTTACTTCATTTACTTCAAAATGTAGTGAGTGAGCCATCATTCCCATGTTGGGGGGGCAGGTGTTTCATTCCATTCTTGATCAGTAGGGCTTTAAAGATCAGCCCAAGATCCTGCCTTGAATGCTGCCCTTAATGGGCCATCAGTCCAGTTAGGAACAGCTTTATCTTCTTCAGCTGCACGCTCTTGGATTGCTTCTTCCCATTTTGTTCCTTACTTAATATGCATGAATGTTGTTCAGTGTGAATTGAGGCCTGCCACTTCTTTCCTCTCTTACTATTTTTCTGTTCCAGCTTAAGACATCTTATCTCATTCAAGAAGTGTGCTCAGATTCCTTTTCCTTAACTTTGTATTATTAACTGTTAGGGAAAATCACTTAAGGAGATGGACATGTGTGGCTCTTCATATGTCATTGGAATGCAGCTCCCAGCAGCCCCAGGCAGAAGTCTATGGTGAGGATCATCTGAGTTTTAGTTCAACAATACCTAGAAACCTCATGTTCCCATTACTGAATTAAGACCATGGTTTGCAAGAAGATCATGGTTGTAGATGATAATTTTCATACTTGTTGGGTTGTGGATAATTTGTAGTCTAAAAGATTACTTTTGAATGTTGCCGTCTTGAATGTTAATCCCCATTAAACCCAAATTGTAATTTGAATCTGCTGAATAACATTTCATTTCTTAAACATTTTGCCCTATTTAATTGCCATTTTTAACTTTGTTTGCCCTGCTTTTAGCCCACATTACAAACATCTATACTCTGAAATAATTTTGGACATTAATAGGAGAATTATTTTTAAAATATTTCAAGAATAATCTTTTACACACTCCCTTTTTATCCACTAAATGGATACTTCCATTCTACACATAATCTTTGTCTTGAGGGATTAAACGCTCCTTTATGTCCAAGTTCAATTAACCTCTCATTGTTTGGGGTCAAATAATGGTAGACTTTTAATAGCTACACTAGGATCAAACAGGGAGATACACAGGTCTTCCTTCTGCATAAGCAAACCTCACTGGGCAACGACAATGATAAAAAAAGTACCAATGTGGCTTTCTTATCATACTCTAGCTCCTGTGTCAGAGCAAATCTTACAATTCAACTTCACTGAACTACCTTTTTGGGGAGAATTTTCCCTCAAGGCATGATGCTTAATGTAGGCTGCAATCCAAACACAATATATGAAAATTATAAAGTTCTTCACAACGGAGAAAATGCTTTCTCCTCTCATTAAAAATGTAAAGCATTACAGTCACTACTTATCACTCTCAAAACCACAGCATAATAATCCACAGAAAGGAAGACTTGTCAATATTCCAGTGAAATCTACAGGCATTAAAAATCTCTGAGGTGTGATATTAATATCGATATTGATTTCAATAGGATTTAGGTACATCTCTATTTTGTTTAATCATGCTTGACAAACATAATACAGAGAGTCCTTTGGAATTCAACTAGAGTCACAGTTGATTCATTTGTGTTCATTGTGATTTTGTTCATGGTTTAGTATTTTTATATTAGTAAACTGCTTTGAGGGTATTTGCAAGTAGCACAATATGAATGAATGAACAAAATGAATGATTTATTTGAACGTACATATATATATATGGTCCAGGATTTCAGTGGAGGACTCATACTTTGCACAGGTAGGGAAGAATGCATCTACATGTAAAGACAGCTCCCTCATCCGCAAACTCATCTACAGACTATCCTGGCCTAGATCATCCTTTTTCATCCTTTCTCTTAGATATTAACAAAGCATTTCTGATATTACTCTTTTGCTAATCTACTTAGTATCTCCTCTACTTAGTGTCTCCTCCACCACTCCCAATCCGTGGATAAATCCAGTGATATGGTTCTCCCAGTTCATCTACCTACACATAGAGGAGAAAATTTTAAGAGGTCAGTGATGCACACCTCTGTTAAAAGAATCCAGTGTGGAAGGATCCAGTTCAGTACTGTCTAGACTTATTGTTTCTTAGGGGAACTAGAATGCAGCTTCGCTTTGTTTTAAGAAGTTTCTGGTCTTCCTCAACCACCAGGTTCCCCGACCACCAAGTCTCCACATATGTGTAAGATTCCAACTGAAACTATTCTAGCCATAGATGGAGATGCTGGGGATTGTAATCCAGCACCTCTGGAGGCAGGGTAACTTGTGGAAGCTTGTTAGCTTGTTGTTGTTGTTGTTGTGTGCCTTCAGGTTGTTACCAATTTATGGCAATCCTAATGTGAATCTATCACAGGGTTTTCTGAGGATGAGTGTGTGTGATGTGCCCAAGGTCATCCAGTGATTTTCCATGGCCGAGTGGCAATCAAACCCACATCTACAGTGCCATAGTTCAATGCTTAAACTACTAAGCCATGCTGGCCCCAGTCTAGAGAAATTCACGTTTGGGACTATTACAATTACATGAGGGAATTGGTTCTTGCTGTCTTTCCTATTATGAAAACTAAAACAACAACTTGTGCCAGGCTCCATCTTGAAGTGGCTTGAACAAGAGAACGTTTATAACAAATTAATTCTTGAGTGATCCTGCCTCGAGAAAATACCCCAATATAGGGTGAAAATGCAAAAGAAATCTTGTAGGGTGCTTTATATCTTAAGTTCTGTTTATTTTTAATTTAAAACAGCACTACATATTGATTATCTAAGATAAATTTTATTTTATTGTTTTAAAATTAAACTATGCCTTTGGTCTTTGGGCACCTGTACCTGTTATAGCCATGTGCTACTACATTTTGCTTCTGATTTCTTCTTTATCATATAATTTTAAAGGATTTAAATACAACATCTCTGAATAATCTGTGTGCAGTCTGCAGTTTATGTGAGAAAAGACAGCATATAGGGATAGGAAACATCCAAAGTGGTGGTAACCAAGACATTTGCTTGCCTGCTTTCTTGCTTTCTTCAATTGCAACTCAATGGAAGACAATAAAGCCAGAACATGGAGACATTACTTTTGCAGCTTGCAACTTCCATAATCCCCTAGTTGCCACAATGACTGAGAGTTACTATTCAAAAAATTAACTTTTCCATGCTGTGAAGAAAGGTTGGGGGGTAAGCCAGAAGGGTAGGGGCCCCCAGTCCTTTATGATGACCAATTCCCATTTATTTTTAGTCTTGGTTATGAATGCTTGAATGTCTCTGGACTGTACCAAGAACCTCATCTATGATGGTTATAGCTAGTTTTAGAAATGGAGGGCTCATTCTCCAGCTCAGAATCCTTGGGATAAGTGTAACCATAATGAGAAACTGCTGGAAGTTGAACTGGTTCTGGCCAGAAGGTAATCTACTCCCTTGACATAGGAACAACAAAAAGACAAATCCTTAATACTGATTATATTTAATACCAGTTGAGAGGATCACATTGCCTGTCATTTAGGACTGTCACTTGGTTAAGGATATTTTATTTCAATTAAACAATTCAGTTTTAATTAAATTTGCATACATTTGCTTAGGGCTAGAAGAACAGTTTTTGTGGGAAAAGATAGCATATTCTCTGAATCCCACCTGCATTTTCTTGTTTTGTTCTTGCTGTATGCCTTCAGGTTGTTTTCAACTTATAGGAGTTCTTAGGCAAACCTATCACAGGGTTTGCTAAGCAAGATTTGCTAAGATGGGGTTTCCCATTGCCTCCCTCTGCGGCTAAGAGAGTGTGACTTGTCCAACTCAAACTGATGGACCACAGTGGCTCTCACTGTTTTGTACTCAATTGTAAGAATATATAGATATACATATACCTATATATACATACATATATATATATGCAAATAGATCTGAATGAATTTTGATATAGACTTTTCCCAATATATGTATTGCAATGATCTTTTATTACCCTTACACACCAGGACAGCACATATTAGTTTTTCCAAGTAACACTCTGTTGCAGTACTTAGACATAATTACATCTATAATGCAGACAGCTTTGTCACCAACACTATTGTAATCAATTGCCTCAAATTTCAGTCACAATGAAAGTTTAAAAAAAAAAAAAATCCTAGCGCTTCTAGGTTAACATTTTATTCACATTTCCCCCACAGACTGAAATATATTCTATTATCGTCACAGGCTTATCCAGTGAGGATGCCTTCTCAGTAAAAGCCCTGATGGTGCAGTGGTTAAATGTCAGTACTGCAGCCACAAAGTTGTGAGTTGAATTCTGCAGGGTTCCAGGTTGATTCAGCCTTCCATCCTTTTGTAGGTCAGTAAAATGAGTACCCAGTTTGTTGGGGGCACTTAACTAAAATATATTGTAAACCGCTGAGGGAGTGCTTTGCACTAAGTGGTATAGAAATGGAACTGCTATTGCTATACGTCAGTGGTTCTCAACCTTCCTAATGCCGCAACCTTTTAATACAGTTCCTCATGTCGTGGTGACCCCCAACCATAAAATTATTTTCATTGCTACTTCATAACTGTAATTTTGCTACTGTTATGAATCGTAATGTAAATATATGATATGCAGGATGTATTTTCATTGTTACAAATTGAACATAATTAAAGCATAGTGATTAATCACAAAAACAATATGTAATTATATATTGTGAAATATTTATTTCTAATTACATCTTGGGTGACTACACAAGCTTCTTGTGTGTGCCTTCAAGTTGTTCCTGACTTATGTTGACCCTAAGGTGGGCCTACCATTGGGTAGGAGGGTAGGTGGGTGGGCAAATGAGAAGAAGGCAAGTAACTGCAATGCAAAATTCAAGCAAGAAGTTTCCAAAAGTAGGCTGGAAAGAGAGAGAGAAGACTGCCCATCTCCTAGGAAAAGGAGGTCTCCCCCTTGTTCTGAAATAAACTCCTCTTAAAGGCCCAGCTAGGAATCCCTGGGGCAGCATGACGAGCTCCCCGCCTCCGCCAAAGGGGCTGAGACCTGTGCTGGGCTACCACCCAGCCCACCTGCCAGCCCACGCGGAGCGCCGGGCTGCCTGGAAGCTGCTCCAACCCGCAGCTCTCTTTCCCAGCAGATGGACGCTCCCCCCCCCCCGCCCTGTGCAAGGCCTCCGACAAAACACCTCCCCCTTCCGCCAACCCTGCCCCCCTCCCCGCCCAATGACCATGCGAACAGCACCCTGTCGGGGCGTTTTTGCAGCTCTCCTCCCCCTTCCGAGACAGTGACACCAGTGACAGCCCTGGAAGCTGGCAGTCGTGCTTGGCGCGCACCCAGGGGCGGAGGCGAGGGAAGGGGCTCGGGGGGCTCAGAGCCCTCCCCAATGCCGCCACCCCCCCATGCTCCCGTGATAGCAAACCCAGCACGAGGGCGAGTGGCGCGTCTCCTTCTGCCTCTCTGCCGCTCGCCCAAAGCATGAGCGGGGAAGGCAACGCAAGCCACCCGTGGCAAACAGTGCTGCGGGCACCGAGAGCCCAGAGGGAGGGAAAGAGGGAGGGAGGGAAGGGACAAGCCTGGCAAGGGGCGGCGCCAACCAGGCTCTCCCCTCTCTGCGCAAAGCACAATCCCTCCTCCCATTGCGGGGCACCTGGAGCTTCCCTGCTTGCCCACAGCCCCATTCCCACTGCAGGGCCTTGCTCCAGGCGCAGGCTCGGCCGTCCTCCTTTCCTACCCAGCGCTTGCTCACTCACCTTGGCAGCTCCACAGGGGGAGGAAAAGATGGCACCGTGTCCTACTTCAGAGCCTGCCTGCCCGCCTGCCTGCCCGCCCACTCGCCTGTGCTCAGCTGCCGCGCCAAGGAGGAAGAGGAGGCAGCCCAAGCGAGAAAGGCCGCTTGCAGGGCGGCGGCAGTGGTGAGGAAGAGGGCGTGGCGCTCCTCCAACGGTGCAACCCACCCTGCCCAGAGCAACAGCTGCCTCCTCTCCCTTCCTCCCAGCGCGGGGTCTCAGAAACAGCCCTCCCATTGGCTGTGAGGCCACCAAATAACAGCGGGGGCTGGCTTTTGGCGGGAGGATCAGTGAACTTGTTTCAAAAGGGGGTGGGGCGGGGCGGGATAGAGGAGTGGTGACCCCCGTGAAAGGGTCATTCGACCCCCAAAGGGGTCACGGCCCACGGGTTGAGAACCACTGCTATAGGTGCTCCTGAACTGTCAAATTCCCTCCCATGGGAAGCTAGGCTCACTGCTTCTCTGTTTTCCTTTTGCCAGAAGGTAAAGACTTTTTTATCTGAATGGGCATTTCGATATTAATAGTTTGTACACGGCCCCTTCTTGGAATAAAAGAGAAAGATAAATTTAGTACAAATAAATGTTTAATGTACATTTACTTTTCTACCATCTGAAAAATATGTCACTTTTGGTTTCCTCCACAATAAGGGGAAAGATACTTGCAACAGATTTTCATAGTCCACAAATTGGATAAATTTATTTTAAAAATAATGTGACTTTCTTTTCCACCTCTAACATTATACTTCCTTCATGTATGGATGTTACATGTATGTGTCAAAGCAAATGCCATGTTAGGAGAGGCAGTTTGTCATGTGTGAAAATAAAGAGTCTCTTACAGGATGATGCTGGTCTTTTATATTTTAGTAAGGATTGTGGTGTCCTCTGGTCAGTTGGGAATAGTTTCAATTTATTGCTATATTTGATTAACCATTTAAAAGTGATTAACCTGTTCTCAATGGGTGGAACTGATATTCCATCCATGTGTGCCACCTTTCTTTGACTATGTCCACAGGCGTGCTTGTTCAATGTCTATGCTAGTTCAGTAAGTTAGATCTCAGCTGTAAACCATTAAGTTTACACCCAAGTCCCGTTATCTTCTGTCATGTAGATAAAATAATGTGATTCCATTCCGATATTTACAGGGAGGGGTTCAGTTTATTTCCTAATAAATTTTGCATGTAAAATATTGTCCATTATCCATTACTCAAGACTATTATTCAAGTATAATGTAACACTTTTATATTAACACTACCAAAGTATACTATTTTTGCAATAAAAAAGTTACAACAATCCCAGTGTTTAAGTTAAGACATTAAAAAGTATCTGTGTTACATTTGCAATTAAAAAGAGAGAGAGAGAGAGAGAGAGAGAGAGTAATTATTTTAATGCCAGCTTGGTGTAGTGATTTGGTTGTTGAATTACAACCCTGGAGGCCAGGATTTGATTCCCCACTCAGCCATGGAAACCCACTGGGTGACCTTGGGCATGTCACATACCTCTCAGCCCCCCAGAAAACCCTGTGATAGGGCTGACCTAGTGCTGCTGTAAGTCAGAAATGACTTGAAGCTACACAGCAACAACAAATGTATTATTTCCCAAGAAATTAGATGCACAAAATCAGGATTGTATACGCATCCTATACTTTACCATAGGAAGAAATAGGCTTCTATATTATGAAGCAGTGATGTTTCTAGATCTTTTTTGAGAAGCCTTACAGATTGCATTACAGCAATCATTTTGTGATGTTATCATGGCATATATGACGGCGGTCCAGTTTGAACACTTGAGACTTCCAACAGAATTGCTTATTTTTTTCGCTTCTTCCTGCTCCTGCTTCTTTACTTAAAAAAAAAAGAAAGATACATTTTCCTAAGAATACAGAAGATCAATACTTGCTTCCAGATGGGTTTCTCTGTTTTTTCCTCTTTGCTTTGATTCTGACAGTGTTACATGGATTAATGAACCTAATGCAGATTGATTTTTTTTAACTGAAAAGTTAGCAGCAACAACAGTTTAAATGATCAATTTCAATTTAAACATTTTGAAACAGAAACTTTTGAGAACATTTTTAGAGAAATTACACTGCTTTTTTCAGCCAACTTCTCAATAATTTGTAACAGATTCTGTATTATGGACAACGTCCTATAAGGGCTGAGATTTTAAAGATCTCTCCTCCTGGGATTCAGAGATAGTTACAGCTATTTGAAAGAAAGCAGCAGGGCTTGAAAAAATTCCTTAGTGCACAGATGTGCCATGTCTTTTCAGATGCGTGGGATGCTTCTGCCTGCTGGGCTTTATTTCAAAGATGCACAGAGATATCCATTTACTCTCGCTTTTGGCTTGCACCAATTTTGTTTTAAAACCTTTCATGTTTGCTGTATTATGGCCATACATATTTCTGTCTGGCAGGTGCAACATATCCAACTGTTTCAGGAGTTATTTATATCCTGGGCCAGCAGAGACTGGGCTTGGTTCCACCGAAGCTCATCCTCAAACTTGTTGTTTATATATCTTATTTTGGCATACAAAAAGGGGTCCTAATAGTGACGCAAAGTATTGTACATATTAATGCTAAGAATTTCCCACTAAGATCCTCAGCCTGCTAGAGAAGCCACTTACAATTCAGCATCCACTCTAGTATCCTGGGGCTACCATTTCAAGCCCTCATAGCCTATAGGGAGATAATAAACTTAGATGGTTTTGGCAACACAAAACCTATGCTCTTAGTCCATCACAGCTTCCTTCCTATCTTGAATGCAGTTCCATCTCCTTCACCTATGATCCCATTACTGAACAGGTCTAGGTATCAGATATGCTTTACAAGAGGAGAATTTCACTCCTTGGTATGTTATTTAATACAATTTGGATGAATCAGGGTCAACATGTAGAAAACACACACACACACACACACCAAGCAAACAGCATTGGTGATGATCAATGCTGGGAAGATGCAAAGCTTCATGGTTCTGACTGGAGTAGAAGATGGAACTAAACTGTACATCCAAATGGCAAAGGATGTTTCAGTCAGCTCTTTAGCACAAAAAGTTAAAAGAGCTCTTCCAGGAAGAATGGATATATCCTGTGACAAAATATTGCCTTTCCACAGTTTGTGAGGTAACTATAATCTTCCAGGTGTTGTTGGACTACAGGTCCCATCATCCCTAACTACCAGCCATACTGCTTGGGGCTGATGGGGTGGAATCTGACAACACTGGAAGAGGCACAGCTTCCACATTCTTAATCTAGGCAATTATAAACAATAGGAGTCTGAGTGATTTGATTCGCAGGATTTGGCACAGAGCTCTTCCAGGCTGGTCTAAAGAAGCTTGAGTTCTTTGAGTATAGCTCCTTGGATTTTATCTAGTTTTGCTACATCTATTTGCTATGCAGTGGGTTTTTTGGTTCTGCACTAGGATTAACACCAGGGCCCTTTCTGCACGCGGTGAGGGAAACACTCCCTGCCGCTACTCACCAGCTTTTTGGTGGGTCCGTTTGGGTCCGTCGGGACGAGGAGCTGTGCGAGCTCATCGCTCCGCACTGCTCCGGCATCCAAAATGGTGGCTTCCGGTTGGGGGAGGCTCTCCACCAACGGGAGAAGCTTGCCAACTGAAAGCCCGCCCCTGGCAGATCTGCAGGCATGCACTAGTGCGCACCTGAAAATCTGCACCAGAGTGCAAGGACGGAGCAACACAGGGTCACGCACTCCGTACTTTTTAAAAACCTCTTAAAAGAGGTTTTTAAAAAGCATGCTGCGCGACCAGTTCCAGTCGCTCCGGAGCAGACTGAGGTGCTGAACTACGAAAAGTAGTCCGCCCCAGTCCACTCCACGGTGCAGAAGACCTCCGTTGGAGGTCGCTCTGCACCGTTTTAATAGGCCCGTGTGGAAAGGGCCCAGGGCTATCAATAATTTCTTCTAAAAAACAGGATGTGGTTTGTTGAGGTGTCCTATTTTTTGGAAGGGTATTTTTTTTTCCTCTTCACTGATTTATTTAAAAAAAATCTTTAAAGTTATAGTGTTATTGGTCAAAGGTGCCATTTCATTGATACATTGTTGCACAATTACACTGTAACATTTAAAAAAAAATAAAAAAGAGAGAAAGAAGAGAAGGATACCTTTTTGTGATAGTGGTGCCACAAATCACTCAAAAACAGAGCAGGGCAACAGAAGCTACAAAAAGAAATACTGAAACCTACACCACTCTCCTGACACACCTGGAGGAGTCTTGAGGTTTTTCCTTAACTGCTTCATAAAAGAAAATTTGAAGACAGCATGAAGTCTCCTGTTTTGTTAATAACTGGATGAATCTATGAAATGCTTTTAAGGAAAGAAAAACTGCTTTTATAACTGTATTGCAATTTCTTGTCATATTCTTTGCATGCCACTATCTAAAAGTAACTAAAAGAGCTAAGAATTTTCCATGCTGTGTCTGGTAAATTCTGCTGCAGACAAATTTTCCACAGTTATTTTGAGCAGTGACTATTGTCCATGTTAACATTTCTTTTAAGTAACTTGAGATATGTGGCAATCCCACTGTCTTTAAAAGTTCAAGTACAAGCAGTTTTTGTTCTTAGATGGCTGCTGACCTGGTTGCTGATGCAACTAATTGAACTTTATGAGAAATTGTAAGAGATCATACTCAAATTATGACAATTACAGGAAAATCTCCTGCATGTAACAATGAATGGTAACAGTACCAACAGTACTAAGCCATTCACAGGTGCAGTTTTCCCCACTACATTTATGTAAGAAAACCACTCTTGCTCGGAAATATTAAAGGAACAGAACAGCATAGTGATCCTAGTCAGGTTAATATAGCTCTGGTCAGCAACTAGATTTCCTAGAGGCCAATTATGGAAACAGAATTGGATGTCAAGAGCCAAGATCTAAAGTGGCCTGCTGCCAAGTCTTGATGCTATGAACTAGAAGCACTGAATGATGGATTCAGTGTCAAAGTAACGTTTCACCTAACTGTCACATTAGCTTTTACATGCTGTGTGTGCCTTTTCACACATCATTTTTCTTATATTTTATATGTCTCAAAACGAACTCTTTTTTCATTCTATTTTATCCTTTCCCTGCAGCCCTCCTCTCATTATCACTTTTCCCTTCAGATGAAAACATCAATCTTCTCTTCCATGAAATTTCCACCTGTATCTTAAAGGTATCACTGACTACCATACATTAACTTTATAGGACTAATATGAAGCATGACAGAGTAGATCTATGTATCTATAATCTGTATCTATCAGAGATTTAAAAAAAAGACACTGAGATGCTAAAAACCAGACTGAATTTTATATACATTATGAGGAATGACAAACCAACTACAGTTGGGGAAATACATTGACAAGATTAAAGAGGAGACATGTTGACAGCTATCACCATCAACAGACAAGCTGCTCTTATCAACAGAACCTATCCTTTCTATAAAATCAAAATATATTCAAATGTTAAAAGTGAAACATATTTTACTGTGTCTTACTTTCTGAAGATCTTTTCTGGAATAACACGATGCACAACACAACAAATGACTTGTTCACACTTGATCTTAGCCAAAAGGCCAAGAAGCGATGCAAATGACTTGTTTAAAAGACCACTGCAATCTAAAACCACTTTACACTTTAACATATGCCATATGAGAATGATAGTATATTGATTTAGAAACTAGAATTTTTGAGTGTTGAAGTTCTAGACAGCAGCTAGAAATCTCTGATCAGTCACAAAGCTTACTGAGTGTCTTAGGAGAAGTTATAACCTCTGGGTCTAACATAATTCCCAGGAATGTTGTGAAGATGTGGGAGATGCCTCAGATGTCCTTGGAGAAAGGGCTAAAAAAATGCATAAAATAAGCATAATCAAATTATGATTAATTATTGCTATTTAGAGATGGGCAGCTATGCCTGGCATTTCTGTTATAATGTAAGATTTGCACATGGAGAAACAAATTAAATAGAAACAAATTTCTGCACATGAACCATTTTCATTAGATCTTGAGAAATAGTAAGGACAGTAATCAGAGCAATTATCGGGATTTAGATCTGATGTGCTGCTCCACTACAAGCTACCTTAGTCTTTTGCCAATAGCCCTAGAAAATAAAGAGATGAAGTAACCATTCCAAGTGATTTTGAAAAAAAGAACCATCTAGGAGATAGATGATAAAAGTCTATTCATTCTGATATGCTAATTCACACAAGTTACAACATGGTATTCCAAACACCATGTACTTCTTCACAAACTCCCTTCACTCAGAAAAACTAGTGGTTATGTATCTCTCTTTCAACCCTTTTCTTCTATCTATTTATCCACAGCATTATACTAGTACTTAATTCACATGACAGTACGACTGTTAGTGCTGACCCTCAAGGCATTTGTAAACTGCCTTTGAGTACCATCACAGGGCAGTGAAAAGGCAAAATAATACAATGTAATGCAACACTAAACACTAGAATATAAAGAAGGTGGGCAGAATTGTCTTATTTGATTCAGCCAGTGTGTCTAGAACTAATGGGAGGAAAATGGGAGGAAGTAGATTTCAGTTAAATATTAATAGAAGTAGACTGCACCAGAAGATGGTATGCTTTTCTTCACTGGAAGTATTCCTGCAGACTGAACAGTTATCTGCACAGGCACTATAGCTGAAAGATTCAGACACTGAGCAAAAGAGTCCCATTAATGATAAATGGTTCGATTTGGCAGTCATACAATTACAGATCTATTTTTTTTGCAGGTAGGAAAAGTAAGTACAGTCTTTGTCAATATTAAGTCAATGGCATGATGAGGCACCCTAAGATAATACTGAAATTAAATTTTTCTGGCTGATTGTATAAACTTTTATCGACTCCTTTATATTATATGTACCTTAATATTCACAATGTCTTCAAATTAAATTTTAAGGGCCTACGTTACTGGAACATTTAAAAGCTGTAAATATCACCATTAGATAGAAAACAATTCAGTGAAATTGTGTATTTGCATTAAGTGATTGAAGTGTGAAACGCAAGGATGTCTATGAGCACTTAGCGATAGGGAAAAAGGGCCTATGACTGGCATCTTCGCATATTCAAGCATTACATGCTCTACTGCTTCAGTCAAAATGTGTCATGGTACTGGCAACATGTTTCTCAACATCCCGTCTTACTGACTTAACAGTTTCTACAAGGTAGTACAATGGGGAATCTACCTAAAAAAGGAACAAAGGCAACAGTCCTGCCAGAACACATTTCCATCTAGTCTGGAAGCTGAATTGTTGTTACAGCTTGAAGAACAGAAAGGCAAATAGCCAGCCACCTTTCCTTAGGTGTCCAATTATCATGCATTCACATCATGTTCTTTATATAATGCCACATATCTCTGCCAATATTCCTCTTCTCCTAAACATTTTTGCTGCTGTGGGCTGAAACAGGTGTCACTAAAAAGTTGAGGGCGAACAAAAGCATCGGACTCAAGCTATCTGAAATATTTCCCCTGGAAGAAAACCTCCACCCACATCTCTTGCTGTACAAACTTCACAGAGACCGACACTATTTGGGATGTAACAGTGTCTTTGTGACATCAACCACTATTTTTCCAGCCCTCACTTGTACAAGTATGAGTGAAAATAAATAAGGGAATTGGAAAACAGACAGGAAGAATAACACAATGACTCAGAGAAAGGACACAGATTGAGGGAACAATAATTAGGAAGTGACTCAGTACGAAAGATAAACAGAGGAAATGGCAGGGACATGGAGTAATAAAAATTACTAGAATGAAGCATGAGCCAGCTGATTCCCAAGCTTTGGACTCAACTGCCTCTTGAAATGCTGATTCCATGACTCCACTTTCATCCTGCACTGAGCAGGCAAGGATATTGAGCAGGGAGTGAACAACACTTAACCAAATCTTTTGGAGTCCCAAACATTGGAATTCAGATGCCTTTCCAAGTGCTAGCTAAAGTCTCAATATCATTCACACCCAATTTTCCTGCTTTTGGTAGACAAATGAGAAGTGAAGGACATTCAGCTAGTGCTTTGGATGTCAGCCACCTTAGAACTCAGACAGATCTGAAAGCACAGCTAAAAGTATCTGGCTCCTTTCCATGCTAAATTTTCATGCCCAAGAGCCAGTGATATTAGAGGTGCCCAGCAGTCAGTGATCTGGCCTGCCAGTCAAAACAGCTCGCAACCTCTTTTCTAAACAAATCCAAAGTATGCACGATCGAAGACTGCTTATGTCATCAAAGATTTTTTTTTTTTTTGTACGCAACTATGTGTTCAAAGGCCACAACCATACATTTTGAATGTATATATGGGGTATTGAATCTGGCATATATAACAGGGATGGAAAGAATATTTGAAGATTTTAAAAAAAAAAACATTTGTCAGGCATTGAGAAATCTTGATGAAACATGGATGTCTGAACTTTTACAGTTCAGGACTTATTCTGCTAAAAAATTTCATGTCGATTTGCATAGAAAACTGTATTATCTGCACAAAGCGCTGCAGCTAGGAACTTGTTCTGCACCAGATTCACACACGGCTGTTTTGTGTGTTTGTGTGTGTACCTTAAAGTCACCTGTCAACTTATGGTGACCCCATGAATTTCAAAAGCGTTTTTCTTAGGCAAGGAATACTCAGCTGGTTTTGCCAGTTCCTTCCTCCGAAGGAAGCATACAATATTCACTCTCACATCCAAGTACTAACCAGGGCTGACCCTTCCGAGCTTCCAAGATTAGACAGGTCCTGCTGCCTTTAGGATATTTAGGCCCTATTTTGCACAGGAAACAGCATCAAACTACTACATCACACTGTGACTCATGGCTAAAGTGGTGTATTGCTTACCAGCTGAAATGTAATTGGTATACCCGAGTCTGGATACTCCCGCAGGAGTCCATTAGGCCTCTAGTTTTCATGCTGCACACAACCCTTTTTTTACCTCAGGAACCTTACCAGCAGTACTTCAGAAAACACTTCCCCATTTTTTCTATCTCAGGATTCTGAGCAGTGGATACCTTAGCCTTTTTCTGTTTTCCAACTATTTTTCTTGCCTCAGGAGTATTAGTAGTAGTGTTCAGCGCCTTGGCACTACCTATATTTGTACCTAATATCCCAATACAAATCCATGGGGCATCCTGTTTTCCATTGACTTCTTGATCCACCCACCATTTTGAGGTATCTGGCATGATGTTCTATGTCTATGAAGGTGTGTATTTATGTGGTGGAAACTGTATTTGAAAATAGAAGGTGACTGGCTGAGATAATGAAATGAAAGAGAGCTTGTGGTGAAAATGAGGATGAAAGAAGTTGCTACCTCTTTTTTGCTTCTAATGATCCCCCTCCCCATTTGGAATTTCATCTTGAAACTTAAACATCAAGTGAAAAAACTCTCTCTGGTTCAGACTGTTTCACATGTATTCAGACATTTCCTTTTATCATTATGGATATTTTATTTCTTTTAATATAGAATTCCATATATCTCTTTATTCCTATTGCTTTTCCAAATGTCCATTCTTTTATTTCCTCAAACACTCCTCCATTCCTCACCTATACTCTCCACAAGTGAATATTTTCTTTTTCATTGACTTCTCAAGTCTTAGAAGAATCACAGAGTGATCAGAGAACAGCTGAGAGAACAGCTGCTTGGATGTGCTTTAGCCTCCATGCTCAAAGGGCTAGACCTCTGCTACCTCTTGTATTTTTTTATTGCTTTTTATTAGTTTTTCCCCTAGCTGAGTACCGTCTACTATGCTGACTGGCAGTAGCTTTTTAAAGTTTCAGGCAGGAAAAAAGAGTTTGGAAAAATTCTTTAATGGATGAATGCTCTCATAATCCAGCAACCAGACTGGCCACTGGCCATGCTGACTGAGAACTTCTGAAAACAGCAGTGCAGAAAAGTAAATGTTCAAAGCCCTGATCTTGGTTTGTTATTGTTAGCTGTTTTAGGCTTCTTTTCAGAAGGAAAGCAAGACTACAAATACAAGAAAATTCTGAAGACCTGTCAGTTACCCAAAGCCTGAGAATTTAAAAAGGGCTTTCCCGGCACCAGAAAGATTTCTTTTCTTTTATAACACAAACATACAGTGGCTATTCTGCTATTTTACTCACTGTACTGTTCTATTGATTTATTGTTTTACTCTTGTTTTCTTTAAATCATCATCCATTCCAGGTATCTTTTTAGACTGAAGTGATAGATAAAAAGGTATCTTTAAAAAAATACTTTTTAAATGTGGCGGCTTGAAACATCTAAGTGACTCTAAATATGCCAGGCCAGTGAAACTGTTCGGAGGGTGGAACAGTTGCATTTTGTAGATCAGAGGATGGAAATAATATTTGTTATTATTCATTCCCAGGTCGGAAAATGGGACTACCAATATCTGAGAAGATTAACAGACCCATAAGAATTTTATGCAATTTTCTTCTCTTATTTGAACATTCTAAAATATTTCAGAGGGAATATTCTCCACAGGAAAAGGGGGGGGTTACACAAACACTGCTTTCAGTGCAGAAAAAAC
The DNA here is from genome assembly GCA_948474755.1 of Ctenosaura bakeri. Taxonomy (NCBI): domain Eukaryota; kingdom Metazoa; phylum Chordata; class Lepidosauria; order Squamata; family Iguanidae; genus Ctenosaura; species Ctenosaura bakeri. Next base: position 46,790 of record CAOLHI010001167.1, read on the forward strand.
ATTTTTTGTGCAAACCTCCTCTTTTTTCTGCAAAGAGAAACTACTGTTTCCTGCAAGGATTTTTTTTTCTGTGCAGCAAAGTAGTTTTGTGGGGAAACTTCACATGTTTTCATCCACATAATAATTTCATCACAACCATTTGTGGAGGGATATTCATTTTTGCTGACATTGAGGAGGAAAGTATCACAATAATTCATTCCCACAAGTGAGGATGAAATACTCAAGAATATATATTCCTACTGTAGAACTTTCTTTTGCAGAAAAATAATCCAACAGTAATTACAAGACCATCCAGCTCAAGGTAAAAAGGGGTGTTTGGGAGCCAGAACTATCCTCAAAAAATGTTACAACACCTGTCTTTTCTGGCACTGCATTTGCCAAAACCATTAATAATAATTCATTTGAGAAATGTATGACTGATTTCAGGAAAGCATTTATTTTTCCATCTATGGCAAATACAGCTTTATACCTCATTTCAGTTTCAAATGTTTTGGCTATTGTAGTTTGGTAAGCCATTATAATGAACAAATATCAACAAACATAGAGTACTATTTTAGCACTAACTACCAAACTTATTTCTCTCTCCTCCACAGCCAAGGCTGATCCTTTCCCCCATACTTTAACATGCAGATAGTGAAGACCCATAACAAAATCCCCAACCTTCTTCACTGGTTGCTCAGAGATGCATTTATCTATTCTGCAATGGTGTAGCTTTCCACTGTACTTGGATTGGTTGCTGCTATACCCTTCCAAAGAACAACATCCTAAATGGAAAAGCATTGGGGTTTCTTTCTTATAAGACGTCTCCCAGATTCTATTATCCTTCTATAGCAGGGCTTTCCAAATGGTGTGCTGCGGTGTGTAGGTGTGTCATCTATCATCTTGGAAATGTATGTTATTATTTATAAATCATATATTTTTAAAAATATATGAAAGGTTTTCATGAGACATGTTGTGTCCCCATATATTTCATTATTACAATTTATGTATGTGTCCATATCTCTTATAACGGGGTTAGTTTAACTTCCAATTTGCTAATCAAATTGAATTACTGTGTCGCAAAATGATGCATGTCTAAAAAGTGTGTCACCAACATGAAAAGTTTGGAAAGCTCTGTTCTATGGAGAGATTTCTGTACTTGGGTAACATCAATGTTGACATTGCAGTCTGAACACAGAATTCGCTACTAGGACACAATCATCAGCAAAAGATTAAAAGATATTTTATGTAAAATATAGAAAATGTATTTGTTACAAGATATCTTGCTGATAGAAACTACTATTGAATGTATAAATGCAAGGAATAATCTCTTTCAGAATAGTCTTAGGCCATTTCCGCATTCGACTCTTATAGTGCTATTATTCCACTTTCAACATCCTATGTGGAAATGGCCTTAGAGTGACAGAAAATGAAAATTTCACCTGAGGTCCAAAACACCAAAATAAAGAAATTAGTGTAATTGTGGCTAGTTGTTCATCTTTCCTACACATCTGTGTAGGGTTCTGCCCTCAAGCTTTTATGAAACTAAAAAGGAACTAGATTTTGCTGTTGGGATTGTAGTTAAACAACAATATTCTTTTCTTCCCACAGTTCAAGAAAGAGTGTTCAAAAGGAACAAAGATTTACAGCTTCCCCTGGATTCCTTCCTGCTCCTCCTTTTTGTTTCTTTTCCAGACTTTTCTATATTATAATACCTAGCAGACAACACCATGACGTGAGCTGGCTGGCCAGTTCTAATATCTGCTTGAGGCAGATGATATTATTTCTCTTCATCCCTGTAAATTCCGAATCTGTCTATATGTGTTAAATTTCTAAATTTGGTGAGCATAAGCTCCAAAATGATACTAAGTACAACCAAGGAAACTACTACCCACAACAGGGATCAAAAGAACATAGGCAATGAACAAGTATTACTATTTAAGTCCACAAAAATCTTATAGCATATTCGTAACAAGTACATACCAAACATAACTTCCATGTACATGTACAGAAAGAACTCACATGTAAGGCTCTGAGACAATATTATACAAAAGGCTAGTGTAGGTAATGAAGCAAACAATGGGCAATGTAGTATTTCTAGGCTCCAATGAAGAATACTGTAAGTATATATGGATGAAATAATAGATTTGTGAGCTTGCTTTTGTAACTGTTATGATTCTATTACGCCTATGAAATTCTATGTTGCACAGTAGAATAATAACTTTCCTTATCCTAAAGCATAATTCCATTTGTTGAAGTCTTCATGGGACCTAGTAAGCCTAATTAGGAAGGGAATATAAGATTACAGTAGGGTACATGCACTGCATGACCAAAGTCCCAATTCAGTCTCTGGCATCAGTTAAAAAGCAGCATTGTCTGAGAGTCTGTAGAGCTATAGATAGTCTAATCTGAAAGTAAGTATTCTCTGTTTCATATTCATTTTAATTTTCTATATTCAGAGGTAGAATTATTGGGCTCTTTCCTGTAGGTGCATCAATAGAACTTGTTAATTTTCTGCCAAACAAAAGCAGATATTGCCACATGAGAATATGGTATGCCAAACAAAGGAAATTATGACCTATGTAACAAAGATGAAATACAGCAAACTCATAGCTTCCAGGCCATTTCAGGCATATCACATACATGACGGTCACCAAGACAGAAACAGGCAAATCTTGTCTATTTAGCCAACTGTAGAGCATCTTTAACTGCAACTCCATTTTCTTCCACTTCCATATTACTCTGTATTTTTTAAAAGTACAAATTTTGGCATCAAAAACCATATAGAAAAGATTAAATGAAAGAAAATTCCTTTCAGACAATGAATCTGTGTGCATTTTGTTTCAGAAAATGTAATTAAATGTATCCTGGTACCAAGAACCATGGAACAATGTTCAGAAAAGAACAAAATCCAAGATAGCTTATTTTTTGATCCACTCATTGGTTTGAGCAGTGTTGATTAAGTTGTTTCCCACAAATATTCACAAATATCCAATGCCTTGAGCAAAATATATCAAATATCATGCATATTCCGTTAAGTATTTAATCCCTACACTCAACTTATTTCTAAGATAAGATATCCCACTTACTAATCCACATATTCTCACAACATAGTAAATGTAAGTTAAATTCAAATAGCAACCAATCAAAATATAAAAATATCAACAGGTTAAATTATAAGCCTTTTCCAGTAAAGTGACAAAGCTCCCTCACCCCAAACACTCAAATAAATAAATTTGCCAGGTCTTCCAAAAGATAGACCAATTCATCTCAATAAATGAAACAAACTATTTCACTGGCTATTTTCCACCTTTGTACTAAAAATGGACTGATCAATTAAAAATCCCAATCATCAATCATAAAACATCCAGTAAGAAGAGATAGAGTATGCAGCAAAAATCCAATTCACTGCATAAACAATATTCTGTCTCCCACAAAGTCTCTCTTCTGGAAACAAACTCTCCTCTGGCAACAAACAACCAGCAGAATATAAGATGAACTATATCACAAAGAAAACACCACCATTTCTAAAGCCTAGGATTACTGTTTGCTCTATCTATTACTGTTGCTCTATTTGAATCTCTGTAGAAACTCAATGCTGACTGGCAGCTCCAGATATAAATAACACATCAAATTGTCTCAGCAGTCTTCTTTCCTGACATCTTCAAACCCATGTGACACTCATATGCAGGTTGATCTATGGACTTGGATTGTTGTTGTTGAAGTCCCTGACATATTCAGTGGTTCCATCAAATCCTAAGGATGACCACCTGTCCATCTGGATTTCAGGATTGAAACTCCACTTCTAAATTCCTGTGATGAGGCTGAAAGGAACTACTGAAACCACCCACTAGATTTGTAAAATAAACATTACAACAAAAAGAAAGCTAGTTAAGCCAAAGCTTCCATCACTGTAAATGCCAGAACAATGACACCGTGTGCTTTGATGTGGTGCATTGTAAATAAGAAATGGCAGCCAGAGGCCCAGAATTGTGAATGTCATAAAGCCTAGCAAGACAGTAATAAGGTTCCAGTATTACAATAAACAGTTTAAAAATCACCTAACCAAATGTCTTTATTTATGGTTTGTTCCTTTAAAAAGCCTTGAAAGTACCAGCTGAAAAAGAAAAAAAGGAAAATTCCAAAGTAACATTATTTTAAGTAGATTTTCCCCCTCCAGAGTTGCCAACTGAAAAAAATATTCTCAGCATTAATGCTGTCTGAATTTCATCTACTGCTGATATTCAAATGATGTACCTGCATACAGTGACATTTTGTTCCTACTAGCAACATTTGGATACCCTAAAATAGTCGTGCACTTAATACAGGATGCTGCAGTTATCTTCAAGTGAGAAGTGGTTGTTCCTTGTAAAAATAGTGACAATATGGCTTTAGAAACACATAAAAAGCAGAGATTTATATCGTATTAAAGCACAAGTTCACAGGGAACATGAACTCTGACATCCATTTGTACAGAGATCAGATGAATGGGAATGGCAATATATTTTCTTGCCTCTTATATGTCATTACCAAATGGAGGAGGCTCTCTTGTTTTATAACAATTCACAGAAATAAAATTTATGTTTCTTCTTCTCCACTTCTTTTCCAAAACCAAAATCTAGGTGTGTAACAGGTCATGCAGGGTTAAGGTAATCCGAAAGTCACAAATAAAGTTAGTCTGGATTTGCTGTGCATTCTTCAATTCTTTTAATGCAATTTTTCTTTTTTTAATTCTTTAACCAAGAAGTTATAATGACATATAACGTCAGCCTAGTATACCTAGCATATAAGGCCTGGTTCAAAAATACATATTTAAATCAACACAGTATTCCTTTTAGAAAACTTTTTCCTTAGGCCATTTCCACATGGCATCACAATCCTGTGATGGGGACGCGATAGCTGTAGTCTGCAGGTCATGTTTTCACACAATGTCATTGCACTCCAACAGCCAGCACGTCCCCACGTGTCACGATTGTGGGATATTCACTTAATGGAAAAAATCCCTTAAGTGCCTGTGATCGTGCAATACCCCCATCACTCCTGGCCGTGCAGAATGAGTGGAGGCATGATCATGTGCTTCCTTCCCCAGCACAGCATGGGAAAAAGGCTGACTGCAACGCTGAAGGCAGGTGTGTGTCACTTGCACTCCCTTCCTCAGGGTGTCAGCCAGGTGTGGACGGAAGCATTCCCATCACACTCCCATCCCAGCCATAGCACTGCCGGGATTGTGATAGGATGTCAGCAGGAACCGGTCAGGTGCAGAAATGGCCTTAGTTTCTGGGCTCATAGAAATGTTTACCACTCTGTATCAATTATCTAAATTGTCTAAGAACCAAAGTAACCAGTAATTTATTTGCACAATTCTGCTACTGGTGTGGTCCCCTCTACTCAACACACACAAATGATCAGCATGTAGATTGTTACTTGGATTAGGACTTAAAAAGGATCTATTCCCTCTGTAGTTGCAGTCCATTTTGCATCTTGCTCACACCTGCAATTTGCAATGGGTTCTCTAAGGGTGCAATCCTATACAGCAGGGTGGACATTTTTTTGCTTAGAAATCTCATCAAGGCAAGTTAGCATAACCAGTGGTTAGGGATTAAATGAACAATCACTCAGAAAAGTACCTGTAGGGCCACAGTTGCATATCTAAATACTTATACTACATATTACCTTTTACAGTGGGCCCTCAGTATCTGCTAGGGCTTGGTTCCCTTACATAAACCATCCTCAAACAATTTCCCACCCTTCATTACACAAAAAGCAAAGAAAGCTGGGGAAAAGATGACAGGCCACTCATACAACTTTCTTCATCATACTCAGCATTACTAAGATTATCCTTTATGCTCTTTAAAATCTGTATGAAGGTGCTGAGTGAGCTCATTAAGGACTGCAGCTGGTTATCATCAGCAAGATTCTTGTCATCACAGTCACCTGAGGCTCTGCAGGTACTGGATCAGTGCCTGGATGTTGTAATGGGCTAGATGAGAAGCAATAAACTGAATCCTAGTAAAACAGAGGCTATGTGGACTGGTAATTCTTGGGCCTGGGAATTGGGTAAGCAGCCTACCCTGGAAGGGGCTTCAATCCCCATGAAGGAGCAGATGCATAGATTTGGAGTACCCCTAGATCCATCCCCGTGGCTGAGTGATTGGTGCCAATTTCACTTGTTGTGTCAGCTACAGCCTTTCATGGACAGAGATAAACTAGCCACAGTAGTTTATGCCTGGTAACCTCCTGATTTTGTGGGTTTGTGCCTTCAAGTCATCTGGTTTGGGTCCAAGTTACCTACAGAATCACCTCCTCCTATACAATCTGCCCCATAGACACGGGTCCTCTGGGGGCCATTTACTTAAATCAGCAAGGACCAGACTGGCAGCAATCACCCAGATGACATTCTTGTTGGCCACCCCAGACTGTGCAATGACCTGCTGGAAGAGATTCAACAGCAAAATATGCTGTCTGAATTCAAAAAAATACTAAAGACTTATCTCTTCTGGCAGGCCTACCAAATCTTTTTGTAATTCTGTTTTTAATTGTTTTTAATGGTACTTTAATTGTATTTTAAACTGTACTTTTAATCATGATATATTTTAAACATAGTATATTGTATTACTTAATCTATATTTTAGTGTATTTTAATCATGATTTTTTAGCTTTATATTCTGTACCCCACCTCGAGAGGTGGGTAACAAATTGTTGTTGTTGTTACTATGTGTCGAATTATGGCAACCACATGAAATTCATAGCATCTTATTAGTCAAGGAATATGCACAAGTGGTTGTGATAACATTTATCTCAATGCTTACAACGACACTGACAGCGCAAAATGGTTTGTGACCTCGATATTTAAGTGAGCGCCTCTCCTGTATGTGCTACCAGAAAATTAAAGTCTGCTAAGAGGATACTCTTCGGTTAGGCCAGTATACTGTATAGGGATATGGAAGCTGCTGGAGAATACTGCTGGAGAATGCCCTTTTTTTATTATTATTTATTTATTTGTTTGTTTGTTTGTTTGTATCCCGCCTCTCCATATGGATCGAGGCGGCGAACAACTTAGCATGTATTTCAAAACATTTTTCTATACATGCCCCCAACAAGCTGGGTACTCATTTTACCGACCTGCGAAAGGATGGAAGGCTGAGTCAACCTTGGAGCCCGGCAGGATCGAACTCACAACCTTGTGGTTTGTGGCTTGCAGTACTGGCATTTAACCACTGCGCCACCAGGGCTCCCTTCCCTTGGAGGCCTGCTTGATGCCAACACCGATTTCATTTAGGCACCAAGTAACAATTTGGCTGTTTGTCAAAAACTTTGGGCCTCATTGATTTCTCCCAAATACTAATGTACCTGGTTTTAAACTGTTTTAACCTTTTAAATCTGTTTTAACTCATTAATTATGTTTAATATATTTTAAGTTTATTTAAATTATTTTATTAGATTAAACTGTTTGTTTTAATTTTACCTATAACCTACCCTTTTTTATACAGAAATATTTTACTAAAATAAAATAAAATACCATGAAAAGACTGGAGTCTGGAATGACTACAAATCCAAACAAGAAAAGCAACCTCTTTGGTGTGTACAGCTCCATGATTTTCTCCCCACCCTGCTGCTGTCAAGCTGGGTGGCTGGCTGGGGGAAGACGTGACTCGGGCAATGAAATAGCAGTCTGTTTGGGTTGCAACTGCAGCCAATGGAAGGAAAACAAGGTTGCTCTCCATCTTCCTTACCTGAGTTGCCTCTTGTACTGTCTCCCACTGGTCAGCAAATGACTGCAGCAGCACTCCTTCCCCGAGCCTGATGGCTGCTAGAGGAGAGGTTTTGGACACTAAACCAAGGGGCTGCACAAGTGCAAGAAAAAACATACATATGTAAACGAGTTACACATGGGCATTTTGCTAACAGGATTCCAGCCCTTCCAGACAGTTGGGAAGTGATCTAAGTGCCAGTTTCTTACATTTAAGGGCAAAATGTCTCATGTCTATACATTCTTTTAATTTGATCCATGAGATTAGTAAGATATCCTCATGTCTGAAAGCATATTTAGGCCATATCTTAGCAACTGCAGCCAGAATTCCTGAGGGGAAAAAGATACATTAATTTGCTTCTCTCTGTTTATAGTGTGAATTTTATGTGGATGTATGTTGCCAAAATGCTGCTGATCAGTGTTGGAAATGGTGATATTCACCAGTTTTTCCACCTCACAATGAGCTTCTCTGAAGCTCAAAGAGCCCTGTGTTTGGATCACTCTCCCAGACTCCAAGTTTCCTGCTCAGAGGAAAAGCAAACTTCCCGAGTTCAAATAGACATGATTAGCTCCATCACTGGTAACAGAAGCAGAGCCACCATAAATTCAGATTCCTTCCACTGTGAAGCATATCAATTTATCAATCAACTGGAAGTAGGTTCAAAACAGATAAAAGGGGCATCTTTGCACAATGTATAATTAATTTATGGTACTGGCATCAGCTGTGGCAACCGCCACTGTCTTCAATGGCTGTAAAGTGCAATGTCTCAAAGGACATGTCACTTTCAACAGTTATGAGTCATTATAGCTCCACAAAGTTTCCACCGAGAACCAGTTGCCGGGAAGAAAGAACAGGGGAAAGCTATTGTCTTCTCAATTACAAGAACTCACAACAGGGAAGTAGGGAGTTAAGCACCTGGTTACCATTTTTGGTGAATCCTGCATATTTTGTTTCATATCAAGGATGATTCTCTACCACACACCTGCTTTAATGAAGAGGAAGTAAGGAAAGCCTTAGCACAACACTTAATCTTTGAAAATATTTTTCCCCTGACTCCTCCTCATTAAAGCAGATGTGTGGTAGAGAGTCAGCCTTGCTATGAAACAAAATATGCAGGTTTCATCAAAAATAGTATCTGCAGATTGAGGAAAGAAAGACTGAAGAGCTAAGTTATTAAGGACCTGAACAACGGAACAGGATGTAAATATGCATTCCCTCTTAAGTCATAACTAGGAAATAATTAATGCAGGTCAGAATAGGGTACCACACCAAAAGACAAATAAACTCATAAATTAAAGGATACCTGGAAAGAAAATCTGACAGTTGTAGATCTGATAATGGAAAAGCTTACACAATAGTCAGCTAAGAATATTAACCGTAGAATTCTATTTATATCTAGTTAGAAGTAGATTGCATTGAGTTCAATAAGTCTTGGTCTCATGTAATAAGGAATGGGGTTGAAGATATTAAATGGAACTGTGTATTCTTAATTAAACACAAAATATATATCTTATTTATTATTTTTAAAATCAGAAAATAATGGTAAACATATAAAATGCATTCTGTTGTTATGGCAACCCAAATTTTAAAAACACATTAAGAAAAAAATACCTTAACAAAAGCAGCAGTGTGTTGTTATAGCAACTAAAATTATCTAGTGCAATTACGTTTAAAGATGTTCCTTATTTTAACGCATTTACAAAATGATATAAAAACTAATACTCAGTGTGCTGTGATGCTACACAGCTGTAGTGTAGAAAAATGGTAAATATTTCAGGAGTTCTGTAATAGAATTATCTGGTGATAATTGAAGGAAATAAAACTTTATGCCTGTCTAAATAGAATTTATCATCAAAAGTAATAAAAATGTGTCTCATATACTTGCATAAAGTTTTATGGGGACCTAGTTTCAAAAAAAAGTGTACAGTTATCTTGCATCATCAATTCTGAGTTATTAAGGGATGGCTAACCCTGCTAGTAACGTCTGGCATATACCAGAAATTTGACACACATAATCAAAATACAGCAAATAAGATTTCAAAAATACAAAATAAAATAAAACATAATTGCATGGCATACTTTGACATGTTCTTGTTTGAGCTTACTCTGCATTTAGAATGTACCTTATGAATCATGATTTACAACTTTGTTCCAAATGGAGTTTTGCCATTAATTTATAACATGGGGCAGGAGGATGTTTCATAAAAATGTCTCTGCCTGACAACAGCCTAAATAACATTGTTTTCTTACAAATAGATTGTATTTGAAATTAATGAAGATATCTGAAGTTGACTTTAGAGTCAACCATTATAGCGCTCATATTAAAATAGATATGGGCAAGGCTAGTTTTGTCTCCCCCGAATCCTTGATTGGCTGCCTCCCTTCTTGTACCAACAGCTACTGCTGGACTCTAGCTCCCTCCTCCCTCCTTGGACCTCAGAGAGAAGAAAAGTAACACCACTATTTCTGCCACTAGCAGCAAAAAAGTGAGTGCAGCAGAGGTCATTCACCCTACTCCTGTACCTGACTGCCCCCCTAGCAGGGAAATGGTGCTACCTCATCCACTGCTAGCAGTCAGTTATGCTGTACAGGGGTACCAGTTGCTTCCTGACAGCTGAGCTTGGCTCTGTGGGAGGGCCTGAGGTTATTCAAGCACATTGGCAGGGGATTTCTCTAGTAACTCTGGGCTGCCTCCCAGAGTCCAACAGCCAGGAACCATCCAAGTCCTCTCTGCAGCAAAGCCACCTGCTAGCAGTGGTGGTATTTTACAAAGCAGGCAGGTGTAGGAGAGGACAAGGTAAAGACAGCAATTTTCTTCAGCGGCTGGAAGCCGCATTTTTTCATTTCCATCTTCAGAAGGATACCCATAGTCAACTTTTGGCAGAAAAGCAGCCTAATTAGAGGTGTATTTACTTGGGTCACAATGATGCAAAAGAGGACTTGATAATTGCTGACACCTTGGTTTATTACTGAAATTCAGCATATAACTGTGGCACTGTTTTTTTGATGAGAAAAAAGATATTTAAACTAGGATTTGAGAGGGGGACAAGAATGAAAGGGAGGGAAAATAATGATATGTGACTGTATGCAGTTCACAGACCTCCTGAACCTCTCCCATGGATCTCAGGGAGAAGCCCAAAGTTGCTTACTAGATCTGTTTTCTACCATCAATGAAATTGTGCCTATTGCATAAGAATAAAGAGAGTTCTGAGTATTTTCAAATTCTTGGGAGAAAGCTAGGCCACCTGACACCACCTCAATTGCTGGTAGAGCCAGAGCAGGAGGGAAAGATGTAATCCATGGGCAACGTGCATCTATAGCATCCTTTTCTGTATCCACAAGTTTCCTAAGCCCCAAAGCCTTCAATCCCTTTCAAATAATAAAAAATGGGCAAATGAATCCAAACTGCCCCCAGGAAGACAGTTACCTTAAAGCATCCCACTTTAAAACATCCTAGTGCCCTGACTTCCCCTCACCAGCGTTCTTAATTTGATAGAAAGAAACTTCAAAATCAATCTAGGGAGCAGGAAATGAAGTGACTGAGTCATTCCCAGGTCAGTTTTTTTTTTCAGTTTTCAGCTGGAAATGTTAAAGTGGGGCAGAGCAAGGGAAATATTGGCCTCCAAGTCCTCCACAGTTTCTCACACCCAAGCCAGAGCTTAATTCATTACAAAAAAAATGTATTTCATTTACATTAGCTACATACACACATTGGAAAATGTGAAAGATTCTAGCAGATCTTTCCAGCAGAGAATCTGCTAGGCAGAAGTTGAGCAGCTTACCACCCCACTCCTCCCCACATACAAAATCTAGCAGAGAAAGAAATCAAACTTAGGCCCTTTCGACAACTTATCTGGTTCTGAAGCCATCGCACAGGGATCCAGGAAAAGCCTCTTCCAAGAGGGAATCACTTCTGCTACACTCCCTCTGCACCACCTGCCTGTTGGACAGGGGGAAGCGCAATGGCTCTACTCCTCCCTTCCACAGTGCAGCCCTGCAGTTTCCCAGGCTTCACTGGGGAGGAAGCACAGCAATTGTGCTTCTTGCTGTTCTGCATGACAAGAAAGTGCCGGAGGGAGGTGGGAGGGCTCCACAATTACGTATCATTGTCGGGAGAAACTCGATAAAAGACAAATGTGTCATACCTCCATAGGAAGAGCTACAATTTTGGAAGATGGAGTAATCTGAAATATAATTGGCTCCGGGGATGGGTTCAAGTATAGAGTTAGTGATGATACGTTTAGTAATAAGAATATTTTTAGTAATAGTAAGAGGTTAAACTTAGTTGAAAAGGATAGAAATAAGAATGAAATTATTAATAGTATATTTTCCTAAATAATAATTATGAAAATAAATAATAATAATGGGTATAATGTGAAAGAGATTTAGATACATGTAAAAAAATATACAAGCCATATGACTTATAATATGTGGAATAAGTATGTTATATTAATAGATTAAGAGAAAAATAACAATGTAAGCATTTTTCTGTTACAAATTCTCTTTTTTCACTTTTATGTTTATCATGTTACATTTTTCTTCTTTTGTTCTTTTTTTTCTTTTATAATCAAATAATGTTGAGCAACTCAACAATGATTTAATCTGTGATTGCAACAGGTTGCCACGGGATCACAACAGGATCGCAACAACGTCATGCAGACCCATCATCGTGATCCCGTGGCGATCCTGTGGCCATTGGAGGTCATCTGCAAAAAGGGCTTTGGTCTTCTTCATAAGATATATGAAAGTAGTTTTACTCACAAATACTTGTGTATAGTAAATACAGGTTCATCTTCTTGAGGAAAGGAAGAAAAAGGAAAGTACTACAGTGTATCAGGAAGTTGGACCTTCTCAGCTTGGGAGTGCTCTAGGAAACACATGCTTCATGGAGGCAGGAATGGAGAGAAAGAAGGTGTGAATGGAAAAGATAAGACTGCAGAGAACAAAGGGAATGCTTATGTGATGCAAGAAGAGAGTGTGAACAAATGCACATAAATAACCATAAAATGCTGTGCCTAAACTCCTAGAGAGAGATGTGCAATCTGACTACCAGTAGGCATAAGTATGCAAATGTTGCAAATTCCAACACAAGATAATATAATTTAACCACACTTGAGGGCAGACTATTCTATTGTCAAATAGCTCTTACTTTCAGGAAGTTATTCCTAATATTTACATGGAATCTCTTTTCTTGCAATGTGAATCCATCAATTTGCGTCTTAGTCTCTGGAGGATAAATGAACAAGCTTGCTCTATCCTCTACGTGGTATCCCTTCAAATATTTAAAGATGTGTTCTTCCATTTGTGAAGATAATAAAGAAACTAGGAGAGTTTTTCATCTTGTTCCTCCATTGGTTTTTGAAAAATTATAATTAATTTTTTATTGTAACTTTATTGTACTTACATTTTCTACCCATCCTTTTACGCAGAAAAAAAACACTCAGATTTTCTGAGCACATAGGAATCTTTAAATGTGCTGCAGCGCATAAGAAGGAGATGAGGCTCTTGTGGAGTAAACTCATTTTCTTCATTAACACTGATAGAATTGTAATGCACCACACCGTTTTACTGGCTGCACTGAATATTTGTCTTAGAATTTGTTCCCAACACATCCACATATGAGTTAAGGATGCCTCTTATCCACTATCAAAACATACTGTGTGGAAAAAGGAGCTGCAGCTCTCATCAATATGTAATATTTGAGCAGATTCACTGTAAACTGTCCCTTCAGTTTGTTTGGAAGTCTGCTTAATTTATAGCAAATGCCCACAATAAGTTTTTGTCTCAGCAGGTTTGGAGCTCTGACATAAACATAATAATATAGCTTTATTCAAGGGAAACAAACAGCAAAGTGATGGAGTTATACAGCTGGTGTCTTAACATTTACAGAACTGCTGCAGCAATACTGAGCAGCCATGGACTGACTTCATAGTGGAACGTATGGTCCTACTTCTTCCTGGAGCTGCTCAGGTATAAGAGCCACAGGACAAATTGGTTTGCTGCCTCTTCCTGAACAGTCCTAATAAGATGGGAAGCCTCAGGCTGATAGTCAAGCATGATGCCAATAAACTTCCTCTTAAACCCAGGAGCTGCCATCATTGTAGTCCCAGAAGTGATTCAGAGTTTCAGTAGACGGGATGGATCTTTCAAAAAGGAACACTGAGATTCTGAGTACTGAAGATACCCTACTTGCTATCTAGAAAAGTGCCCTTTGGCTGTGCTTCAGGAATCCCCAGGCTCTCTACTTCTGCTATACTCTGTCACCAGATCCTATTCCCCATTTTCTTCAGCTGAGATTTCCTGATGGGTTCTGATAAATATTCATACCTGACTAGAGCAAAAAAATTGCAGGTTTGCATCACAAGTTTTTTTCAGTCCATTTTTCCCCCAGAAATTCTTTGATCATCCAGCTGCATACAGTAGACTTGTTCTGAAACCTTCAGCTACTTTTTTTAGAACTGCCTGTAAAGTTAAGTTCATCATCATGTCTTCTTCTCAAGGTGACCTTTCTCAGAATCAGGAGCTTCAAAACCAGGATGAACATGCAGTATGAAAACACAATGCTGTAATTCACACTTTTTTGCTTCAAGTCTTGGCCTAACTACTGATTTGAATAGGAACACATGCAAGGGAATGGCAGAGAAAGCATTCTGCAGCAGACATCATTCTGTGAGTAAGCTTAAACACAGGGGATTGTGTTTCAAACAGAAAGTGACAGGAGTAAAAGGAAGAAATGTTACAGAGAGTTTCATTCAAGACTCATGAGGAAACATTTCACATTTAACATTTTGGTTGCCAGTCCACTTATATCATGGTACTGTCAAGAAAAAAATATTCAGCAGCAACAAAAATCCCTTCTCTATTCACATGCAGATCTATTATCTTTTTCTCAAATCCTGTTTTCCACCCTCCAAACTTTGAAGGCAACTATATAGTACCTGTTGCTCAAAACTGAGTATACAACAGTCAAAACATGGTTATCATTTGTCACCACTCACACCATCAGAGGTCCCCACCTGGTGATTGATGCTGCTGTTACTAATACCACCTGGTGACCTATGCCATTATTAGCAACAAAACCTGCTGGCAGCTTGCATGACATAAGCCTAGACCTTTCACTCTGGCTCACAGTGGGGATGCCCACCTAGAAGGCCAAACAAACCCAGGGGATATAGTAAGCCCATAGATCTAAAAATATGCATTCTCCTCATTTAGAGGCATCTGCTGTCATTGAGTTATCTATATCCTGAGAACTAAAATTTAGAATTCAATATACTTAATAATAGGGATAAAGAATACATTATGAATGAACACAGATATGAAATTCCACATCAGACAGATTCAGCAACAGGTCCAGTGGATGTCACAAGCTGAGTTCCTGCCACATACCGCTAAATGTGTACAAAATGAATTATACATTTATATAAGAATTTTTTTGCTACTATAAACCGCCAAGAAACTAAGAACAATGTTGTGCATATTGTATGTTGATGCTGTTTTTGATCTCAGCCACTAGCTCTAGATTTCCAGATCATCTGTAAAGAAGGAATTATTTTGTCATGAGATAAGAGATAACAAGAAATAACTTGAACATCAACGGCCTATACAACTAAAATAATCATGATATAATTCTGTTGGATAAGGGCCACACAACTATTATTTGTTCTGTGTTAGATCAGAGTTTACTAAGATCTGAGTAGTAAGAGTCAAACCAACATTCTTGAAAGAACTGCCTCCACCACTTTATCTGCAACTGTGTCGTTGTTGTCGTTGTTGTTGTTGTTGTTGTTGTTGTTGTTGTTTTCATTGCTGCTGCTTAAAAAGATGTCAGAGGAAGTTGGTCTGCCTGTTTTCCCCCAGTACTATACTCAAACATAACAGTATTGATTTCAAATACAGGTTGGGAATCCCTCATCTGGAGTTCCAAAATCCAAACTGTTCTAAAATCTGGCACTTTGGATCTACAACATGTACATATCTGTTCTGTGTTTGTGAGGCTAGAGAGAGATGCAGTTGGAGAGAGAGTGGGTGGAGAGAGACATGAGGATCTGTGAAACAACAGAAATCCAGACATTCTGCCATTTCAAATATCTTGGCATCTTTCTCCAGCTGAATGAATGAGGAGGAATGCCACATCCCAATGCCTCCAAGGTAGAAATGGGTGCCTGGCAGCCCTGCCACTTCTGTTGCCACTATCAAAGTTGGTTGCAATTACTGGGTTTTGATTTGCAGAAAATTTAGATAGGAAAAGCACTGATTGGGATCCAGGCTCCAGCAGTGGAAGCAGAGGGATGAAGGGGGGCACTTTTTCCTCCTTTTCTCTCTCTCTCTCTCTTTTTGGGGGGGGGCTGTCTTCTGGGCCAAGGCTGGAGTTGGTCACCGGCTACAGCCACTTCTGCACCCCACTCTAAACCTCACTTCTGCTGGGGATGGTGGTGGAGGAGGAAGAGGAACAGCAGCAGCAGCAATCACCATGGGTCTCCACTTCTGCAAAGTTTGGTTGTGAAGTTGGCAGTGCCATCTCCATTCCTATTGCTCCTTTTCTCTCTCCAGAAGTGGAGGAGTCTGAAGGAGACTGGGGCTTACCATCACCTGCCTAATACCATTTTATATACAGGTACTTATACTGTATGCCAAAATGCCTCCCAAAAAAATCAAAAATTGAGGAACACTTCTCGTCCCAAGCATTTTGGATAAGGGATACTCAATGTATACTAACTCATATTATGTGTTGTGTGTGTATGTATACATTCTGTATTCCAGAAAGGTGAATATAACAGCAAGAGAGAAAATACCTGCTGTGTAGCCATGGGCAATTGGAGAGATAACTTGAAACTCATTCTTTAGTTATTTCCATGGTGACCCTTTGTGTGTGTGTGCTTAACAGATTTTATAGCACTTTCTTTCATAGAATCTTTGCCTTTCCCTTTGGGGAAAAAATACACCAAGACAGACTAGCCATATACATGACAGTAACACAGGAAATGTTAGAGCATAATGAGGTTCTGTTCTATCTCAAACACAGTTAAAGAAAGAAACTCTGTTTTTCAAACATTTTAAATTTCCCTCCCGATTGAAGCAACATAAAAAGTACCAGTAAAATGTATCATTAGTACTCCAACTATTGCTTTGTTTTAATGCCTCTGGTTTTCTTTCTGATAACAGCTCACAGATTGAAAAATTGTTTTCTTTTTAAAATATCTATTCTTTTTATGTTGGCATTTTCAGTCCAAATATAATAATAATGTTCAGCTTGGTTTTTAAATCAAATTATTCTTCTTTTCTTTTCTTTTCTTTTCTTTTCTTTTCTTTCTTTCTTTCTTCCTTCCTTTTTTTTTTTTTTTTTGTGTGGGGAAGAGTCTTTTATTAAGGGCTATACATTTTGGTCAAAATCCATAGAGGAGTCAAACCTGTGGCAGGTCTTGAACAGAAGGCCATTGGGCAGGGATTCGGCCTTATGCCTTGGGTCTAGTCTGGTGGTGGAAAGGTTTGAAGGTTTGGTTATGATGACACTTGTGTTTATGCTGCTGCATCCAAAATGTAGTTGATATAGTATCAGAACAGAAGTAAAACAATAAAACTAAAAAGAATAATTTAAATCCAACAATCAATACAATGACAAATGACAAATAAGGAATCAAGAGATACTGGCCCTTTTCACATGTGTGTGTGTGGGAAACGGGTGAAAACACCTGAAAACGGAGCTTACCAGCAGCTGGGTGAGTCCGTCGCCACGCGCAGCTGTGCAAGCTCGCTGCTCCACAGTCCTCCGGCATCCCAAATGGCGGCTTCCGTTTGGTGGAGACTCTCCACCAACCGGAGAAGCTCTCCAGCTGGAAGCCTGCCCCCGGCAGATCTGCAGGCACGCACTTGCACGCGTCTGCAAATCTGCTTCTGAGCCGGGCAACGGGGCAGCACGGGGTTGAGCACTCCCTGGTTTTTAAAAACCTCTGAAAAGAGGTTTTCAAAAACCATGCTGCACGACCAGCTCCAGTCGCTCCTGCATGGATTGAGGTGTGGAACTGCAAAAAGTAGTCCACGCCAGTCCACGCTATGGTGCAGAAGGCCTCCGTTGGAGGTCGCTCTGCACCATTTTAAAATGCTAATGTGGAAATGGCCTCAGATAAAATATTCAGTCATCTAACATGCTGGGCAAAGAGAATAAACTGTTTATGGGATGTTTACATATCCAAAATGGATACTAATGCCTGACATTGTCATGTTGCTATATCTTTTCCACATATACTTTCCTGCCTCCATAAATTATACTCCCACAGAAGAAAAAGTCCTATGAGATTTTTATGGTGGCTTAAATGGAGTTAATTTTCTTATAAATTAGCATGTAAGCTCTTCTCCAGACCTACACACATTCAAGAGAAGAGTAATTTTCCTAATATTTTTAGATTAATCATACTTTGGAGAACAGATTTAATAACTCAAACATCTGCCACTTTACCTTAGGAATACTACACAGAGGATATGAAGAATCATTTTTCACAGCTCTAAGAAGTACTTTAATTTTAATGCAAAAATGCACACATTGCTCAGGTACTTATAATCTAACTCACAATTATAATAACTTCCACCATGTTTTAAAAATGTTATAGCATTCAAAGTCTTGCTCTATGCATGTGGATAAACAACACATACATACAATCAGATGCACATCTGTACAAATACTTGAGGCACATCAGAGGCTAATAGATAAGTGTAAGAATGGAATAGTGCAAGATTTTAATGCAATTTAACAAACTTTAAATCACAAGGAAGGCTAATGTTGAAGGGCGAATTAGCCTTGCTTATGGATGCCTTACATCTGGTCTTCACCTGTTATGTAACTGCAATAACTTACGAAGGAACTCAAATTTACTGACTGCTCAACTAACATGAGTTACCAATGAGAGAAAGGGACACATATTAGGTGAGAGAAGTCATCATTTACTTGTGTAGCAAATGATTAAGTAACCACAACTGCAAGGCACAGCTGAACCACTAACCTTCCTTATCCAAGGGTGAAAAAGAGGTTTTGGAGTAACTTGATTCAGCCAACTAGGCAACAAATCTAGCTGTTGAAGCAGAATCCAGCCTCATTCTAGAAGCTGAGGTAAAACAGACTCCTTTTTGATTCTGATAACTGTGGTTTTTATAAAACTTTCTGCTTCTCCTTCCTTAGGAGGTTTACATAGTTGGTCCTTTTGCATCAACAGTATCTTCCTGAATTTTGAATCTTGCGTCTATTCCAGAAGGATGGAAGATAAGAGCAGCTGACGACAAATAAATCTAGAAAGCTCGTTCTGTTTTTCAGTTTGCAGCAGGTACAGCAAAAATATTGGTATCATTTTATAAGTATTAGTGATTCAGGCTACTGTTGAAGAAATAGAAGAAGGATGAATTGAAAAATTCATAAAACTCTTAACAGTATGTCTTATCGTCTGGATGAATGGTAGATTCTTTATAGTTGTCTGCTATTTTGACCGCTCACATGGAAGCCTAATCTCTCAGGACCTATTTTGACACAACCCTGAGGCTCCCTTCTCTATCTCTTTGTTTGTACACTGTCTAAAAGTAGAGGAGCATACTCTTGATACAAACCGGCCAACCATGTACACTCACATTCTTAAACAGATACATTCTATTACTGCTTTGAATTGGGCCCAACATGATTTTGGGTGAACATAAAATTATCTCTTCAAGCTGATGATAACATCAGAGTAGTTAATAAGAAACGTGAGAGCCCAATGAGAGTGAGAAAGCCAGAAAGAGGCAGTATTTCGAGAAGGGTTGACAAGAGATGTTACTTTCTCTGAAAACTATGTTTTTTGTACTTTTGGAGCTATTTATATACACAATGCTCATAAGATAGCTGCTGGTTTAAATGAATGACTATGGCTCTTGTTTAAATGCATAATGTAATCCATCTTTACAATATCCACAAACATTCCACAAACCCAACCATCAATTGGGCCACACGGTGTACAGAAAACTACATACACGGACAGATATCTACACAAAGACTCCAACCATCACCCAGGACAAAAAAGGAGCACAATAAAAACTCTGGTAGACCGTGTAAAAAGAATTTGTGAACCTCACCTCTTGAATGAGGAACTGAATCATTTAAACTGGGCTCTACAGGCTAATGGGTACCCCAGCTCAGATATCAGAAGGACCTCAAGATCCCGAAAAAAAAACAGGAGTAAGGACAAACAGACACCTGAAGGGAATGTGTTTTTACCATATATCAAAGGAGTCACTGGCCAAATAGGGAAACTTATGAAGAAACATAATCTCCGAACAATTTACAGACCAACCAGGAAAATTCAACAAATGCTTCACTCAGCAAAGGACAAGAGGGATCCCCTAACTTCCGCATACTATGCAGCTGTGGCCAGGTCTACTTAGGGACCACAAAACACAGCATCCAAACACAAATCAAAGAATACGAAAGATACTGAAGGCTAATCCAGCCAGAAAAGTCAGCAGTAGCAGAACACACTATAAACCAACCTGGACATAGAATGTTATTTGAAAGCACAGAAATTCTGGACCATTCCAACAACTACCAGATTAGGCTACACGGAGAGGCCATTGAAATCCACAAACACTTGGATAATTTTAACAGGAAAGAGGAGATTTGGAAGGTCAACAAAATTTGAAAAACACCAAAATCAAAACACAAAAGATACTAATAACCCCAAACGAGTCCCACATGGGCTCAGGAACTCTCCCTCCAGGAACAAGTATTCAATACACACAATAGGACTATTATGCTAATTGCTCCCTCCCCTCTGGAGGAGGAGACTGGCATATATATTCTCCACTCCACTTCCAATTCACCATTCCTCTGAAGATGCCAGCCACAGCTGCCAGTGAAACGTTAGGAGAAAATACAACCAGAACACAGTCTCAAAGCCTGAAAAACCCACAAGAACCAATCCACAAACATTGTTCACATTGTGAAAAGCACATTAATGGTAAGTGCATCCAGCCCTGCTGATTTAAATAGACACAGCAAGGTTGTGTTGCTTTCTACAGATACAGCTATTTTAAAAGCCTTAGAGAATGGACCATGCCATTACAAAGTGCAATCAATGGCCTATTTCCCAATGCTCTTCTCTCCCCTCACACACTCTAATCGTTTACTTTCATTTGCACAAAAAATACAATTTGCTGCATTATTCAAACTGGGGCTTAAATGGTGATCTGCATTAGCTCTTCCTGGTATCAAAAGGTTTCATCCTGGCTTGCAAATCTAGTTTAGAAGATTCAAACAAACCATAACCTGTCAAATAATAGCTAACATGAAACTATAAGCTAATATGGAATCTACAAGAGAAAGTCTGAAGGGGAGTATATATGTTCACGAATGCATATGAGTATATGGCATTATATGAATGAGCACACTGCCTGCTGTCTTCTTATAGAATGGGATATGCATGAGCGCTGTATATTCCATGAACTCTGCACTGTGGTAAAATTGTCGACCAAATCCTGAATTGCTTGGAAGCCATTAACCGTTATGATTTCTGGTCTGCCTCAAAACAGAAAGATACGGTTAATGGTAACTTCTTGGTTCACTCATATAAATAGAACAGTGTACAGGGCATTGTACAGGAGCATAATGATTTAGTATGATAGTTTTGAATGTCCAAACCAGGCTACTGTACCAAAAGATGGACAGTATCAACTGGAGCAAGAATTCTCAAGAGAAATCAGAGTCTGCAACTAATGAATTTCAGCTACCTTTTTTAAAAAGGTAAATAAATGAACTTTTAAGAATTTACAAGCGTCTTCATGACAGATGTTTAGACTGAGTTGTATCTCTTTAAGGGAGACCAATGAGAATGAAAAAGAAAAGGTTCTGGTACACACTTGATATTTATGCAATATAAGATAAGTCGTTTCCAAGACAGTAAGACCAGTTCCACACTATCCTGTTACTATGCTATTATTCCACCTTCAACATCCTACAGAATCCTGGTGCTTGCAGTTTAGGGAGGAGTATTTAGAATTCTCAGCCAAAGAATTCTTTGACCTCAGTAAACTACAAATCCCAAAATTCCACAGGATGTTGAAAGTGGAATAATAGCCCTATAACAGTATAGTGCTGAAATGACCTAAAGCACATCTTCATGTTATAAGAAAATATGACTTAATACAATACACACAGGCAGAAATGTGTGCTTGTGGGCTCAAGCAGTATCCAGTCCCCTCTGTTGTTTCTGCCAACAAAAAAGAAATATGCAGGATTTTTTCTTTCTGCTTTAAATTAACCACAGTTGCTAGGTTGACTCAATCTGAAATTGTAGTTAACATTAACTATGGTTAGTTTCCACAAAGCAGCTTTAAAAACCATGGCTTGAATGTGGCTTCTTTAAAAGTGAAAGTTATAACTGATGCAACAAACATAGTAAAGCAACAGTAATGGTGCTGTGCAAGAGGGGACATGGTATTTCAAAATTCAATGAGCCTATCCTGCTTGTGCACATCATGCTTAACTATTGTGTGATAGGGTAGGACTACAGATCAATTTAACTTTTGCTTTCATTCATTGGTTTTAAAATCTTATTTAATGTTTAGCATGTCACATATAAGAATAGCTGAAGATGATTACCACTAATGTTTAAAAAGTGAATGTTGTGCTACTGAATGAAGTTCACAACTCAACTTTTATACTCCGGCAAATCAATAGCTTATGCCTATTAGGAGCATTATGAGCAAGCCAATAAAGCTAGTCAAAGATATCAGATCAAACTACCTACATGATTGCAGACATTTTCTGTTGTTGTATTAACTTCAAACATGTAATACACTTGGTAAGAATCCATTTACATTTTTATCAGGAAAGTACTGTTCACAGAAGTCATCATCATATATTTTCAACTGAGAGATCAGTATCTGGAAGGCTACAAATGTCACTTGCAATGATGTGGAATCAGGAACCTGTAATATGTGTGTGCCTACCACATTATATAGCAAAATAAGTTAGTGTCAAATTGGATATTTTCAGACTACACTGAATGCTAGAAACTTGTTTCAGAACACTTGCAGTAAACCTTTCATCTCAGTTAACTGCAGTAACTTTTACCTGTTAATAATCGGTACAGACAGATGTGAACAGAAGAATAAAATAAAATTCTCTTTTCTCAACAATTTTTATTTTGAGTCTGGACTTTGTGGCTGGCCCAATTATAAACAAAATAAATTTTAAAAAAATATCAAATAAAGCATCTCAACTGAGGCTTAATAGAGTACTTTTTTTGGTCCCTTGTTAGTCGATTTTGTGGGAATTTGTGCATTGTTTATAACTCATTTGTTCACTGCCAGATGAAGGTGGACAATGGCTCTTGTGGAGAAAATAAACACAATAGCTGACAAAAATACAGTATTTTTTTTCTACATATTAAGTCAGTATATTAAATCCTAAAACATATTTAGAAGGAGGGAATACATTTATAGAAACACTCACTTAAACATTTGTCCAGCAACTTGGAAAAGAGTTTTGTATTATTTTCTAACTATACAAACTTTTAGTCAGGATCAAAATGATTACTTCCTCTCACTGCTGTATGTATTTTCAGCAATATAGCAGGGAATCCATTTGAAGAAAATAAGAGAGCACTTTAAACACAGGTCATAGTTGAGAAAGATGCTAGCTGTGCTAAAGCAGTCTCTTCAACAGTATGAAACCATGTGTGTATTGTAAGAAATGATGACCTTGTTTAGATTTCCTCCTTTGATTCAAAAGCAGTATTTTTAAGCAACCATGCTGAGTTCCAGTGATGCAATGTGTATATTCTACCATCCCTAGCCAATTTGTGGGGAGCACCACATTGAGGACTAATAGGTATACCTAATAAAAGCTCACTCTAGCTGCTGCCACCACAGAAGTATTGCTTGGTTTCCAGTAACCACTTGCCATTGCTACGACCAGGCTTGGGACAAAACTGACCAGAGGTTCAAATAATGAAAAATAGAGATTGCAAATTTATTTAAAATGATAAAATAACTAGGTGCAGCTGTTTCCCACTTTTCAACGACCCAATTTTTGATTACCTTCTTTTCCACAATCTGTTCTTTTGATTGTTTTGAATTATACCCAGAATCTGTACATTCAAAGCGTGGTCTGCTCTTTTGTCATATTTGCAGTGATGCTATTGTGACTGTACACTGCTTTTTCTCTTAATCAGCTCAGTGCTATCTTGTGTAGGATACTGTATACTATAGAAGTCGTTTGTGCTGTGTCTCTTGTCTTGTACAGTATTTGTGCTTATAATATATAACATGGATACATAATAATACGTATTTACAAACTTTAAAAAAAAAGAGTGGTTTCCACATCTCAACAATTTCCACTTTTTGACAGTGGACCACTTTTTGACTAACTTATCAGTAATCAGGGAAAAATGAAAATGAATTTTACTAAACATAAAAAGGAGGAAAGGAAGAAGAGAGGATGAATAAAGAAGGAGTGTAGCAGCTCTTTTAGGACTAACTGGTTTTTATTTTATCACAAGTTTTTGTGGATCTAAACCCACTTCTTCAGATGCAGTACAGAGCAATATCTAGGCCTCAAGATATGAAACATACATACACAGTTGTGGGAATGGGAGTGAGACAGAATGTAATAGGATCCATAAAGATGCAGGTCTTGCCCCTTGCCCCAAATTTTCAAAGTACTGGTTGAGGTAACACAGGTCCTTCAGATCTTTACAGTGATCAGTTAGAGTTGATGTGTGAAAGCAATAAATCTGCTTACCAAAAATCAGTTTCCTTGGGCTCAAAACCCTGCCTGAGAAAATTTCTTTTGTCACATGTACAGTAGCGACAAGTCTTGTGTAATATATGTGCTATGCTCTGACATCTTTGTCTTTGTTCATACTTCTGCGAATGGATTGGAAATTCAATTCAAGTACTTCTCTCTCTAGCCTTCCTCTGTAACTTCCTTGTTCAAGGATTGCAACTTTTAAATCCTGTACTGTATATTCAGGGGTTGAAATGTTCTGCAACTGTTTTTTGAGTATTGCCACTTCTGATTTCTGATTTGTGCCCACTTATCTTTTGCATAGAGACTTCTATTTGTTCAGTGTAAAGGGACATTTCTGGCAACAGATGGCATATATTATACTGGAGGAAGAACAAGTGAATATATCGCTGATAGTATTATTGGCCCCTGTAATATTGCTTCTAGAGTAAATGTGGGGAAGAGTTGCCATATGAGTTCGTGGCAGGGTCAAGTTCCTATATTACCATCCGTATTATGCATTGTGTTGTAAGTGAGTAGTTGTTTAAAATTTGGAGGCTGTCTGTAGGCTGTATTATTCTCCAAATTTGGTTGTAGCTCACTGATTATGTATGTATTTGAGTGATCTCAGCTATGTAAGTGATCACTGGGAGTATTCTGTCATTTTGTGTTTTTGGTCTGTCGTGTCACAGGTTATTCCTGGGAATTAATCTTGCCTTGTTGATTTGTTTCTTCACCTCCTTAGCTGGATATTGTATTTTGAGAAATACCTGTACATTTTTTGAATCTGTCTTGTAGGTCTGAGCAGATAGGATTGTATCAGAGAGCTTGATTGTAAATAATAGATTTAGTAGTGTGTTCTGAGTAGAAACTGGAGGCATGTAAGTATATGATACAACCAGCGGATTTTGATACAGCATGGTGCTTAGAAGTCCACTGTGCAGTTCCACAGTAGTATCAAGAGAGTGTGTGTGTTGTATAAATTGTATGAGGCTCAGGTTGGTAGTGGGGTAGAAGTTGTTGAAATCCTGGATTTTTCAAGTGACTGTTTCCCATATGTTCAAATAATAAAGATATCATCAAGATCTCTTAGGCAGAGGAGAGGTTTCAGAGTGTCTGTTCTGAGAAAGCATTGCTCCAGATCAGCCATGAAGATGTTTGCATACTGTGGTGCCATATGGGTGCCTATAGCAGTGCCACTGACTTGGAGGTATATATTATTCTCACAACTGAAATAGTTATGAGTGAGTACTCATAACTACTTCACCACAGTGTGTGACCCAAGAAGCCAAATGCAACCTACAAGACATCTATGGCAGTCCACTGTGGGCATTTATCTCCCTATCTGAAAAGGTGGCAACACTGGTCAGGCCCCAATGCATGGATGAAAGAGTTACTTCAACTAGGTAGATCGCAGCAGGTCTACCTAGGTTGTGCAAGTCTAATGTCTACAGAATTAGTAAAAAGACTGGTACTTCCTCCAAGGAACTTGCATGATACATTCCAAAGATGGAAAGAAGCAAATCAATTACCCACAAATGCAGTTAGATTTTTTTTTTCTTTGCATCAGTTGAAGACCAAGTCTTGGTGATGAAACCAAAAGTTTCCCTGAAAAGGTTGGATCTGACAATTTCCAAAGAGAAGGCGAATGATTGGAATGTACCAGTTTGGAATCAGGATTAGCACTGTTAGGCACCAGCCACACTGGCTCACTACTGGCTTCCAGAGCTGCCTGGTTCTTGTCTTCTTCCCTCCTGCTGTCTTAGGCTGTTGACCTCAGGGCCTCTCCAATCATGGCGACAGTGGCAAGCCCAAGGAGAAAGAGCAAGAGCCTCCACTTGCCTTGTTCTCTTCTGTTAAGTAATGGTGTGTCTCAGAGAGTGAGTAAGGACTGGAAGAAACTCATTCTTCTTTAAGGGTCCTGTCAAAGATAAGTTTCTTTTTCTCTTCTTCTTGCTAGCCATTTTTGGCAGGCTGGGCTTATTTCCTTATGTAATTGTAGTGGGAAATTATTTTATTCACTTACAAAACAAAGAGAGAACAGCCTGGAAGGTGCCTCCACTTAGCCTTGGAGGCAGTCAGTGCAAGCTCAACAAAAGAGAGTTGCATGATTATTTGCTCATATGTACTATTCCATATTTTGTCAAAAGAAATAACCAAATGTCATTGAAATTTACTTAACGTATATGCATTTTGTACTGAGAAATACACTGAACAAGATCTCTAAAAGATAATCCACAATAAATTCATGAAATCAGTCATTTTTGGATCTTCTGGAGCAAAACAGATATTATTCTGAAGCTATTTTATTGGCAACAACCTCTCCTTATCCTGACAAATATAATATCCCATTTATATAATAAAATCTGATTGTTTTGGCATGCAAAGCTCAAACCATCTCACACAAAACATGCTTTTAAAAAAATAGGTTTATCTTTACATTTCCCAAATAATCCCCCTGAGTTCTTTACATTCTTTATTTTTGCCACTATCTGGTTCTCAGATCAGTCAGATGATATTTCTAGAATGATTACCTACAGGTAGTCAATTCCGAATTGAATAATATGCATAGTGTTGTTCCTATTCATAAATTGCCTGTTGTGTTTTACTTGCTTGTTTCGTAAACGTTTTGTATTTTCTCCTGCCAACAAGAATAAATTACTTTTGTTTGCATGAACAGGAAAGTGGAAATCAAGTTGTCACTCTCAAAGAATACTATGGACATGCAACAAAAACGTGACAGCTAAATAATCCTATGCTACATTGGAGCAGCTAATCTTTTATAGATACATGGGTAATGCAAAGTTGATTCCTAATCATAACGCATTCCATTATTTTTGCGGATATTTTAAATGAGTATAATGCTTCCTTGAAGGTAATATTTTCACATAATCCATTAACAAAACCAATTGCCACTAAGTTCATACTTATATTTAGATGATCTGACAAAATCTAGACAGCTAATATGCCATCTTTCATTCTTTCCAAACAGCCCTTTTGTACAGGTGTATGTAACTCCATCGCACAGAAATAAACAAAAACCTGACCCTCACTTTCTTTTGAAGTCATTTTTGAGAAAGAAAAGCAACAGATGCCATCTTTGTCTTAAAACAAAAATCCAGGATTCATACTGATGTAAACTTTGTAAACTCAAAAGGTCTCTTCAGCAGGCAAGATATTCCTTCTTCTGGAAAAGGGGGAGGATGAAACAGTTGCAAAGTTTGTGACTTCAAGTGTCTGGGATGTTATTCTCACAAAATCTTTCAATATTGAACAACTACAGGTTTTGATAATCTACACTGACTCATAGGTGGTCTGCAGTGCTCCAGCTGAATGGAGCTCCAGCTGAATTTATTTGCTCCAGCTGAGTTTATTTAAAATTCAGTTATTTGTGTTTCAGCCCAAGAGATTTCAGAGAGGTGTATAACAAAGCTAAAACAATAAAGTAATACAATATTCAAAAGTCCTGAGCAAATAATCTTGTGCCAAAAAGCAAACAAAACTAGCAGCTTTAAGCAAATCTTTTGAGGGAGGAAATTCCAGAATCAGGATGCCATAACTGAGAAATCCCAATGCCATGCTCCTGGGCTTTAGTAGTGGGAGGATGTGGAG
Organism: Ctenosaura bakeri; assembly: GCA_948474755.1. Classification (NCBI taxonomy): domain Eukaryota; kingdom Metazoa; phylum Chordata; class Lepidosauria; order Squamata; family Iguanidae; genus Ctenosaura; species Ctenosaura bakeri. The sequence continues at coordinate 74,876 of CAOLHI010001167.1, forward strand.
AAGGGGCCTCTGGGGATAACTGATAAATCTAGATGGGTTCATGCAAGGGTAGGCAACCTGGCACTAGTCAGTACTCTATCCTCTGTATGCTGAACAACTGCAATCTGATTGTGGTTGTATGATAAAATTAAGATACCTCACTTTGAGTGCTTTGCACCAGTGACCACATATGCAGGTGCACACAGCTAAAAGTCAACATGTGCTCACTAAAAAGTACAACCCACAGGCACTAATTGAGAAAATGAGAGCAGACCCTCATTTTCATGTCCTAGGTCAGCTCTTTTGTGGATGTTAGTATTTTCCCATGAAGAAAATTGGATTTAATGTGTTTTAATGAGCATAGCCCACCCAATGCCAGTTCAAGCCCCATTACATCTGATAGAGCTTCATAGAGTAAGTACTTAGTTTATAGTATGACCATACTCCATTATATTTACTTTAAAAGTGATTTTGAACATCTATGGCTAAGCAAATGTAAATCCATCATCATGTTCCTGCTCCTCTACTGAAAGGTTCAACTGACGTGGTCTTTTTCAAAGGCTAACTACTATGAAATACACATTCAATCATTTTCTTGATCTTGTTTTTCAAGCCTTTAAACAGGTATTATCTTCCAACAACAAGTGATATTTTTCAAACAAATTCAAACTGAGAGCTTTTGAAACAAGCTTACTCTCCTTAGCTATAGCTCACTGAATGAACATCCATTTGCACGCAAGATAAATGAAAAACTTTGCAATTCAGGACTAATTCTGTGCAAAATTCACTTTTTTACTCAAAAAAAATCATTTTCTGCACACAGAAGAGCATTTCCTGTATAGAAAATAATGTTTTTGCCAAAAAAAAAAAAAAAAATTCTATGCAGAAAATACTGTCTCATGAACAAAAGCACCACATGTGCATTTTGCCTAGAGCAAATCTATGGTGGACAATCTTCAAAAACTGCGTAGTTTTCAGACTTTCTTGCAATGGAAGAAAATTGCTGTAATTATTTGTTACTTCTTACAATAATAAATTAGCAAAGAATTACCTCCATATGTGAGAGGGGTGCTTAACCATTCCTTCACACACACCCCACACTTTTCAGCTACAACTCACACCCCTATACGGAACTCCTTTCTCTTTTTCTAATCCAGAGGCTCAATGCATGTGTTTATGAAGTGTTTTTCATGTGTATTTTATAGAGCTGAACAGTACATTAGACATGACAGCTACTTTTGCATTCTCCTGAGGAAAAAAATGGTTGAAAAGAGGTTCCATAGATAAAATACTGAGGGGGATAGCTAATTATGCCAATCTCTGCATCTACCAGTCACTTTTCTCCAGCAGCTGTCTTAGCTTGTTTGTTTATTCGTTTTTTTATATGTATGTGTGTGTGTATGAAATATTGATATGTGACTGCTTGGATTTGTTCATTCAGGCTATCAATGTCACAATGCTCAGAAAGCACACAGGCAGAAAAACTTACCATGGACCAGGTACAAGTAAACACATTACTATCTGTTAATATGTGTGAATTGCAGGTATTATTTGAAGGCATAATTTTACACAGCTTTATTCTGCAACTGCAGAATGTACTCAATATATGGCAATGATGATGCAGGGAAGAAGAAAAATGAGGAAGAGGAAATTGAACATAACTACAAGACAGGGGAATCTTATAATTTAATCATTATGCTCTGGTAATCCCTGCTTCTGGCTCATCTCTTCATCTTCTTTGCCACCATCCACACCATTTATTATTAATTCATTCAACAATGTCTTAGTAGGACTCTCTTTTCTTCCTCTCTTTGCTTGTATCCTCTCATACCACACCCTAAAACCAGCCTTCATGACCAGTTCCTGGATTTCTTGCCAATCCCCCTTTGGGGTATACATTGCCCTCCTACCTGTATTACATTTCCATAATTTCCTGTGCAAGATCAAGACGCCCCAAAATACTTTGTATTATAGATGAGATTGCACTCTATTGAGATTGTACTGTTACTAGGAAGGCCCCCATTCTTCCCCTTCAACTGTGAAATTTGCAGCGGTTAGCCAGAAGGGTTGACATGATTATCCTTGTTAATCAAAATGTCCTCAGGCTTTGACCCTTCTAAGCCTTGGCTTCCTGACCATTTCTTCTAGCCTAGAAGGGTGTCCCTCCTAGAATCAAAGCCTGCCAAATCTGTTTTGGATCAAATTTTACCAAGTTTCCCCATATGTCGAGTCCAAAACTGGCTACCACACATTAGGGAAATACTGTAGAATTAAAGTCATGCAACCATTCTGGAACAATAATCAGATTCATGTTTCGATCTCAAACAGGACAGATATTGTTGATGGCATTTTTTACATCACAGGCATATCTTAAACTGACTTGTACAACTGCTGAAGAATGGGAGAAAAAAAATGCTCCTGACATAATCAAAGCTTATTAGGATTTTTGACATTCATAAACCTCGAGCACCAAAGCATGACCATATTATTCCTTGGATAAAACTGTCAGCTATTGGTAAGAAACCTTTTTCTTTTCCTTGATCTCCTTTGCTGTTTTCAAACAAATATTTTTCATGTGTCTCTGTATATAACAACAACAACAAATATAATTTAATTTCCTTTCAATTTTTGAGAACAGAATCCAAGGCTGAAAATCAGGAATTCAAAATAAAAGTAAAAATGGAATGTAAACTGTTTACAACTGTTCTTTCCTACCCTAAGGCAAAAGATATGCTGGTTAAATTATATTAAATGTTTTTGCCTGAGGTCCTGGAGGAATAAAACTCCAAGCAGAAACTAACTAGACTATATATAAATACCTTAACTGTATAAATATTAAAACTAGCATTTATTTATTAGGATTTATTAGTTATGATCAGGCAATCATATTAGTTATTAGTTTATGACCAGGCAATCATATTAGAATACCTACTAATATAAAAATAGACCTGGTTTCAAGGCCATCAGTTTATTGTGCATTACAACTTAAAATTTTATAACCGCGTTTTAATTAAACCTTCTCAGTGACGAGTGGGGCTCCCTGGTCAGGAGAGGATACATTGCAAGTCAGAGTTAGTGTAAATGAAATGTATGGCGTACGATTTTGCATTGGATTGTGGCTTTATGTCGAAATCCTGGTATGTGCAGGAAACTCAATAAAGGTTCCTAATTAAAAGATCAACAAAGATGATATATTATCCCTGAAAAACAATGTGCATACCTCTGCTGATATTATCTGTAATGCATATACTTTATGGGTAGCTTGTTTAGGGAACATTCTTTGGTCACATCGCACAACTATATTCTAATATGTATCCAAGAATCCTTTGCAGCATGCTGTGCAAATCAAGCTCCAAACAAGATTAAATGACGTGAAAAGGATTTCTATGAAGGTGAAAAGTTTTAAAAACTACTGCTATGGAAATTTGTGAACACACAGTTCTGCTGGAGTAGGGCTTTATTTCAAACCTAATGATATGGTGAAATCCTTACATTCTTTAACTTAAATCAGGGTGGGAATCATGCAGCCCTCTAGATGCCTACAACTCCCAGCATTCCTCAGTTCTGGCTATGCCAGCTAGGGCTGCTGGGTCTAATGTCCATCAATATTTGAAGAGCTTCCTGATCCTCTCCTCTGCTTTTCTGGACATTTTGAACATTCTAAAAAAATCCAGACCCAACAGTCAACCTCTGTCTTCACTTTCATTACAGTACTCTGGTAAATGAAACTAGTTTACAAATTCACCATCATCAACCCCCCTCAAAGCACAAAGCAGTTATTCCTATAGTTAGCATCTTCATCACCATCAGCATTGTGATCATCATCATTGTTTTTATGGGTTCTTAAAGAAGGTGTAATCTGATTCTAGGCTTTACTGTTCTGCTATGTTGCTTTTAATTGGTTTGTATATTCATGGATGCTTTTGCTTTTAATGTTATATATAGTTTAATTATATTTTTATCTGTACATTTGTATGTTTTGTCTATATTGTATTTATTATAACTTTGTAAGCCACTCTGTTACCCACTGTGGCTAGGAATGGGAAGAGGAACACTGAATAAATAAATCCAATGTAGACTTCCTGGGAAGTACGTCAAAAATTTAGTGGGAAATATCCCCCTGTGTAAGACTGCACAAGATTCCCCACTGCATATATTCACTACTGTTATACATACATTGAAAACACAGATTTTTAGAAGCCTTAAATCAAAAATATTAAATACAGTGAGAGGCTAAAAGGGAATCTTTATGATTCTCTCTGTTCCAAGTGATAGCTTAATGTAGGCTTCTGTTTCTCATATAGTCAACACTATTTTTATGTTTGTTGAGAGTTTTAATAAAAGGTAAAGCATTCTTTAGAGGTTCAAGAGATCTCTATAATCTGGTGAAACTACTGCCTGACAAAGGAGTAGGGGTAAAACATTCCAATTAAGTCAAGAAAATAGTTTACAAAGTCAAAGTATGTCTACCATTTCGGATAAATGTTGGCAGCCTAGCTTAGCAGAGAAACACTTGTACAATACCTTTAACACTGGGAAGCTAACAAAAGACAAAGCTTTAAAAGCAAACTTGAAAAAATGTAACTTGCTTCCATGGCAACAAGAGACTCATGGGTGAACCCACACATAAATAAAGAGAAGAATGGACTCTAGGGGCTCTTCACACCACCACTGGTATTTTGAAATGAATGTTATAATATTTCTCTAATATGCACATCTATATAAATGATAGCAAATGCAGACAGACGTAATAAGAAATGCTGCCCTTCAACTTTTAAAATTCTTTTTCCCAATTAACTTTCAGAAAAAGGGGTGATAGCACTGATGCTGGTGAAGAAAATGGATCAAGAACACATGGGAACTTAAACTAGATTATTCTTTCTCTAGGCGTCTTTAACTAAAACAATTAATTGACCCTAAAGGTCATGCTACTACCTACTGTCATTTTCGTCTGAGAAATTAATATGGAAATTAAGTTACTCTTTATCTTCTATAAGTGACATGCAGTTGATATAATCCATTATTTCTTTTTCTGTCTATAAAGTCACACAAATAATGAATTAGGGTAACAATGCATAGTAAATTGGATCCTTGACAAAAGATTTTAAATGTCAGAGTGTCATGAGAGAAAACTGGTTGGGTTTGAAGAGGAAACCCAAGCCCAGTCCCAAATAATTCCTACATGTACTATCCAGGAAAGGCTTACAATATTTAATAGAACAGATGCTTAATTTGTTCTGCCCATTAAGACTGTGGGATTTTGTCTATAATTAAGCATAGACATACTACAAGACATCACATGACTATTCTGCCTGCTTTTCTTTCCCAATGGTAGCATGGATAATTTTGGTCATCGGTACCCAAGGCATCTTGGTCAGGATGGAGAAGAAATTGTATGGTGCTACAATTATTTAGTTACAAAAGTAGTATACATTTGTTAAGAATGGGCAACTACAGTAGGCCAATGGACAATATTTACACATGCAGAGGCATAGCTAGAATTTTGACTGAAAATTCAGTTCTACAAGTAATGGAAGATCTATTGCTGGTTTTCACTTCCAGATTTTCAACTCAGTTTTGATGTTGAGTGGTGGTGCTTAGCGGAGACAGCATTTTGGTAGCATTCAGGGGAGTTTGTTTGTTTTTTTAATCAAAACATTCCAGTGGAGTTTGAGGGCTTTGGGTTGATAAGGCATGCAAAAAAGGGTATTTGTGGAGGTATACTTTAGCCAATCATGAGGTAAAGTTTTGTCAGAAACTTATCTATCTGCTAATGACATGCACTAGGTAATCTAAAACAGAAATAACTGATGGAATAGAGTCCTTTGGACCTAGGTATGTCCATATATACATATATAAACCATATATATAAAACAAGATGTAACCTAGTTCTTCATCTATACCTGATGCATTATTCTAATAAGCTGTCCTGGTACTGGCCTTGATCTTTCATCCTCCGCAGAAGGACTCCAAGGTAGAGGGGGCTTCACCCTGTGAACTATGCCATGTCACTAAAATGCACTAGTGTCTCTGGTTTAATCCTCACAATTTTGTTAAAAAAATGGAAAGCTTGCTTACAATAGCAGAGTTGGTGAGTTATGGCAACTGAGAGCTTACTCTGATATTATCCAAGTGCTATACAGCTCACTGCACCACATCTTTCTTCCCCACTGCAGGGATACCATCAGTGCAATTATCTATTGTTTTGGTTGTGGTTATTTATATTTATTTATTTCTTACCTTCCCTCTAATGAACTGAAGGCAGCATGTATGTCTCTCCTCATCCCCACTTCTATTGTAAAAACAACCAAGAAGGTATACGAAACTAGAAAACAGTGGTTTGCTCATTGCTCAATGGAGTCTAGACCTTGGAATATCCAAGTCCCAGTCCAGTATTCTTATCCCAGAACTGTGAAGTAACTCATTTCAATTAGTTACTTTGCTAACTAGCTAGGTTTTACAGTAATTATTGAACAGCATTACTTTTATGCCTATAATGGTCACAGTTGTAATTCATTATCTTTCAGTGGAATGTAACAGGGTGTATTTCGAATTTGTTGTTTTGTTGTTGTTCTATGCCTTCAAATTAACTCCAACTTATATTGACCATATCATAGGGTTCTCAAGGCAAGATTTATTCAGAGGAGGCTTGCCACTGTAATTTTCTCCAAGGTGGAATGAGGATTCGAACCCTGGACTCCTGGGCTCCTCGTCCAACATTCAAGCCCCTACACCATGCTACCTCTTCCTGGAATGAATCTATCTAGGAGGAGGAGGAGGAGAAGTAGGAAGGGGCATATCAGTGGCTCCTTATAATGCCTCTTTGTGCAACATTGTGCAGCTACTCTGAAGAAAAAAACTTTTAAAAACCTAGCCTGTCTTTTTTGTCCTTACCAAATGAAAGAATATTGTTACCACCAGAATTCTCTGCCTTCCTCAGTTCTTCTCAAATCAGAGAATATTCTTGCCACCAAAAAGGTAAGAGAAAGACTCACCCAGGTCAGGGAGAAGCTATCTTGCTGGGCTATCTTGCTGGGCTGGCAGCTCAAAACAGCAGCCTGTTCAAAATCAAAGGCGCTCTGGAAATGTGGTGACAACTGCATAGTTTAGGAAGATGGAACTCTCATCCTCAATTAGACTGTATGAGGAGGTTGTAGGAAAGAAAGTACTAGAGAACAATCTCTTTGTAACACCCTTCTCAGGATTTTCAAGGTGTCCTACCTGAATTGTCAACGTGGATGAACTGAGAGCATTTTCCCTAAATATCTGTCATTTTTCAGTGGCACACAGTATTACATAATGAATTAGTAACAAGTAATTCTTGGAGTTATCTTTTTGGTCTGCAGTAATAATTACAAGTAATGACTTGTTGACTAATTCAAGTAATAACTAAATTAATTAGTTCCTTTAGAAAAAAAAATTCCAAGAAATCCTGTCATACTTCCCCTGGAGTATGAGTCTATCAACTCTCTCCTTCCCACACTGAGAGCAGATGGGATACTTCAGTGTGGATTCCTTCTATACAGTCTGGACATCTAACATTGCCTAGTATAGGCATGGCAAGAATTTGTCCTGCAGTAACAACTTCAATAACATTATCAGTGATTCAGCTGCACAACTAACTAGTCATGAATTTCTACTTATAGGATCAGTTTAATAACATTACTCTATTTTTCTTTTAAACTGTCCTAAATATTTATAAAAAATGGATGGTAAAGGAATCATAGAAATAAATAAACAAGAGATGTTAATATATATGCAATTTTCTTCATCTCTTATAATGCAACCACATGGACAGAAATATAGCCATTCACTATGTTTTTAGTCCTCTTCATCCTAAAAGCACTTGCCCTACTAAAATGGAGTAATGACGTTGGGTGTAGCAGGATATGCTGGTGCATTGGTAAGATGCGGTTTCAATCACAGCCATGTGAACACTCAAAATGCAAGGCAGTGTGTTTATTTCATAGGCTGGTATTGTTATTCATTCAGTTCTTGAGGGAGTCTTTGATGAACTTAAAGGCCATCTGGAACAGAATTAAGCATTTGCTCAAATAACATATTCACTGTAGAGACCTGTGAATGCTAGTTCTGTCACGGCTTGATTTTCTGAAAATATGATTAATGCGCAGTTCAGTAGTTACCCTATTCCCTCATTATCCAATTAAAGTTGGATAATGTCTCCTTGTCTTAGCAAAGACAAAATAATGCAGAAAGTGAAGTTATTAGGTTAATTATTAATTTTTTCATTATCCATGTATTAGACAGCATTTCAATTAATTAGAGAAGGCTTGCATGCTTTTTAAGCTCCATGGCACAATTTTGGCAGGTTGTACTGCTGGACCAAAATTCTGTTTCTTCATATGTATTTTTTTATCAAATACAAGATAATCACCCTAAACATTAAGATACTCTAGTATATACTCTACATGGACAAGATGGTAAAAGGCAAGCACTAAACACTAAACCAATTGAAATGGTGCTGAATCCAAGCCTTGACAGTGTCACACTTTTGTACAAGCATTGTGGCTGTGTCCCTAGGATGGATGAAGTTAGGATCTGATGTGATTCAATTCCTTTTCACTGATCCTTTCTCTACTCTTTTCTGACCATTCTGCCAGCCAATCTTAGCTGGCAGAGCAGTTCAACCAGCCTGCAGAGAGTTTCTTAGCAGAAGAGTGTTTCTGTGCTGAAAGAACAGACTTGTGCTTCCTCCTAAACCAGTACAACCAGCTCATATTTGAGTTAGAATTGCACTGATTGAACCATTATATATTACTGCTTCAGTTTCATGAAAGGATGATGGAATACAGATTTCCATTCACTATTTCACAAATAATAAAATAATTCCCCAGGACTATATCACTATTTTTAAATTACTATTAGAAGCATTACAGTATTAAATTTTTGCAACAGCATTTATTTAAATTGTATAGTGAGATATCAATCATAAGTTAATTTTGCAGTCTTAACATCACATGGATTATGTTCAAACATAATCCACATTATGTAATAATTAAACAAAACTACTACATCAAGGGAAACAACAGTGTTTCCCATGATTTATTTTATTTCTACTATTATGAACTGTTTTGCCCCAACTAGTCTATATGATTCAAAATGGATTTAGATGATCAGATGGAAATTTTTGAGTCTCATTTCACCTTGGACCTTTTCCAAGTGATTAGAAGAGTTACTTTTTGGAGTAAAACCCCTAGAAGCCTTCATAAGGAGAACAGCGGATTCTAGAGATTCTGGATGGTGCAATCTGAAAAAGTAATATTTGCAAGCTCTGTCTTTTCCATTAGGTGAATCAGATGATGGAATTCTATTTTGCAAAGAATGCAAAAAGTCTGCTGCATTATATAAAGGCCACATTTCCTTTGGCTTCAACCTTAAGAAGTTTCAGCTATATGAACCTCAATGAAATAAATAAGATGGGAGCATCTATTATACTAATATGTGTTGTGAAGTAGAAGTGTTCAGTGGACATTACTTATTCTTCAGAGATGCAAATATCAGCACTTCAGTTGCCAAATACAGCAAGTAGCAGTTTTCTGCAGAAAGATGTGCTGTTCTGTCATCTGGATACTGCCACATAGAGATACTCCTTTCTACTTGGTCTGAAAGCAATGTTATGAAGTGTTGAAATGATGAAGCTTTATATTGCATAGATTACTTCCTATCTACAGCAATCAGTAGATGATATAACTACAAAACACTCATCTCTCTGTCTAAAATAAGAAAAACCTGGTAAAGCAATATACCAAACTGAAAAAATAAGATGTTGAGATGATAAGTGCCTCATGGATCCATATTGTTTCATTTATTGAAAAAGGTATGGATCTCCCTAATTCTCATGCATGTTCATATTTGTAACATTTCATTATGAAAAAGGGAATTGTTTCTTTTTAACAGCTGAGCCCATTACAGTCTGTGTTCAATTAATATCCTTGGAGGTTTTTAAGCAGAGGCTGGATGGCCATCTGTCGGGAGTGCTTTGAGGGTGTTCCTGCATGGCAGGGGGTTGGACTGGATGGCCCGTGTGGTCTCGTCCAGCTCTACACTTCTATGATTCTATAATATGTGCAGGGAAACAGCCATCAAGATGCTAGTTTTTCTCTCAAGCTGTATGTATTCATTTGAAATCTCAAAAGATTCCCATATAAACAAGTTCAGACATCCAGGAGTCTTTCCAAATAATCACTAACATCACATAGAGAAAGGTTTTGGCAGAAAAAAAAATAATGCACAGGTGCTCAATAAAGGGACATAGGTGAGGAAAGATCAGTATGATGCCAGTCTCTTCACTGTGTGTGTTCATGATGCACATCTAAAGGTGCTCTGTTTAATGTGCACCTCATCTTCTCATCACAACAGGCTGCAAGTTGTTGCACAAGGCTACTTACTTATCACTTTACATGGGAAAAGAAATTGTACTTCCAACTGCACAGAGGTGGCCTCTGTAGACATATTTTCTTTCCCTCAGAAGCTCCCTTGAGAGCTGCATCATGCACTTTTTTCAGGCAGAGAGCCACCGTTGCCATATTTGAAGTGATTCTCTTAAGAGAATGAGATAAGGTTTGTGGTTGCCCCCGCCAGCCATCTATGTCCTGAAGTCTTCGTTGCATCAGGATGGCAGGACTAGTAAGACTTTCCTGAGAAAATGACATAGTGCCTTGTTGAGGTAGCAGGGACCCTCCAGTCACAAGGAGTGTATATGCAAATTGGCTGCCCACCCTCCTTTCTAGTATCTTGCTGAACTCTATTCTACCCCGGCTGCAGTTATACTTCCTTCCACAATGCAAGATTATGAAACAGTAAACCAACTGCTACAGTTTATTTTTCTTCTAAACTTTCTGTTCAATCTCATAGTGGACCTGTTTGTACTTATGACAGAAAGCTATGATATTTTGTGTAAGGTGCACTATTTGGAGAAGTGTTTATTGATGGAAGAGAAGGGAAGCCTTTCTAATCTGTGAGATCTGCAAGAGAATTCCTTGTGAGAATACCACTTTTGCAGTGGCCTGCTTGACATGAATCCATAAGAAGGCTTGCTCCTGTGTTGCTTGGAAATTGTGGAATGCACTCCCCTTAGAACTGTGAATCACCCCTCTTTCTCCAGTTTTAGAAACGGTGTCAAGACACATCTCTTTAACTTTGCTTTTTCAGATTGTTTTATATTTAAGAGCTGTTTCTTACTTTGAATGACTTACTATTTCAATAGTTTACTGTTTTTAAAAAAATCTTGCATCACTTGATTTTTTACCTGTTTCACTCTGTCTCTAATGGGAAAGGGAAGGACTTCAAGAAAGTCCCTTTATCTCATTTTTGAGGATCCCCTCATCCAATTGTCACATCACAGATCAACCCACATAGCAGCATTCCTAAGTTTCAGGCTGAAGAAGCTGCTATGTAAAGAGTCTACTTCCACCTGCCCATTTGTACATGCCAGCTCCAACTCATCACCAATAGGCACCAAAGATATGATGCATCTATCCTGCCAACACTCTCGTATCTGTATCTTCTATAGATATGAAGGTGGAACCTGAGACCTAAAGAAATGTAGCCAGTATATGCCCATCAATGTTTTTTGAAGGGATTTCCTACATTAACTAAAAAGTCAAAACAGAAACACTGTTTTACCAGACACACATACATAGAGCAGGTTTAACCACCTGACAGGAAGGATCTTGCAGGCCATCCAGACACCCAGAGAAATCAGATCTGGCAAGCTAACTGGGACTCTGGTAGCTCTATATAGGCTGTTCTGGGCTTAGATCCTCAGACTGAACAACCTGACTGTGACAGAAGGTGCTGAACATATTTACGTCTTTGCCCACTTCATAAGATGTTAGCCAAAGCCTGCTTAGATGATATCATTTTTGCCTAGAAACCTTACCGCTGCCCTCTTTAAATTGTATTTCCTTTTGATCCTGCTGGGACTTAGCTCAAGGACATCTCATTGCCTTTAACACCATATCTCAAGTTCAATGAAAGACCAATCATGCTTAATGATATGTAGGCCAAAGGAGAATCAAGCCAGAGAGTTCAACATTTTATGTCAACAGCATGGTATGCCAGTAAGTGTATTTCTGCATCTTAATATGCAAAGCATTGCTCACCGTTAGAAGCCGGTAAGTGACAATGACATTTAGAAAAGAGTGACTTGATGTCAGATAGATACAGTGATTTCAGTGACATCCATCATCTATCTTATCCTCTCAGAATTATCTCAGCAATTTAAATTGAAACAGGGTGATTTTTTTAAAAGTCTGCTTTGCATTTATGTTCACAGCTGCCAGACAAATGATGTATGAACACTGTCTTTTTCCCAAAGAGGCAACCAATTATTTTAATTATCTGGTATAAAACTATTGGATTATATCATTGCTAGAATGTATTCAATGCACAGAAGTTGAAAGAACAATACTATGTAATGCACAGTAATATAAACCTTGTCATAGCTGAAAAAAACTAGGATGCAATCCTCTATCCACACTTAGGTGTAAGCCCAATGAACTCAATGAGCTTTACTTCTGAGCAAACACGTACAGGGCTATACTGCAAGTCATCCTTTACTATACCATGCACAACTTCTGACCCATCAAGACTTGATTTTGATGTCTCACACAGATAACACAAACATTGGTTTACTTATTGATATGCAATCCTGTATATGTCTAGTCCAAAGTCACTCCCGTTTTTTTCAAATGGTGCTTGCTCTCAGGTAGGTGAGTATAGTACTGCAGCCAAAATTATATACAGGCAGATACATCAAAAACCTATGCTCTGCCTGGTGAAACATGCTGTACTTTTTTGTGATAAATTAATTTATGCTAAGATTGTTAACTTATTTTTAGAACAATAACAAAATGGACTGTTATAATGAACACTATTTTAAACATCATTGATTTAAAAGGAACAGTATGATTTATGCATCATTATGTCCATGCTGATAACAGTGGTATTTGCATATCAAGATAAACTAGAACTCCAGAGAAATAACAAATGAACTACATGCACCTGCGTAAAAGCTATTCAGCCTACATTTGCACTTCTATGCTAGCACAACTATTAAACTACGCCAATTCCACACTACACTGTTATAGTGCTGTTATTCCACTTTCAACATCCTGTGGAATTCAGGGTTTTCTACTTTAATGAGACCAAAGAGCTTGCTGGCTGAAAATTCTAAATGCTCCACCCTAAACTGCAAACCCCAGGATTCCATAGGATGTTGAACATGGAATAATAGCACTATAGCAGTGTAGTGCAAAAATGGCCTAGGAGTAGGGAAATTTTGGCCTTCCAAATGTTTAGATATACATGTCCCTGAAGGCACACATAGCAGGGACAATGATAAAGGGTTTCTGGGAACTGTAACCCAAAATATAAGGGCGGCGAGGGGGGGAGGTTCTCAGTTCCAGTTCTCAAACCATCCAAAGAGGAAGGGCTTTTTAAAGTGAATTGTCCACACCAGGATTCCTGGCTTTTTGCTCCCTCATCAAGCCATTATCACAAACCAAAGTCTGTTCTTCCTTTATGATCTTATTTAAGTGCAAGATAAAAACAATATAAAACAAACCACAAAACTTAAAGAGTTATGACATGTCTTAAGACAACATCTTAAGACACTGGTTTCATATTCTTGCTTCAGTGGTGTGGATATAATAAAAGTATAGAAAAAGCAAAAGGAATTGCTTAGAAGAACTTTCACAAGAAAAGTTTGCTGGATTAGACCAAACATCCATCTAGTACATTCTATACTGTCAGAAAACCCCACCACCACCACTCCTCACAGCATGGAACGGTTTTAATCACTTCCTGCTATTCACAATCTGGAAGCAAATCTTTCTTATCCTGAGTTATAATGTTTCAAACAATTTAAAATTCAAATTTTGTTTTGCTTTTAAAGTAAGAATGCTCATAAAGAGAACGAATTCTGTAAAAGAAATCTAATGTTAAAGTTTAGAAGAAACCAAGAACAATGAAAGCACAGAAACAATGATAGCTTTGCAACATAAACAAACAAAACAAAACAGATGGGACGGATGATTACTAAGGGTGTCTACAGTAAAATAGCACACAAATATCAAAGAAGAGATAACTGGAGAACTATAAGACATTTGACTTTCTGGGAATAGATTATTAAGAAAAGTGGGATGGAAAAACTGGAGTTCTAGATTGGATACATAGGAGGGGTGTTGTAGAAGATGCGAGATCACAATAAAAAGAGAATAGTTGTAACATGCCTCATTGATTTTCTGTCCTAATGGATCTGTTTGAGACTGCTGCAGGACTGACAAGCTCACACAAGGTGTTTTGTTCTACAGGGACAGCCCACCAATCTGGGCAGGTTGCCACAGGAATAAACATCAAGTGCCAAGTGTGTGATTACAAAAATAGATGGCACTGATTCTAGTCATCATGCTAGCAATTCCTGGAAGATATTACAGTCATAGTAATTAGAACTGATGATATTCATGACTGTCCAGGTATGCACACTACATTCTTCTAAGAAATGGTGTAACAGACTGACAGGTAAGAATGTCTTATTTGAAACAGCTCTAAGTCAGTTGCTTTTTTAAAAAATGTCCTTAATGATGGGTTTCAAAAGCACATGATGCCATCTATGGGTGTGAAATTTATTTAACTCTTGACATCCATCAAATTAGCTTGTTCCTTCTGGTTGCAAACAAAAGCTTGCTCATTACACACAGATGGGATTCCTTCACATTTCTAGGAAATACATGGCAACAGACTGCAAAGAGAAGCTGTTAAGATCCAGACTTTGATATGCATTGTTTAAGCTCACCTTGGTTTCTAAGTGCAGCAGACTCTGAACAGATCAGTAAGTTTGCGTTTGTAATCTCTTCAATATGGCCTTATACCTTTTGTCAGTATGTGATTATCTTTGGGCACTGACTATTAAATAAAACTCATCGTTTTAAACAGATTAACTTCTCCCTAATGTTTGGAAAGGGAAGTCCTAAAGAATTTGGCTGCTTTAACTGGAATCAAGTGTATTTAGAAAAAGTCTTAAGCCAAAGCCCTGCTACCTGAAATAGATTCAAATAGCTGCTCATACCAACTCAATCTGCACTTCATGCTCCACCATTTGATACTTCTCAACTATTGATATGTCCTTACAGCACACATTCACATCCCTTACCCCTACATCCCTGCTGTTCTTCTGAATTAAATTTAGAGCCATGCTTGACCCTTACACAACAATTGCTTTGTTTTTTGAGTGTGTAAAAGTCAGTACTATTGTACTACCACTCACTCTTTTTCCACATGACTCACTATTCTGGATGTGTCATCTGACCAAACATATAATTATGCTGTACTTTTATTCTCTGTATTCATTGCTTTTATTGCACCTGAGGTAGACTCAAGACAGAATTATTCACTCCCAGAAGAGAATTATTAGAAGTCAAAAGGCAGCTGAAACATACAGAGACAGAGCAGGCACCCTCCTGTGGGAACAGGTATTTTAACAGAGCATTTAATTAATTTAATTAACTGACTGTTCGTGACACACTAAAAATTATTTGAAAGCACATTAGTTTGTCCCAGATACTCTCTGAAATGTCTTCTTCAGATAAATGATTAAATTCATCCTAACAGACCTCTAAATCACACAAGTGATCTAAATGACACTGATTCCTATTTAAAATGACTTCAATAACACAGTAAATTCCAGTTGCAATATAAAACATATTAAATGTTTTTTCAACTCAAACAACAGTGCATTCAGGAATCAGTGCATTCAGTGCATTCCATCAGCTTATAAACCGCAAAGATCAACAGGGAAACTGACCTTTAAAAAAAAAACCCTGGAGGATCTTAAACTTTTTGATTTCATGTCTGCCACTAATACTGATGATGTATACAGGTGATATATTATAGAGACAGAGCATATAGAAGAGTCAGGTAGTTCAAAATATTTTCCTTCCCAACTACGCATAGTAGGAATTTCTATTCATTCCCACATATCCCCATTCCACATGTTACGGTAGTTCCTAGCCCGGACTTGTGGGATATTAGATATCATTTTGATATCAATAATTTGGCCTACTATGCCCCTTTTCCTCCACGTGCTTGCAAGGCCCCCGGACAAGCTCGCATACAGGCACGGCCACTAATCACTGTAATATTCCAAACAAATGCAGGTAGGCCAGAAATAGCCGACCCGCCACTTCAGGAGACCTCAAGGCAAGTACCACATTATATATGCACGCTACTTCCAAAGAACTCCTTGCCCCAAGCAGGCAGCTTGACTAGCCAAATACTCAACTGTCAAGCACTCAGCGTTTGCATACTGGCTACTCTATTGACAATTCGGTTTTAACTCAATCATGTAAAATTCTGACCTTTTGGAGGCTTTGTCTCCAGCCCGAAACTCATTGTTATCCCCAAGAACGGACTAGCCTACAGCCACATTTTCCCCTATAAGAACCCCTGACTTTGAGCACTTCTTTGGATTGCTCAGATCGCTCTTGGCTTCCATCCCGCCTTGCTGTTGCTCTGTTCGGCGAGCCTTCTCCTCAGCTCCACGTGCTGAGAAACTTCATCTCCACAAACTTCTTCTTCTGACTTCTTCTGACTTCAGGACAGGTGTAGTATTTCCCATACCAAAATCTCCTCTCAAAATCCCTCTATCCAACTCCAACCTTTATTTCTATAGTTCTCTGTGTGAGTGTGTTGCATACACTTGTTTGGCTGTATATTAATAAAAACAACAATTATTATTTACTTCTGTTTGCTCCTTGACTCGGCCTGACCCCATAGACATTGGGTAAAACATCTCGCTACGTTGCCCTGCCTCTCGTATTGCTTGTGCTCTTTTGATTCATTCCCAGCTTTGTAATTTGGAGCGCACTTAGGTGTCCCTCACAGGACCCCCAGAAATCAGGGTAACACACAGATCAAATTATTTACTGTTTTATATCCTTCTAAAATACCTGATACCATGTAACTTCCTTGGTAACACTGTTTCAAATCATGTATTTCTTCACTGTCTTCCTCTCATGGCTGAATACATCATCATTAATTTGACAAGAGTAATATGAAAAATCAACATCCTTGCAACAAATTAATTAGTTTATTATATTTTACCTGGGGACAGGATGCACTGCATATCTCACCAAGCATTGTGGTAAAAGAAGGTGGGAGCTCAAAACATCAGTAACACATGTTCTAAAACTAAAGCATTTTTTTCTGGATGTTATATGATGAGCATAACTTATAGTTTAATTGTCTTTAATGTAAAGCTATCAATGACCATGCTACATTATACATTTTGCAAACCTTCCAGAGTCATGAAATCCATATAGATCAACAAGTCAGAGAAATCTAAAATCATGTTGCAAAGTTAAGAAAACCTGAGCTGAAATAGGCTTTAATATTAGTGTCAACAAGAACAAATATTCCTCCCGAACACTAGAAGAAACTGTGCCAAAGATACAAAATACTGCTGCTGTTGTTTCGAAGAACAGGCCTTGAAATAATTTATAAGACATAGTTCAAGAAGTCTCCAGTGCAACCTTAAACTGGTTAAGGCTGAAGAAGCACACTCTATGGATTGACTAAGCTTGTATGAAGATTATATATGCTATTTTGCATCTCATATGGCAACCTGGCCTACTAGCTCAACCCAGTACAGAGTCATATGGGTAAGGACGTTAGCATATTGGGCAAGTGAGATTCAGTGAACTTTGTAGAAAGAAAGACAGAAAAAAATGGGATCACACAGCTCTCTAGCCGATAATGTACCGGTGATTGAATTTATTGTGCACTAAGGACTAGCTCAAGGACTGCAATGACCCTATAGCCAGTAATAAATGCTTTTTGATGACTACATCTGACCAGTGATTCCTGCTGAAGACAAGAGAAAAGGAGGAAACGATTTTAATTTTCATGTGATGTGCTCAGCTGTTTGATGGATGATTCCCCAATCATGCACATTTCAGCATGGTATGCTCACTCACACAGTTTCAACTCAACTCTAGAGTTGCTGTATTTCCAAAATTCAAAGAAACTGATCTTTCATGTTAAAGAAACATTTTGATAGTTGACATCTTCTGAAAAACCTCTGTCAGAAAGACCTCTGGTGACTGGAAATTTTACTGCTTCATCCTGAAAGCACCTGTACTTCTTAATGACTCCCAGCCCTCTCAATCCTGCAACGCATTTTCCAGTCTTACATTGTTCTTGACAGTTACACAGCAGAAAGAAGTTCATATATAGAAGAAAGTTCAATACACAAAGAGATAGAAGCTTGCTGTTTAGCTAAGGTTTCAAAAAGGAAAGAAAGACAATCCTCCACTCAGCCTCCGTTTCTCTACCCTTCTAGCAGCTGGTTTTGAATTAGACATTTTGATGAGACCAACTGGGAGAGAAAGCAGTAGGCAGCTTTGTTCAAACTCACACACAATCAGAAGAATGCATGCTCAGTTTAGGCATTGCTAAAACAAGAGCTACGGCTCATTTCTGGAGAGCTGTTTTAGCAGAAGTGAATCTTTCTGTTCCACAAAAGCACTGACTTAATTCTTACTTCTTCTTGAGATGTAAGAACACTTGTTCAGATTGTACATTTATCCTCTGCTGACCTTGCTTCTCCCTTTCATTCCCTTCTTCCTTTCCCATCTATTCTATGCCTAGTTGTCAATATTTGGATTATAAACTCCAGGATTTTTCTTCTTATGCTACTCTACAAAGTGCCATGTATGCTGGCAGTAACACACATACACACCAGTGTACATAAGTATTTAAGAGAAACAATAGTTAGCCATCTTTGGACTTGGGATGAGCATCTTGCTCCTAGCATCTCCTTCCTTTCTCAACAAGTATATTTATGTTTCATCCATAATTTCTGGTGAGCTACACATTTTATGGACAACATTACAAATTGTGCCAGGCAGAAGACTTACTCAGCCCATCTATTCTCCTGGAAGTATTAATTAGTAAATACTGATCCTATAGAAGATTTAACAGAAGCAACCACATTAATGTCTTTCTTGCCTAATACATGCTAAATAGTTTTTCTCTTCTCCTGTGTTTTCTTTTCATCCTATTGTTAGCTCTTGTGATAAACTTAAAACTAATGAAAAGTTTTAGGAAGATTAGAGGTGATTGAAATTTTAATATTTGTCCATTTTTGAAATTGGTTCAAGATTATATGGATTTCAAGCTGTTTAAAATATATGTTGTTTTTAAATATATTTCCCTGGAGTCAGCCAGCTTCAAGAGCATGTATATTTGAAACAATGAGCAGCTAAGATACAAACAACACTTGTCCTTTAGGACTGACTGTACCAGTGTTTATTATAACAAAACCAGACATTTTATTCTTTGACTACCAAACTTGCAAACTGGATAAAACAAAACAAAAAAAAACTGTAAAGATAATAAAATGGTAACAGATGTTGAGATCCCATAAACTCAACAGCACATGAAGTGCATGAATATGGAATGTAACCAAAGGAATGACTGTCACAAAGATGTAGCGTATCAAATTTTCCCCAAAAATGATGATTCCATCTTATGTTCTTATACTCTTCCAATAACCATGTAAACAGACTGGCCAGGTGGCATGTTGTCTTAGTGAAGTCAGTCTCAGGTCGGTCAGACCTGCTGGGTCATCATGTTGTGTGTGTGAAGAAAAAATAATATTACATGGTAGAAATGTGATTAGCTGCAGAGGCATAAGGATGGCCAAATTTGTCAGGAACTGAATTCACACACACAAATAGAACAGTGCATAAACACTATTTATTAGGCGCGTGATATATCATGCAGGACTTCAGTGAGTGAACTGGAGACGATTAGCAAAATACTAAACATAAAAGACAAAGAGTTTATCTTCCCGCCCACAAGAGACCTTGAAGTTCTGGTGCAGCCTGGCTGTGCTTATCAGTACATTCCTAGCTTTTTGTTTATCTAACGGTCTCTGGTTCCCATACTTTGTTACAAGCAACCTACTACTTTACTTCTACTACATATCCCATTGCTAAAATATGGAGGGCTACCTGACAAAATTGGTCCGCAGCCACTGGGAAAAAAAATCTACTGTAGATAAGGATGAGCAATACCTAAAAATATGTATATAGACATTGGTCCTGCCTCCTTTATGTGACCCTGTCAACATTCCTTCAGTTTTTCATCTGCTGGGATATCTTCTGCTGTTGGGATCCTTCTCCACTCTAGTACATGGAAGACAGCAGAAACAGAGACAGCAGTGTATGTGAGAGGACGTGGCCAGGAGCTCAATCCCAGTCTGTCCCTGGAGTGTGGTAATATGGTAATTGAGTTTGCTGTTATTAGTAGATGATGATGATCATCATCGTCGTCGTCATCATCATCATCATCTCTTATCTGCCTCTCTCTATGGATTAATGCGAGGATTAAATTACAGCAACAATTAGAAACATCACAAAGATAAAAACATGAACACAAATTAGCAATACAACATCCGATAAAACAGCACAACATCAGTTAAAAAAGCATAGATATTAAAAATAATCAGTCCATAATTTAAAAACCATCTGGATACTCCTGTCAGTATAGATTGGCCTCTAATGCTGTTTAAAATGTAGACAGCATATCCAGCTGTCAAATCTCTTCTGGCAGGTAATTCCAGGTAATTTGGGAGCAGCTGATGAAGAAGTCATCTAGTTAACATTTGCCAGCCTGGTCCTGGCTGACTGAAATAAATGTCCTCCAGAAGACCTGAGTGTACAGGGCAGGTTGTACAAGAGAAGGTAACCCTGTAGGTAACTTGGACCCGAACCACATAAGGCTTTAAAGATAACAATGAACATTTTGCACCTTGCCTGGAAACTAATTGGTGTTGGAACTGATAAGACTTACAGTTTTAGTCATTATGGGGTTAATTGATCTATTGGTGTTACAGAGGACCTTCACCTGCTACTGTCATTGGAAGCAGTTGTAAAGGCTCTATAAGAGTAGCACTCTCTTAGTGAACACTCACTTTCTGATTTGCTCTGATGTTGTTGTAGTTTGTGTCATATCCTGCTTCATTGTGGCATTATATTTTGATATATTTTGTATTTTAACTTTAATTTGTCAAACTTGCTCATGTTCTCTTTTAACCTTTAGTACATTAAGAACCCATATGCTATTTTTATCTTTTAACTAGAATATATAAAATACTATTTCTCTCTCCCTATTTTGTCTTCTGAATTTCCTTTAACTTTACCACAATTGGCAGCCAGTGAAGTGATTTTAATATAGGTGTAATATGATCATTCATAGATGTTTTTAAACTTGGTACAGAGGCAGCCCAATATACACTGCACTACAAGCCCAGCCTTGAATGTACTACCATCTTTAGATACTCTTGCTCTAGGAAAGGGGTCAGGTGGCATGTCTGCAAAAGCTGATAGTAAGTACTCCTGACTGTTGTATCTATCTGAGCTGCCATTGGTCATCTGTCAAGCTGTGAACACTGTCTTTCAGGGTGTGTGTAACTCCATCCAGAACTTGTTGACATAGCTTCAGCCCTGGGTTAGGACCCTTAACAGTAAGCACCTCTGTCTTGTGTGGATTCTGTTTCAATTTGTTTTGGCTCATTCAGCTTATTACTTCCTTTAGACATTCATTCAGATAAGACACACTATCCTTAGTTGATTCTATTTTTGAAGGCATGGAGACATCTTATTGAGTGTCATCACATACTAACAGCACCCTACCCAATGCCCCCAGATAATCTCCCCAGAGGATTCATGAAAAAGTTAAACAGTATTGGAGACAGAATGTCACATTATGGTACGCCATATAACACCTCCTTTTTAAAGGAGAAGCTATCCTCAGGCACTTGAGAGATAAGATCAAAACCACTGAAGCGCAGTGCCCTGATTCCCAAACCCATTAGGCATTCCAGAAGGAAACTATGATCAATGGTACCAAATGTCAATAAGAAGTCCAAAAGCCCCCAAAAAAGAATATGTCAATGTTCAAGCAAAGATCATCCACTAAGGCAACCACAGTGGCTTCAACTCCATATCCTGCTCTGGACCCAGTGTGAAATGGGTCTAGAAAACCCATATCATCCAGGACTGTCTGGAAATGGAAAGCAACTGATCACTCAATCACCACGGTAAAAAACAAAACAAAAAGGGAAACTCAGTACTAGTCTATAGAATAGTCTTTGCTAGTCCGCTAGTTAAAGTCCAGATGGTCCAAGAAGGGCTTAAGACTTAAGTTGTACCACCATGTCTTTTAAACAAGATGGAAAACTTTCCTCTGTAAGAGAAACATCAATAATACGTTGCAGTTGAGTTCTAACTGTATCTCTCTTGGGATGACCAGGCAAGAATTAAAGGAATTAAAGGGACAGGTTGTCCACTTTACTCATCCTATCAGTTTGTCCGTATTTGTGGTACTCACCAACTGAAACTGATCCAGTGTAATCCTACTCATGGAGTTGCTGGGCACTCCATTGTCCATTTTTGATATAATGATTATCTGAGAGATTTTATCGATGAAATTATTATTAAAAGCATCACAGAAAACTATAGAAGGCACTAGAATCGGGGCAGGTGCCTGAGTTGACTCAGCTGGAAGTGAATTTATAGATGTAAAGTGTGCAGAAAAGAATGCTTTCTTTGCCACATGTATTGCCACCTTATAGAAACAAAAATGTTCTCTATATTGTGTCTTATCAGATATCAGATACCATCTGCATTCTAGTCGTTGTCTTTCCCATTTCAGGTCCCAGGGAAGTAGTGAGGCAGAGCTCAGAAATTCTGGACCATGTTTCCTACAATCCTTCACCCAGCCAGCTTGGCATTGGCCATAGAAAACATACATAACTTACTTGTTATTCAAGCAAAATCAACAAACAAGCACCCTGGCATAAGTTTATTCTGTGCTCCAAATTGCAGCCCACTTCTTAATTGTGATTTTCACAGCAGAAAAAGTACCAGGTTTTAATCCCAAGGAAGATGGATGGACTAGAAGATCCTTTATTGGCAGAGAATAAATTCTTCCTCACATGTGGACAAAATAAAAAAAAAATGTCTTTCATTGTGCAAAGCTCCATCAATCAAACTTCTGAATAGTCAGTCCCATCAATCAGGCTGGTACACACAGCAACTCAGAAACCTTTACATAATGTGAACAAGGATTTAAAGTGACATGAGATCCAAACTGAAGAGACACTGCCTGGTCTTAATACTATATCTGCTCATCAGACATTCCTTTCCTGCTTCCAAATGAAATAAACAAATGTATATGAATAAGAACATTGGTTCATCTAGTCCATTTCTTACAACTGTGGCCCTCTACAGATTAAGGCTTATCATGGATTGAACCAGAGAGCTTTGGCATGAAAAACTACTATTGTATCTAGCCTGTCAGTGTCTCTAGTACATGCAGAGAAAGTAACATGAATGTTCTTCAAAGGAGCAGGAATGCCAAGAGGAACATTAGATATCAGGGAGTATACAGGACCCAAATACCCTGAAGGCACCAAGTCCCATTTGCTCTTGGAAGCTAAGCAAGGTTAGCCTATTAATACTTGGATGGACTATAGATGCTGTAGGATATATTTCAGGGAAGAGAAATAACATGACTATTCCTTGCCTAAGTAAAACCTATGTAATTCATGAGGTTGCCACAAGTTGACAGGCAACCTGAAGGCACATACACACACACACACACCTATGAAGCATGAACATGAGGCTCTTTTAACTTGGTACTGAATGGCAATAGTAGGAAACCAATCCTGGTGTCAAAATCATTGGCAGCTTCAAAAAAATAAATTGGAGGCAGGCCATGCACATACAGAGGAAAATTATCTTGTTTCATGTTTGCATTCCATACTAATGAAGTGTGTGTGTATGTGTGTGCATGTGTATGAACAATCAGAATGAAAAATTTTCCAGAAAACGAACATAGAATGAAGATATATGAAGAGCTGAGATGCACAGATAGACAGATAGACACAAAGATCTAAAGGCCTCCCAAACAAATACTTGTGTGTAAATGATATCTACTGGTCAATGATCATGAGATTTCTTTTGCTTTGAGTAATGCTGAAATCATTATTTTCATGTTCTAGCTATACTCTAATAGGCCGTATGCTGACTCTGAATTAGGAGTATGTTTCCAATAGAGGTGTACATTTTCAACTAGTTTGGTCTCACATGGTCAGAAAGATAATTCCCACATACCTTTGTGGGAGAAAATGAACATTTCTGCATAGTTTGATCCCAGTATTTGCATATCCTGAAAGGTTTTGGAAAATTATTCTTTGCAGAAATATACATAAAAACAAAAGCAAAAAAATTTTACACAGAAAATAAGGATTTCATTAAAAAAAATTCACACGAAATTCTTGGCACGAAAAACCTAATTTCCATGTTTCCAAAAGCACAATTTTTTGGTGTAAATATCATGGCTTATGATATAAAAACAATTATCACGGCTGATGGTATAAAAAAAAAAACCTAATTCTGCACAAAAAGCACATGCTTTTATGGAAGCAAAAATGGGAGAGGATTTAAGAAAGGAATAGATTTTCATGCCAAAAAAAAAAAAAAGTGCATTTCTGAACTGAAAAAAAAAATCCCAAAATACTTGGGATAGGTTCACCTTAGGGTTACCAAAAATCAGAAACAACTTTAAGGTCCACAGCAACACATTTTTGTATTTATTTACCTTCTTTAGGGAACATGAGCAACAAAATGGAAATGAACAGGCTGCATACACCTATATGTCAATCACTCATTGTAACCAGAGTGAGCCAGAAATACTGGTTTACCATTATGTGTGTTATGGGTCAGAGTTAGAAGGTCCTCTATATATTTCCAGACTCCATGACAAATCCAGATTCACCCAAGGCTAAACTCATATTGAATAAAATCCAGTATTAGTATAGAATCTCAAACATTATTACTTAATAGAAGGTACCTTGACAGTCAAATGAATTTCATCTTTTGTAAGCATGTTCATAGTACTCGAATTAAATAACAGGACTAGCATAATGTCTCCCATATTATTTGGGAACTGGTGCACATGGTTACACAGTCAAATGCTAATTTTTATTTATTGCATACTTTGTGTATACTGCAGAAATAAATTCTACAAAATGCTGCAGCTGGTAAATGAAATGATATAATTAGAAGCTGGCATCCTTCATGACATTTTGTGAGTTAGGGGAAAAGAAGAAATTATCATCTATTATGCAATTTTTATATAAACATATCACTAAGGCATAGTGTGTTTGCAGATCTAAGATTAATTTGTTCTGCAGAGTGTAGGGTTTTGTTGTTTAGATACAATTGCCAGTTTGAGCAAAAATCTATTACTACTGGCTACTGCTGAAATCTCCATCTTTACCACATAAAAGAGGTTTTAGATAAAAAAAATGTGTTATATAAAAACCATATATTCTGGATTGCTAATATTACTGATGCTGAACTTTATATTACATGTAAATTTTTAAAACTTTGCATTTATAAAAATTCAAGAGAAAGGGATAAACCATAACATTTGAAGCTTATGAGTATAGGTATTATTTGTTAAAACAGGGAGTACAGAGAACACACAATCCTTTAAGGAAAAAACTGGATTTGTTTTCAATTACAAAATGCTTAGAAGTCAACAGAGTGAGCTTTTGAGCTAAAGATTACTTTTAACTCTGCTCTGATTTTATAGTTACTATAAATCTCCAGCACTGAAGGCAAGAATGTCCTGAGAATAACTGCTTATTACTGTTGTTACGCACTCAAGAATAGTAATACCTAAGTCATATTACGAACAGCCTCATCCTTGGTGCAGTCTCAGTGTTTGAAATACAGAAATTCACAGGCACAAACATTCATATGCACACATCCCAACCATGCTGACAAAACATCTGACAACCCACCACTCACCATTCATACAAAATGACTTTGTCCAGTTCTTCTCTTCTATATAAAAGGTTCGGCAGTCCTTGCAAAGCCACTAGAACACTTCTGAGGTATAGAGAAAACAAGTTTCTATCACCAAGTTGTTTGTTGCTGCCTACCATTTCAATGGCTGGATGTCTGCACTGTGACCAGTTATCACTGAACCTGACCTCTCCCTTGTGAGTCAGTAACTTCTCTGACAGGAAGAGGAATTGAAAACGTGAAGACAGAATGGAGTTGTCTTGGCCAAGAGGTAAAAAAAATCTAAGTTGAGCTCCAGATCTTGTTTCGGAAAGGTAATTACTTGGAGATCTCTTAGATGTGTGGTGTCTACAAAGTATTCTTTTACAGTAAGACTGTATCTAAGTTTCACTATTTTGAAACTTTTCTGTTTTTATATGCTGGCACTACAGTATAGTTGTGGTTGATTGCAGGTTTTCATGTTATTTCCCCCAAAGGAGAGCTTGATAGATGACATTTTTTATTCCCTTCTTGGGAACTTTTTATTACAGCTGTGGTTCACTGATGCTTCAGTTTTACCTCTCAGTCCTATTATCTTCTGAAAGCTTGAAGTCTCTGCTTGTCAGCAGTCTTGTGAGGAAATGAGAAGATCTATCCAGAAACACCTTCTGGAAAAGCGAATGAGTGCATAGCCTGCCATCTAGCTGGCTGCTTGTCTGCCTTCTGGTTTTGGGGGACTTAAATATCCATGAGGCCACCATGTTGGGAGCAGTTAAGATTTCATTACCGTTGTGGCAACAACAAATGGTATCTGTAGGCCATCCTCAGGACTGGTTTTCTGTACTAGGATAATGTCAGTGATTAAGATATGTTGGAAAGCTCAGTAATTCCATAGTTATCAACAGATCAATGGGTGGTGATGTTCAGATATACTAGACTCAGGACCGATATTAGGGATTTGGGGATGGTTATGATAAGTCAAGGTTATTTCTTAACAATTCTTGAGGAACATCTGTCATCTTAACAGGGCATTTGTTGAAAGCCTGGCTAGATATCTGGAATAGGAAAATGAATAAGGTGGAGGAAGCAAGTACTTCTTGAAATGTTCCCAACCATAAAGAAAAGCTAAGGCCCTAATCTAATAGAGTATTGGTAGCAATGAAGTAAATGGGACTCTTAACTAGAGTGAAGATGGTGGAAGTTTTGGAAAGAGTCTGACAGAACCCAACCTAGATTCTGTTTGATGGCCTATTTTATGATGGAATAGAACTTTTTTTCTCCTTCTCTGCCACCACTTCATTTCTGTACTCATACTCTCTGGTAGTCAAGGGGCTATTATACTTTGGTCCATGAAAAAAGAACGTAAATTAGTCAGCTACGCATTACAAACAATTTGCAAAACATTTTGTAAATTAAATAAATCAGATTGATTGTAATTTGAACATTACATGAGTGAGAGGAACTGAGTCACAATCATGTCAATTGGTACAGAATGGTAGCCACTGAAAGTGAGAAAGCACTGCAGACAAACATTAAGAAATAATTCTTTGAATGAAGGAAAACACTGTCCAGAATTATTTTTCTCTAACTATTTTTTCTTTTATTTTTCTTTCAAAAAGAAGAAAATTCTCAAAGAGCAGACAAATAAAGACCACAAATTAACGCATCCACAATGCTAAATCTAAACATGAGTGCATTGATGGATTCTTATTGTTTACTTCAAAATGCACATATGATCATATTCACAGTCTTTGCATTCCACCTGCATCTCAATTTTGAATATTATGAGTTATTACAACTCAGCGTCAAACAACTGCTATGCCTGAAAATTAGAGGAAGTGTAATTATTTACCACCCAGAGTGGTGTATTTACAAGGATGGTAGCAAAATAATTAATACAGATACTATTAGGTTCATGGATGTTTGGATGAAAGAAAAGTATTTACGGTTAGAAACAGGCTGAACAGGGGGAAAACTTTACACTAAGAATACAATCCTGTCTGAAAACTGCATCACATTTGCAAATGGAATCCTCTATTAGGCCTACGGAGGCCTAAATCTGTTAAACACACTGCGATCTCTTTCCCCTTAATATGGATCAACTGCAGAGTACTACTTTGCAAATCTGTTATTCATGGATGTTGACATTATCAAAGCCTGTGCATCAGCTCATTCACAACACTCATGATATATATCATGTAGAGACTGGGATGGCTAGCATTGTTATGCTGGATGATCATGATCATGATCACAATGATGTCAATGATGATGATTATATTTATTTCTATCCCACATTTTTCCAGTTCAAGTCTCAAAATGGCTTACAATTTTTTAAAAAAAAATCTAAAAATCCACAAAGTAGGAAAGTTAAAACAAGATTAAACAATCAAAAAATTAAAAACAGACTAGAACATGCATAATGAAACATGCACATGTGCATGTGTGCACACACACACAGATACACTAGCACATCAGAACAATTAGCAAGTGTAGTGCTTACTGGGGGTAGAATAAAACTACAATATAGGTCCAGCACAGTGCCCATGTTTTGAATAAGGACAGAAGGAATAGTAATCTTTAGTCTGAATTTTTCATGTTGGGGTATATTTAGCCATAACTTCTTCCTCAAAAACTAAAGAAAGCACCCTCTCTTTCTCTCTCCTGGAAATAAAGTATGAAATGTATGTCCTCTAAATAGAACTCAAGAAAGATTCTCCAAGCTGACTAACTGAAGGTGTTTGCTACAAGTTTTCAGCAACCCTTTATGTAAAATATTCTGAAGACAGGGCACTCCAGGGATTCTGTGTCAAATGCAGTTATCGTCTTGAGCCACTTAAGGGAGCACAGTAATCTGTGGCATCATTCCTGCTGTTTGGAGAAAGCAGAAATGCCCAAAATTTTAAGAGAAAGCTTGCCTGTAGTGCTGCAAAGAAGATAGAGCATTCTATATCTATTAAAATCTCCCAAGACATTGATTTTTTTAAAAAAAGATATTCAAATCAAAATTAGTTTATAAATATATCAAAGAATTTAGTTCTTATCTATGTGAGATATCTTTCAAAATCCTATTGTCATCTGTTTTCAAATTTGCCTGACTACATTTACAATTTGAGTAACTACACTTCTTAGAGCACCCTTGAGTCTAATAACAGCTTTTAAAAATCTACTTCATTGCCTCTGCCAGTAACTCACTTTCAGAGAATTGTTTTCTCTCAACGTCAGCAGCAAATTTGAAATATAGAGATAATATTAACATTACAAGAACAACAGCTAGGCTGTCTAGATCTTCATAAAATCTCTGAATGGAACAAAGTTCAAAGAAGGGGATTCTTCCATCATCTCCATACAGCTCTGTCAAAGGACCCTCTAGAATGAGCTGCCCAAAATCAGGAAAAAGTATCTCATGCTATGGAGTTCTAGATGTAAGCATTAATTTGACTAAAACAGTTAAATGGGTCCTGGCAAATGATTCCATATGAATGGTCCCTAATGAAGTAGAATTAAATCTACTGTAAAACCATTTATTAATAAGAAAGGATTTATTACGAATGATAGATAACTGAGAAGTCAACCTATTATATTCACAATACGTTAAATTTAATAATTTTCAGGCACTTTATTTCTAGAGTATTCCTACCGACGTTGATAGGATTAATTCATAATAAGCAGTCTGAGGACTACCAGGAAACCGTCTTTAAAACAGCAACCATGCAGCCCAGTGCTATGAAGTTAAAGTAAACCCAACTGAGTTTAATGGGATTTCCTCCTCTGTAAGGGTATACAGCACTACAGCCTAAGTTTGCTGAATACTCTTTTTTAAATTTGATCCTTAAATAAGATTATAAATTACATATGGGTGAGGAGTAAATATTTGATATAGTTATAGAAATGGAAAGAATATTTGATTGCAAAAGAAAAGAAAAGAAAGAGGATTTTGAGTATCTAAAAATCCTGGTGAGGAAAAATTTCCTCAAGCTGTTTTATTATTATTTTTCCCAGCCCACAAATAGACTCAAAGACTATTCCCCCATAGTCTCATCTATTTCCTGTTCCCAGCAGCTGGGAAACAGGCAGGGAGCAGTTACTGAAGAGCAATGTCACTGTGGGCAGAGGGAGGCCATAGCTTCCTTAATCCTTACTTTCCTTCCTGATCCTCACCTGGCTTCACTACCACCAGTTTCTCAATGTTGCATGGTAGGTGGGGATTTGGGGAGCATGGGAGGCTATAGCTTTCCTCAGCATACTCTTAATGTCATGGGGCAGAAAACCATGGGAATCTTTCCTCCGCCTTTCTCCCCTTGTGAGACCTCTTTGAAAACCACGGATATCTGGCAGCAATGAAAAAACAAACAAACCCCTGATTACTCGCGCTTCCCTGCAGGAATGAATAATTTAACACAGTGCATCCCTATGAGATTTCTATGAAACAGTAATATTAGACTGATCCATACTCTCCAAATTTAATATTTATTTATTTATAATACTATTTTATCCATAAGTAAGCAGTTGCATAAAAATATTAGGTGCACCTCTAATTTATTGTATCTATTTGAGACCCCCAACATCTGAAATAAAGTTTGAAACAAAGGATGAAACTAACTAGGTGAGAAAATGGGAAATAGACAACCCAGACAAGTGTCAGGATGACCTTACACTGTGCTGTGTACCAAGTTGGCAGTTAGGAAAATTACCAAGGGAAAATAAAACTTGTGAGCAGTAAGAAAAACAAGTTATGATTTAATAGCTATATAAAGATGAACTGGTTAAGCTGATTAAGCCAATGAACAGCCTGATGTCATGCTTCTGTCTGTGATTAAAACAGTACATAAGGATTGGAAATCTTTTGTTCAGGGTTCTGGATTTGCCTTTGAGCCCAGTGTCTTTACTGCACAGTAAATCAATAAAAACTTCTGTTGGAAGAATACTCACTAGTGATCTGTCTGTTAAGCATGCCAGGCACAAGCTTTTTTCAGTGACCTGTGACATATTGTAAAGATAATAGAACATTTTTGAAGATGTTTTTGCATTGTTTCTCTCTTTCTTGTTTATGTCCCTATGTGCATAATTAAATATTAAATTAAATTAAATTAAATAAAAGTAAAACTATAGTTTTAGTTCAACATTCTGGATGTATAGGGTTTTTCTGATACACAAATGCACTTGTGGACATTTTTTAAATTTTTATTTATTAAATGGATACCTTGCCTTTCTTGGGGTGGGACCCAAGGCAGCTTCAAGCTATTTAAAAGAAGATTTAGTTAAATCTTATTTAACAAAAGTGTGAAAAGAATAAAATAACTGCGAAAAAACATCACCAAAAATGGGAAACAGAAATAAACTGAAGGAAACTACATAAAACTGCCCATGTACACTCCTCTGTAAAAAAATACAAAATGGAAATAAGGGGGAAAACTCCAACAAAACAGAGACCTGAAATATTCCTAATGCATCAGACCACAGATTACTGAATATACATTCCAATACCCAAAACACTGAATGTACATTCCAATACCCAAGAAGAGGGACACCAGGGATAGCCACAACCACTGGACCATTGTATTAATCTCTAACACAAGCAAAGAGACACTCAAAATTGTACAAAAGACTTTTACCATATATAGAACAGATGTCCTGCCAGATGTCCAAGCTGGATTCATAAAAAAAAGAGGGACTAGGGTCATATTGCAAACATTTAGAACACACCAAATAATTTCAGAAGAAGATCAGCCTGTGCTTTACTACAAAGTCTGTGACTGTTCAGGTCATGAAGAACTATGGAATGGGTGTAACACAACATTTGATTATCTTAATGTGTAACCTGTATGCAAGACAAGAGGAACCATCAGGATAGAATGTGGAGAAACAGAATGGCTTCCAGTTGGCAAGGGGGTCAGGAAGGGCTATATTTTATCACCCTATCTGTTTAACTTGTAAGCTGAATGTATCATATGTAACGCTGGATTAGACTTGGAGGATGGAAGTGTGAAAACTGGAGGAAGAAACATCAACAACTTAAGATATGCAGATGACCCTGTACTGCTAGCAAAAAATAGCAAAGACTTGGAATGACTATTTAAGAAAGTCAAGAAAGACAAGTTTACAGTAGAACATTAAAAAAAAAAAACAACTACAGATAATTTCACAGAATCATAGGATTACAGAATTGTAGAGATGGAAGGGACTTCATTGGCCAATCAGTGCAGGCTCTCCAGCTAAAGTATCCCCAGCAGGTAGCTGTCCAGCATCTTTTTAAAGAGGTCTAGAGAAGGAAACCCAACTGCCTCTCTAGAGCAGTTGCTTCTGTTGCCAAACCACCCTTAATGTCAAGACGTCCCTTCTAACATTCAATTGAAATCTAGACCATTTCCGCACTAGAGTGTTATAGCGCTATGATTCTACTGTCAACATCCTATGGAATCCTGGGGTTTGCAGTTTCGGGAGGGGCCGAAACTGCAAACCCCAGGATTCCATAGGATGTTGACTGTGGAATCATAGCGCTATAACACTCTAGTGCGGAAATGGCCCTACTCTCCTGCAACTTTAAACCAATAGAGTTGGTCTTACCCTCTGGGGCAGCAGAGAAGAGGCCTGCCCCCTCCTCTCTGTGACAGCTCTAAAGGTATTTAAAGAGTGCAGTTGTGTCTCTCTCCCTCATACACACACACCAGTTGTCTCTTCACCAAGCTGAACATGCCCAGTTCTTTAACCCTTCCTCATATGTTATGTTCTCCATACCTTTTCTTCATCCTTATTGCCCTTTTCTACATAACTTTACATAGATTTACATTACTTTAAAGCAGACAATGAAGACACTGAAATAGTCAAAGTTTTCCTGTGCCTCGGCTCAAGTCACCAATCAAAATGGAGGCAATCAATCAAGAAGAAAACTAGGACTTTGAAGGCCAGCAATGAAGGAACTAGACACGATCGTCAAGTGTAATGATATATACTTGAATACCAAAGTCATGTCATTGGATTTTCAATTGCTATGTATAGTTGTGAAAACTGGACAGTGAAAAAAACTGGTAAGAAGATAATAGCCTAATAAGAAATGTGGTGTTGGAGGAGGGTTCTGCAGATACAATGGACTGTCAAGAGGAAAAATAAACAGATCCCAGCCTGAACTCTCCCTAGAAGCCCAGATAGCTAAGCTTAGGTTATCATACTTCAGACATATCATGAGAAAGCATGACTTGCTAGAAAAGACAATAATATTTGGCAATGTAGAAGGCATCAAGAAAAGAAGAAGACCACACTACAGGTGTTGTCATGTTGTTATATCTCCTAGACATGTAGAGATCTGTGGAATGGAGAGGGGGGAACATGTGGGGTTGAGTAGAAATGCTGAGGGTAAAATGGATCGGTGGGGACGTAAGTGAGAATTAGTGAAGACTGGTGTGTTAGAGGCCAAATGGTCAGGATTGTTTACTGGCTGGGGGAATCAATAACAATTGGCCAGATTAGGTAATTAACATTTGGTTTTGTACTTAGATGACAGCAATCAGAGGGTGATTTAAGAGGATTAGGCTGGGGTGAGCAACAGGAGGGTTAAGAATTATAATATCAAAGACATGGGAGAATTTCTAAAGATCAAAGTGGCTGTAAACAGGAGCTGCCTTAACTAAATAAAAACTCATTTGGCAATTATTGGAAGAGGGAGTAAACCTGGAAAAACCACCAATGAGTGTCAGAAAGAGATGCTGATGGATTAATCTATTTTGCTATATAATACAACCCCTGAAGCATGGTTTTAACTCCAGCAACGTTTGTGTTACTGACCTGTTGTGTTTCCAGTAAACAACATGAAAATCATTTGTGTGTTTTCCTGAGCAACACAAAGTAGCAGCACTTGACAGGTGTATAGACTCAATCAAGGAAGCCACAGCCCTGAGTTTGCAAGACCTGAGCAGGGCTGTTGATGAGAGAGGTTTCTCATACATAGGGTTACCTTAATTTGAAGTCCACTTG
Organism: Ctenosaura bakeri; assembly: GCA_948474755.1. NCBI lineage: Eukaryota > Metazoa > Chordata > Lepidosauria > Squamata > Iguanidae > Ctenosaura > Ctenosaura bakeri. Next base: position 108,706 of record CAOLHI010001167.1, read on the forward strand.
ACAGCATTTAAAAACAACAAAAAGAAATGTAGTAAAGCCAGTTTGCTTTGAAAAGTGAGTATGATGCAATTATTGACATTTGGTTGGCCAGCTGATGTGTTTTGTGTCTTTTATTATGTTGCCATACAGCTACCCCTGTAATTTCCCTTTTTTTATTTTTACTTTCATGAGCAGACAACAAAAACTTATTGATGTGTTTTTTTGTTTCAAAACTGGCCGAAAAAGCAATCATTTTAAATCACTGAAAAAATTAATGATGCTGAAAGTAAAGTCACACTCTTAGAACTTTGGGACAATAAAGCCAAACTTGAAGATTTTAAACCTCCAGCAATTTTAGTAGAAAAGATTTAAGCACATCATTAACTCCCTTTCCTTGCAATCAGCAGGACTTTAAATTCTGTAACTTTCAATCCATTCTGTTCTGTCTGAAAAATAGTATATGTTAAGTATGAGAAAAGATCAGCTATGGTACAAACTGGGTGAGGATCTTATACCTATTTCGGTGAAAGCCAAAATATTAAATATGCATGAGACTTTGCACCATAACTTTCCTTTCCATTGTTGCTTAAATGCATTCACATAGCTGAAAAGCCTCCAGGTTAATCATCACACTGATCCTAAATGAGTTATATTATACAACCTAAGCTTCAGCTCTATCTTCATAGAAAAACTGAAAGAATGGTGTGAATGAATCAGTTTGAGGACACAACTAGCAGCTTCATGATTTGCACATAACAGCAAAGACAGATGAACAATCAAACTAGATTTATTACCTTCTCAACAGGTTATATCTATACCGTGGCACAAATTACATGCACAGCACTGCCATAAAGTCCTATTTCCCTCTATCATCATGAGAAAGAGACAGTGGTATTATTAATCCTTTCAACAAAGTATCTACATCAAACTGCTCACAGCTAAGGGTAATCAACAACTTATGTGGTTTACTTACTCCTTTTGAAAGGCATCACTTCCTGAAACACAGTATCAGTTTCCAGCTATTATTTGCTTCCGGTTTAGAGATCTCTAGAACATACCATTTATTCATGGACGGGTTTATTTAGTTTGAAAATATTTGTATTTCTATACCATTCTTTAGCTCAAAGGGCTCTCAGGGTTGCTAACAAACTTTTAAAACACACATAAAGCTTGTCTCCGATGGCCCTTCAAAGAAATCTGACTTCACATCCTTCCTCCTCTCAACCCCAGTGGAAACTATGTTCATGCAAGCAACCAAGCAAGCCATATATTTGAGCTGTTTGTCTCCTTGTTTTTCCCCATCAATTCAGGACTCAGCTTCATCCATTAGCTCCTATTTCCATGGTGCAGCAGCCACTGAGGCAGTGCCATTCCCTAATTGCTATGTGCCAACAGTCTGTGAATTCAGACATAACAGCAAACCGCAGTTAGTTGTGCATGAAAAGAAATTTAATTAGACTCAACAGTCTTGAAAAAGTAGCATTTTTACACTTCCAGAGACTTCTTTGCAGATAGTGCCTTAAGCATTCATGCATATACTAAAGAGTGTTTCCAAGAAACAGAGTGCACATGAAAGAATTCATATATTTTAGAATGTGAATGGCTAAAATGCTTATAATTGGAAAGAAATACACTTTAATCCATGGAGGAAAATTCCATAAACTAGGTAAATTGTGCAAATAAATGAACAAATTAGGGAAAATGCATTATAAATTATGTGAATTTCAGTCTAAGAAAACAGCAAGTGTCACAAATCTAATAGGATAAAAAGAATAGAAATGACAGGAGGAATTCAGAGAAATTCAATGAAATTGAGAGTGAGAAATAGCAACATTCCTACATTAGCACATGGTTTGAAATTATGGTTTCAAATCCTGGTTTTATACAAAGCAATCTGTAAGCAAACTCAGATTCACATTTTAACACAAACCCTGGTTTATGAAAGCAAATGATAGGTTCAACTCATCTAGTTGTGTGTGCGCATGCCATTTTCCAATGATTTGAAGAAAGATATTCATTACATTTGAATTAACAATTCAAACGCAACGTAAGCAAAAGCAGAATTTATATCAGGATATTTAGACACTGTATTATACAACCAATTTCCAAAAATAGGAATTCTTAATTTGACACAAATAATATAGTTCCTAATATAAGTAGTCCTTTTTCTCTGTTCAAAATCATTACTTTTAGAAATAGAATGGTTCCACTCTGCAAATAGTTCTCAGGTGTTTCGTGTGGTGGAAGAGACAGCAAAAGGTGAACTTGGGTTACCTCCCCAGTCCCTGGGAGAATTTAGGGAGAGTTTGTTAGATTAAGATTGTTCTGTCTGTTTGGAGTAAGGCTGTTTGTTTGAGCTGGGAGAAGGCTTGCTTGTGTGCTCATTGTGGCCTATATTGTCCTATTGTCTTTTGGTGATCTTGTGTCTGTTGGTTTAAGGCTGATTGTTTGTGTGAGCTGAACGGAGGCTTGGCTGTGTGCTTGTTAGTATGCTATCACATAGTCCCAGATCCTCTGCCTGAGCACATGGTCTCAGTGTGGTGGGACATCAGCTAAGAGGTGAATCAGAAACCGGTTTGCAGGGAGGAGCTAGCAGCCCTATACAGTTGTAGTCCTCTTGAGCTCGGTGAAGAGGCAAGGCTAGTAGGTACTTTGTTTTTGTTTTTGTTTTGTTTTTTTAAAATATATTTATCGACAAAAAAAATACAGATCCTATAATAACAAAATAACAAATCCTATAAACACATAACTAAAAAAAAAAATACAGATCCTATAATAACAAAATAACAAATCCTATAAACACATAACTAAACCTCAGTACAACATGGAAAAGGGGGAAAGGGGATAGGAAAAACACAACAATTACTACAAAAACAAAGAAACTTCTTCCTGAAATAAGGTGACAGCCTTACTAAAATCTTACTACAGAAAAAATTGTTATCCTCTCAGTTTTTGAAGGGGAAAATTGCTACTTGCCCTTGACTGAGTAACCTGGGTAATCACCAATAATCAGCATCCTATTGTCAAACATCTAGTCAGTCAATCGGCTAAGTAATCTTAAAACTACTACCATTAAAATCACATATGCTTCCCATCTATATACAGTAATGGTAACAGTATTTTTATATGCTAGTAGGTACTTTGTGTGGGCACTTAGCATGGGTATTTTGAATAGACATTTAATGTGGATCCTTAGGTCAGAGTGACCACATTCTCCTGGAGTCTGTTATACAGCAGAAAGGGGAAGGTGAGCATAGTCAGGCACATATTCTAGATTTAAGATAGGTGACTGCAGTGAACATAAAGAAATACTGGGTGTGATCTGTGATCAGGAATACTAAAAGAGAAGGAAGTTATTAATGGATGGGAGTTTCTTAACAGTGAGATATTAAAGGCACAGCTTTAAACAGTTCCAATGAAGGGAAAAAATGGGAGTTTTCTAAAAAAAACCAGGAATGGATATCTAAAGAACTTTCAATGGAGCTAAGATTTAAAAGGGACATGTATAAGAACTCAAAAAAGGGGAACATCACCAAAGAGGAGATTAGCCAGCACATGTAGGGAGAAAGTCAGAAAAGCTAAACTGCAGAATGATCTCAGGCTTGCTAGAGAGATTAAAAACAATAAAAAGGGTTTTTTTGGGTTATATCTGTACCAAAAAGAACAAGGAAATCGTAGGACTACTACATGGAGAAGATATCAAAATGGTAACAGGCAATAGAGAAAAGGCAGAACTGCTTAAGACCTGCTTTGCCTCATTCTTACCCCTAAAGTAATATAGTGTTCAACTTGGGTAAAATGAAACATATGATGCATGCAGCACAGAATTAGGTAAAGAGGTAGTATGGTTGTACCTGGCTGCTCTAAATGAATTCAAGTATCCAGAACCAGATGAACTATATCCAAGGGCATTACAAGAACTAGAATCACTGGCTATAATCTCTGAGAATCCCTGGAGAACAGGTGCAGTCCCAGCAGACTAGAGGAGGGCAAATGTTGTCCTCATCTTCAAAAGCGCAGGGAAGAAAAGACCCAAACAATTACTGCTCAGTCAGCTTGACAACAATACTAAGAAAGATTCTAGAACAGATCATTATACAGATACTTACAGACATTTATAAAGAAATGCCATGATCATTAAAAGTCAACATGGGTTTCACAAAAACAAGTTATGCCAGACTAATCTTATCTCTTTTTGATAGAGTTACAAACTTGGCAGATGAAAGAAATGCTGTGGATGTAACATCTTGATTTCAGTAAGGGCTCTAATTGGGTTCCTCAAGATATTCTTGCAAACAAGCTAATAAAATATGGGGTTGACAATGTTACTGTTAGATGGATTTACAATTTGTTGACTGACCAAACCTACAGGGTGCTCACAAATGGCTCTTCTTCATCCTGGAAGGAAGTGACTGGTGTTCAACATTTTTATAAATGACTTGAATAATGGAATAGATGGCATTCTTGTCAAATTTGCAGATAACACCAAATTAGGAGGGGTACCTAATACCCCAAATAGCAGAATCAGAATTCAAAGTGACCTTAACAGATTAGATAGCTGGCCCAAAACGTTTTAAAAAAGAAGGAATTTCAAAAGGTAGAAATGTAGAGTACTATACTTTGTTAGAAAAAAAAATGTAATATACTGATATAGGACCGGTGACACTTGGCTTGAGAACAATACATTTGAAAGGGATCTAGGAGTCTTAGTACACCACAAGCTGAACATGAACCAACAGTGTGGTGTGGCAGCTTAAAAAAATGTGATTCTAGGCTGCATCAATAGGAGGATACTGTCTAGGTCATGGGAAGTAACAATACCACTCTGTTCTGCTTTGGTCAGACATCACCTGGAATACCGTGTCCAGTTGTAGCCAACACAATACAAGAATATTATTGAGAAGTGGGAACGTGTCCAAAATATTTAAAAAGGCCTGGAAACCATTGTAACTGTGATTTAAGCATAAACTTTGATAGTACTAGATATCCCTTTGTGATATCAAATAATTTGACCTTTCCATGGCACCCTGGCGCATGCATTTGTAAAAAAAAAGGTCTCTAGGACACACAAAACAAGGTGCAGCCATTTTATGACAGGATCTCAGGCGGGCACTTAAAAGCCTTGATTGGTGTTCTGAGGATCTACTTCCTTCGTTTCACAAAGTGAAGATTTGCACCCATAAATAACAAGACCATAATAAAGTGCCCATCGACTGACACTTGGGCCACCTGATAGATCTACCATGGATGTTGATCCACTTCTAAGCCTTTTGGTGCATTTCAAAGCTAACTTTGTTCTTAAAGTTTATGACATGAATCTCAGGCACAATTTCTGTTATAAAAACCCCTAATTCTGATAGCTGAGAGAGCCGCATTTTGAATTTCATCCCGCTTTGCTGACAGTTGTATAGCGAGCTCCCAAGGAATCTACTAAGCCTCATTTCCTTCAGCTGTCCAGGACTACTGATCAGGTGTCGTATAATTCATTCCTAAAATTCATTTCCCTCTCCTACCTACTATTTAGTTAGTGGTGTGTTTGTTTGTCTTATATGATGCTTTTCAATAAAACATTAACTGGTTTATTTTGTAAATTGCATGGCTCATTGACCTGACTCTGTAAACTCAGGGCTAAAAGACCCCCGCTATAGTTACCCTACCTCTTGGCTAACCAGCAAGTGAGCTCTAGTTAATTTCCCATCTGTGTTAATATTTGGATATTTGGGTGTCCTTTCCAGCACCCCTAAATACAGGGTAACACCATGCCCTATGAGGAGCAGCTTGGGAAGTTGGGTATGTTTAGCCTGGAGAAGAAAAAGATTAAGAGGTTCCATGATCAGCCATGTTTAAATATTTGAAACGATGCCATGTTGAAGATAGAGCAAGCTGCTTGAGACTTGTTCTTCTACTGCTCCAGTGACTTATGGCCTGAAGCAATGGCTTTAAACTACAGGAAAAGAGATTCCACTTCAACATTAAGAAAAACTTTCTAACAATAACAGCAATTCAACAGTGCCTCAGAGTGTGATGAAGCTTCCTTCTTTGGAGGTTTTTAAACAGAGATTGGATGGCTATCTTTCAAAGGTACTTTGATTGTAAATTCTTGTATGGCATAGGGTGGACTGGATGGCCGTCATGGTTTCTTCCAACTCTAGATTCAATGATTCAACAAAAGTGTATTTTTTTTAAGAAAAACGGAGTGATGCCAAACTTCCAGAATACAACACTGTATCCATTTGGATTATGACTATCTATCTGCACTGGCAACCCTAATTAATTTTTTTTTTTAAATTCTAACTTCCCAGCCTTTTGGCTAAGATCAAGTGTTTAATCAAAAATTTCTAGCATAATTACAAACATTTCAGCAATTCTTTTCATACATATGCACAAGCATGAAGCACACAAAGGCCTAGAACAATGGGGACTGTTACCAGCCTCTATGTGTTCCTGAATACTAGTAGGTTCACTGGCTAGTAGCAGTAGATCTACACACCTGTAGTTAGATTCTATATATTTTATAGTTATATTTAAGTATGGTTTGATCCAATAATACATTCCTTTGGTCAAGCCAAAAGTGTTTCTACTATGTAAGTGAAAGTAACTGAAACTATTACTACTAGTTTAATGTAAGTCCCAGATCTCTAGATTAGTCTAAAAACTTGGGACAAAATCAATGCATTAGTGGGACACATCCACAAGCATTTAGCAGAGGCACTCAAACTTACTTCACTGAGGGCACTTGAAGTCTTTCAGATAGTTTGGCTTCGTAAACATAATTTTCATTCTTCCCGTCTAGAATATGATGTTTTTCTACTGAGCTCCAAGCCCCTCCCCTTTCACAGGCACAAAATTTGTCATTAAGTGGCTCAGGTACAGAGTTTAAATCTTCCATGTTAATTTTCTATGCTACTAAAAATCACTGAGCTTCAATTTCCAGTAAAATCCTATAGATCAAGTTTTTTCAGTACAGAGATTATGCTACAAAGTCAAAAATTGTGTGCTTAGTTTCAGAAACAGTTTTATTAAAATGTGCTAATGTCAACTAAATCAATGTAACAATGCTAAGCATAAATATCAACGTTTTAAAATCAATGTTCCTGACTTCCTGTAGACATGGTCCAAACCATGGAAGCAGTGTAAGTTAGTAGTTAGCAGTTATAGTATAACTATAGTATAAGTTAGTGTAACTAAAGTATAAGTTGGAAGTTATTACATCTAGATAACACCTGCCAGACCTTAGTATATCTAAACTGAGGAAGGATTGTTGTGGTTCTTGTGTGCCTTCAAGTCATTTCTTACATGGCAACCCTAAAGTGAGCCTATCATGGGGTTTTCTGGGGCTGAGTGTGTGATGTACCCAAGGTCATCTAGTGGATTTCCATGGTCAAGCGGGGAACTGAACTCTTATCTCCAGGGTCATAGTCCAATGCTCAAACCACTACACCACACTAACTAAAGATGATAAAAGATGGCAAATTGTGAAAGGATGTTTATCCATGTTGAATTTCACAATGCTGAATCAAGCAAAGTTCTGATAGAAGACAGTAATTTCTAGCAAATGATGTGACCTTCTAAAATTAGGTAAGACTAAATGAAATTTCAGCAGGATCTTTTATCACAGTCCGATTTTGCTCTCATGGATTAAATGAAGGTGGAGAGGAAGGTAGAGCAGAAGGCAAGAATTTGAGATTAAGCAATACATGAGGTAGGCAGAATCTATACACTAGGAAGAGGGACTACAAAACTGGATAAGGAATCAGAGAGACCACAGTATCCCATTTTGCTATTCCATATTGCCATATCCCAGTTGGCAGGAATGTGGAGATTTTGAGAGCAGCTCCACCTGAGTAACAAGTTGCTCAATTTTAGGAGTTATGACAGATATGGACATTCTACAGACTCAAACCAAACTCTTCTGAGCTGATCACTCTGGTTATTATTCTTCAACTACAGCAAAGATAACCAGCCACTCCTGCCAAATTACTATGACAGAATAGAGAACAAGTTCCCACCCTTTCAGAGAGGCTACTTTGATATATCTGCATAAGCAGTACATTGACTGCTTCCTTTAATATATTATCCAGAACCCAAAGTAGTATAAGGCTAATTCTACAGATGATTTTAGATTTATATTTTCAAACAAACAAACAAACAAACAAACAAACAAACAAAGTCTTGCATTATACCGTCAGATCATTGGTCCATCTTTCTTTGTACTATCTACACTGAAAGGCAGTTGGCTCTCCAGGTTTTCAGATAGGTGTCCTACCCAACCTTGTCTGGAGAAGCCAGGGATTGAATCTTTGCATGCAAAGCTTGTATTCTTCATCTCATGATGACACTTTATAGAAATGAGAACTTAGAAGAGATGGCTGGAAACTAGGGAGTGTGACAGCTCCCTAAAGATATTTAGTCTATTTTCAGCCTATGTTGATTGCACTTCTGGACTATGTGTTCATGTTTTGTGTTTCTGTGCGGACAGAGACTGCTAAATTATAGCATTAACCATGCGCATGTTTTGTGATGTGCTTACCTGCCATTTGTGCCACTATATTGTTTTTGTAAAGGTTTTTGTCTCTTCTCATTTTCTATAATACGCTGCAGAGGCTATGGAGATTGGAAACCATCTCCAGCACATCTGCAGTACTGATTGCTTTTCAGCACAGATGTAAAAGTTTTGCACAAACATCATCAAGAAACAAATAAAGTTGTCAAAGTCTATTGTCTGGGGGTTCTTGAAAGCCATCGTGAAACAAATAAACGTTTTCCATTCTGATTATCTTCAGAAAGGTGATCAAATTCCTGAAACATAATGAGGTTTTCACTCTAGCAATGCTGCTGAGAAGTATTTTTATTCAAAATCTATCTAATGTTTTATTGATTAATCCTATATTGAAGAGATTTTAAAGACTGTCATTTCATGGAGACTGAAATCCAAACTGTCAAATGACATCTTTTGGAGAAAATTCCAGGCGAGTGACATATGTTACTGTTTAATTTCAAATACAGCAGTTGTATAACCACCATAAATATAATATAGTGTGTGTGGAGGCATGTGTGTGTAAACTCATTCACCTTCTGTGATGTGACTGTCCATCCTTTAAATTATCTTTTTTCCAAAACAGAGTCATAAAGAGGTGCTCAGAGGGGGACGGTTGTAAGGGGGTATCAGGAATACACACTCATTACCAAGTGCCTGTGAAAGAAAATACTAGCTTGTTATAATGATAAACATAGCAGTAAATGAAATAATAAGTAATTTTGTTTCACCTTTAATGACACCTAAGGATCTGCCCCTTGATTCAGACTAACCAGACTAATGACAGAACTGACTCTGCTCATAACTACCATATTTGTCAGGGTATAAGATGCACCAGTATATAAGGCACACTCCATTTATACACTGACAAATAGTATTTTCCGGCATATAAGACACAAGGGTGTATAAGACACGCTCCATTTTCAAACAATATTTTTGGGGGGAAAAGTGAGTCTTATATGCCAGCAAATACACTTTTACAGTGACTGCAAAATTTCCAGTTTCAAGCTCTCAAAGAAATTGCCTTCAACCCACACGGCAGATATGACTAAAATTACCAAAAAGCACTAGTAGCAAAATAACATTGAAAGGGGCTGATATTCACACAGCTTCAAGACTCTCAACCTACCCAGTCATTCACACATCTGAATTTACACAGTACATACTTGTTTTTCTAGTGATTTTTATGGGGCATAGTATAAAGCAATAGTAGTTTCTGTTCTCAGATTACCTATAGAGCATTAATGTGTACTATTAATATTGATATTAAACTAGCATTTTCAGTACTCTGAAAACTAGTCAGAAAAGAGGGCACATAATTTTCTTCTTTAAGGAATGGAATTGTAAGTATGTATGATTAAGAATAGCATGCCTTTCTTGTTCATGGTGCATTTTTTCATTTTTTTCTCTAATTTTCCTCTTTTTTATACATAGCAATAATATATAATATATAGACATAATCAGTTCCTTTCAGTCTGTGTCATCTTTGAATACATATTGATAAATGATGCCTAAACCATGAGACCTTTACATGAGACCTTCAAGAGACCTTTATAGCAGAGAGATGCCATTTCTGCACTACATTGCTATGGTGCTGTTATTTCACTTTCAACACCCTATGGAATCCTGGGGTTTGCAGTTTAGGGAAAGGAATTTGGAATTCTCAGCCAGAGAACTCTTTGGCCTCAGTAAACTACAAACCCCAGAATTCCACAGGATGTTGAAAGTGAAATAATAGGACTATAACAGTGTAGTATGGAAAGGGGCAGATACAGAGAGAGAGAAAATATGTACTTTTTTTTTAATTTCCAAAGTGTAACCGTTTTAAGTGAAATATACATAATTTACCTCTCATTTAACTGTACTGTGAATCAGAATTTAATAAAGTAAAGCACTTACATGCCAAAAGGCAGTCTGAAACCATTTGGTCACTAACGTATAAATTGTTAAAGACCATTTTAAATTAAATAAATGATAATCTGATACCCCCTAGACCTTTAAAATAAGAAAGTTTCTTCCTAAAACTTATCAGCATGTAGCAAATCTACTTTTAATGATTTAAGTCTTTAATTTAGAAGCTGAAAAACAGCATCCTTTCCTGAGGCTAAACTAGTATATTTTTGTGCAGACTTTTACTTTTTTACACAGTAATCATCTACATGCTGCTGCTACACCAGACATGTTTCCTTATGTTTGTGTGTCCTGTGTAGTCATGGTATCTGCGACTGGCTGATGCCAACACACAGCATGCACATGCAAGCCCATACTGTCACTGCAGCTGATAGAGCTCAACTAGGTGGCTCTGGAGAGAAGAAGAATGGCCTGGCTCAGGTATGAACCTTAACCCTCTTGGATTAATCTGGCCTTTCTTCTGACAAGCAGATTTGGAAGTAGGGCTGGTGTATTCAGACAGCAACAGCTGTAAGTAAAAGGGTACAGGCCAAGAGATATGTTCACCACTGCCTCTGGATCAACCTCTGCTGAGTTCCTACTGCATACACCTTAACAGGTGCACCAGGAGCAGAGGAACCTCAGAGCCAGCAATTCATAGAGATCTGAAACTGAGTGCCTATTCTGTGTTCGCTGATACCACTGTCTGTATTATATAGACTCTACCATCAATAGTAGATCAGCCTACAGTAATACTGTAACACTGGCAAGTACAAGCCAGAGACCAGCCTTGAAGATCCACACAATTCGCACAGACAAAAATCTGCAGCTTGGCCTGCATCTGACATCAATAAGTATAAAACAATTTTTTATAAAAACAAATGTAGAGTTGCTGCATGTTTCTACAGCTTCATTGGTGGTTGTTATTCACATCCCACTCTTTCCCCAAAATCAGGACTCAAGTTGGCCTACAAACTAAAACACATAAAAATTGAGTACGTATAAATTAAAACATATTTCTACCTTTACCATCATATGACCCTGTTTCAACCACCAACCCTCATGAGCACTTAATACCCAATCCAGGCTTGGGTTCTCTTGGTGTATTCCAAAATGAGTTTGTTTTGTAGCCACTGACTGGGCCTGGAGAGCCAGATTACCGTTCATTACTGAAAGCATTTCATGTGCTGAGGAGTGTAAATTATGCAGTAGCAGAAAAGTCTAGGTTAAGGTGTAGAAGCTCCAAATCATGAATGGGTCTTCCCATAATTCCACCCAAACATCAAGGAAGCATTCAAGTTTCATATGCCATAGGCACTCTTGTGTTCATCTCCCTGCCTCACCTCAACATTCCACTAGGAATGTTTTTGTAGACCCTAAAATCCTGTTTTTATAGTCACTAAAATCTTTGTAGTCCTTAGCCACTATTCCTAAAGTGCCAAAATGGACAAGGCAGCCCTGCCACACATATCTTTATATCTTAAATGAAATCTCTAAGAAAAGAGAAGGAAATCTTCAAAACAACAATGCTCTTTCTGGGAACATGCTCTATTCTGTTCTTATTCTGAGGAAGCATTGGCTTCCTCAGACAAACAAGGAACACCGAGACTCTAGACAGAGGGGCAATGCACACAGTTCACTGTCTCTAAAAACACCTTCCCCACTCCCAGTTTGACCAGTAATTGCATTTATCCTCTTTTATTTCACTCTTCTGCATGTGGGTGTCTAATTAAGCCAGAAGTACATCAGCTGGAGGATTCTGGCAGTTGTAGTCCAAGGAAAATCACAGAACTTTTTCAAGCTCTGGGTTAGTCAATACAACTCTATTTCCTCTTTGTGTTAGGAGTCAGCATACAGCCAGTCCAGTTTTTCTGAGATTTTTTTTTTCTTGATCCCTAAAGCATCCCTAAAGACCCACTCCTTAAATTATCCCGTGATTAGCTGTGATTAAGAAGCTCTGCATTAAGGCCAGATGATAGGAAAACACAGTTTGAGGAATGAAATGACCATGTTAATTGCTGTTATAAATGCTTCTTAGCTCTGCAAAATGATGGCTTGATTATGTGGCAATTTATGCCAACACTGGTAGATAAAAGAACAAAATAAAATAAAATGTATTTTATAGCAGAGTAGGACTGGAGGGAAAGCTTGGATCTACAGAATTGAAATCTACTCTGCTTCCTCAGCCTATGCCTAAGCTAGCAGCAAACCTGTAGCAGCACTGGGACTGGATAACTAATCGCCTCCCTCTGAAATCAACAGTAGGAATCCCAGTGATTTGGGAGGAGGGTCAACACAAATCTGCTCTGTTTCTGACAACACTAGAATTTACTAACAGTTTAACATGAGGACTATTTTTTTGTTACTTTGAAAAGCATGTGGCCACAACTCGAGTGCCATAGGCAAACTGCCTGGTATGGATTGGTACCATATTAAAAAAAGTGGGAGGCTAGAAGGAGCTTCTGCAGCAATTTTTTTTAACTTTTTGCAATCTGCAGTCATAAAGTGTCACAGCTGTTTCCTGGTAACTTTTCTTATCTATATTTTCAGAAGAGAAAATTATTGTTTAAGAATAAGGCTACTATCTACCAGCATCTTATCTGTTATTTAGGGTTAAAGAAAACTTTTCAAAGGATGATCTTTGTATTTAGCTTCTTGAGAAACAACCAATACAGAGATTTGTTAGTACTCAAAACTGTTATTATTTTTAAACGCCAATTATTAGCACCTATGCTTTCTTTTGTTCTCAGCTTAGTCTACAAAGAACACACAGATAAATTAAAAGGCATATCACTGTATTGCCTTATGGGTCAGAGATACTTAAAGCAAGTACATGATATTTTTAACATAGTCCAGATATCTCATTTATCAAAACTACTCTAGTCTTATCATTTAGCAAAACTACTCTAGCCTTTATCATTTCATGTATCAAAATCAAATGCCTTATAAATGAAGACAAAAATGTTATTCTTGTAGAGTAATTATTTTACAGTGACAGTAACATTTCTTCCCAGCTTGAGTGAAAAGCAAGCTGTCAGCTATTTAGACATCCAAGAATACATTAAAAAAATGCTCAATGAAAAAAAATATAACGTAAGATCTTGCAATGCTTTTAAAATCATGACTTCATCAAAACAGATTACCCTTTTTTTGTTAATGACAAATCTCTATGTATTTGCCCCAACTGTTACCCCAAAAGGTGGGGGACCTTGAGGTTCTCAAGTAGTGCCAGCATTTCCTTAGAAAGGTGGGGAATTATAACTCAAAGGAGGCCTACAAGAGGAGAGGACAACCACAGGGCTTTTTCACCTGTGTGTATCAGTATTAACTATGGGATACCAGTTGGAGGTTCAAAAATAATGTCTTTATTGGTGGCAATTCACACCCACGCAAGCAATCAAGCAGTCTCAGAAACCATAGAAAACTAGCAGATGGAAAAGAGAGAAAGGTTGGACAGCAAGGAGATTTCAGGTTGAGGAGAGTGATACATAGTTACTGATCCTGAAGCAGTAGAGGATCAAAGCAAGATATTTCAGGCTAGGAAAGTCTGAGGGCAGTACAATCAACTGGACTCTGGGGGCCCTCATGCAGTATAACACAGCAATGCGAGTCCAAAGTACTAGCAAAAAGCCATGGTCTGAGCCAAGGTTTAAATACTGCCCTGAAGTTCTGATTGTCTTTGGGGCAGGTGACAAGACATCAAACGAAATCACAACAAGCTCTTAAAGACTGGACAAGTAAGGTAACAAAAGGATGGTTTCCATCGGAAGAGGTAACAGGATGTTAGAAGAAGCTCTGTTCAGGTAACAGGATGTTAGAAGAAGCTCTGTTCAGTTCCCTAGACATGAGAACTTTAAAGGACCATCTAGAACTCAACAAGTCAAACTCTCCAACTTATCCTTCTGAACTTATGATCTGGCTATGCTGAGCTTCTTTGTCATAGCTTCAAAGCTTCCAGTCAGAGTCCTTTCATTTCCACACAGCTTTCAGTCATAAATATAAATTCATATTTATTTCATGCCAATTAAACAGTATTTGTAGCCAGTCATACTATATCCTGAAAAATGCAATGATATTTTATGTTTCTCAAATGCAGTTTAAAGGGAATCTCATGCCTAATGATCCTGTTGTCATGGGTCAGGACTTAGCTTCCCCAAGTGAACAGCAGCCTCAAAGGAGGGCAAGAAGAAACAAGTGTACCAGGAGCTAATCAGGCTAGCATGAGAGCCAGCTGGCTCCAGCATTCTTAAGGAAGGCACAGGGGAGTAGCTTGATGCCAGAAACAACTCATGTGTTGCTGGCCCTTGTCTTCTCTGGACTCCCTGTTCATTGCCTGCCTCCAGAAAAATAGTGGGGGAAATATATTTCCATGATGAGTTACTAGGCAGCACAGAACTTTTAATGTGGGGACTATGGATTTCAACTACGCCACATGTAACAATTCTAATAATCAGTCTGGGCTAGCAGGGTTCAGTGTCGAGACTGACAGTGTGCATTTGAGGCTTCTAGATGTCAAACTGGTTTGGCATATTAGATACTTACACTGCCATATGGAATCACACTTGGCTTCAGTCTATGTTATCCTGACTTACAGCCCTATAGTCAACTTCATACATGATCTCCAGGGTAAAGGCACAAGACTTAGTATATATACTGAGCATGCAAGGCAGAACTTTTTACCCTCAAAAGGAGATAGAGATCATACATATGATTCTGAACATGCTTTCACAATATGTTACAACAGGCATGACCTTATACAGTTTTTAACTGAGCTTCCCAACTCTTTATTATTATCTCTTTATACCAATGAGAACTGAAGGATTCACCATTCCATGCCCTCCAACGTTTCAAATATGAAACTGGGACACACGTGGCAAAGCAATATCAAAATGGGGTCAAAATGGCAAAAGTTATTAAAGAGGAGTGACACGCAAGTTAAGAGAAGTTGCAGCAATTTGTTTTTGCCTGCACATGCCAGGAAGGGCAAGATTCATCAGGGAAAGGTGCCTGCTGCCTTGAAAGAGGCTGTAGTGCACCCTATCCTGAAGAGGACCTCCTTGGACCCAGAGGTATGAGATAACTAACCCTATCACTAATATTCCACAGCTGGGAAAGGTGCTTGAACATTTGGTAGCTGGACAGCTTCAGATATTCTTGGAGGAAAGAGATTATCCGGTTTCAGGCCTGGGTCCAGTACTGAGATAGTTGCCCTGACAATATGTTCTATGTGAAAGACATGGGAGTGCTATCCTATCCTCCTTGATCTCTCAGCAGCTTTTGATACCATTGATTATGGTATTTCATTGGACTGGCTTTAGCAAATGTGCATAGGAAGCACTGTTTTACAGTGGTTCCTCTCTGATCTTCAAGGTCAGTTCCAAAGAGTGGCATTAGGGGACTCTTGCTCAGCTACATGCCCATTTTGCTGTGGGACACCACAAGGTTGAATCTTGTCTCCCTTGCTGTTCAAGTTCAACATCTACATGAGGCTGCTGGGAAAGGTTTGGCATATTAGATACTTTGAACAGTGCATATTTGCAGTTGGGTGCCATCAGTATGCTGATGACACTCAGCTCTAATTCTCTTTGCCATTGGAGTCAGATGTCGCTGTGGAGCTGCTGGAGCAATGGGCTGGATGAGGATCAACAAACTGAAGATGAATCCCAGTAAGATGGAGGCTCTATGAATTGGGGGTTCTTGAGTCCATACCTTATCTACTCAGAAGTAAGCAACAATGAGATCAGTGGGAATTATTGCCAGGCATTCTAAACAGCTATTGGAATGCATGAATTTTTATTACAGTCTTTTTTCCCCCAACTGTACTGTAATCAATTTAGTTTCATTTATCACTTGGAGGTAAAAATTTAAACTTTATTTCCCCATACTCACTCACTCATACACCCGCTTCCAATTTTATCCTAACAACAAATCATGAAATAGGTTCAGTGGAGAGTCTTACATTATGGGAAAGTTGGGATTTGAACTGATCTATAAGGTACATAGAGAGCCAATGTGATGTAGTGGTTTGATTGTTGGATGACAACCCTGGAAACCTAATGGGTGACCTTGGGTGCATCACAAACTCCCAGCCCCAGAAAACCCCAAGATAGCTTCACCTTAGGGTTGCTGTAAGTCAGAAACAACTGTAAAGCACACAGAAACAATAAGGTGCATTGGGCAGGGGTGGGGCAAACACAATATTAATGCAGTGACCATAGATATGAGAGAAAGCTGTAATTTTGAGCAGGCATTTTGATAAGGGCATTATGATTTTACAATAGTATATTACATAATATACTGTGTGTGCATGTACACACATAGAGAGTATTGTATTCTTTCTTATTATTATTTTGTTTTTCAAGCTTTCCTAAACTCAGTATATAAATTATAAGGTTTCTCTGCCTAAAATAGAAGTTCTCTATGTTCCTCCTCATTAATAACTTTTGCTCTCTTGTTGCCTGGCCACAACCTTTTGACTGCACTCTGATTTTGCTCCATCACACGTGTCCCAGTTGTCATCTATGAAATGTTGGAGGGTAAGAAACAATGGTCTCCCTATCCTGCATATGTGACCAGATTAAATAATTCCTGTACATTAGTTATATACCAAGACTGGTCTCTGCCTTTTGCTTGCCAATTGCAATTAGACATAAAAATATGGTTATTATGAAAGTGAAGTAAGAAAAAAGGTTTAAATTTCTTTTGAATTGTACCTAGCACGTTTTTCAAGCAAGAATATACAATGCAACATTGATTCAACCAAGGTATACTACCTTTAAAAGCCTGAAAAATGTCAATTAAAAACTGTACTGTAAAACAGAGAAATTGTGTGGGGCTAGAATACAAAATACAGAAGAGTTTGTATGGAGAGTAGATGAAGGGAGACAAACTGCCAACCCTAAGCCATAACAACCCAAATCTCAGGGATAACAGATCTCCATAATATATAAAAAGGAACTTGTGTTGTTTGCCTTCATATTCCCAGAGTTGCTTTCTGCCTACAGGCCACCAATGCAGCTGTTCTGAAAATCCAAAGGTATTTTAGACCACTAGAAAGAAATATCTTCCAGAACTTCAAACTGACAGCTGCCATGAGGAGCCATCTACAAGTAGGCCAATGAGAAGTCCACTGCAGGGAGCAAAAAGAAAGAAAAATATAATGGACATTGTATTTTTATAAACCATTACAGTTATTAAGACAGATGGTTATGACTAATTACAAGACTCCTAGATGCTTATTTGGTGCGGGTATAATTTGTAGGGCTACAGGATCAATCTAAACATTGAATTCATTCATAAGATCTGAGCATATCTGGCAAGTCATGCTGCAAATCCCACAACCAATTAACAAAAGTGCTGTAGCTAGAAATATACATCTTCAAATATTAATTCCCCTAATGTTCTTAAAACATGTCCCTGGTGTTACATAATATTACCAACAGACAACCATATATGACTGCAGTTTTTTAACAATATCTGCAACAATATCTTGCCATTTTTTTTTAAAAAAAAAGGAGAATACATTTCCAAAAATGAAATAGTTATTATTTGAAACACAACTGGGGGAAAAAAGGAGAATCTTCATATTAACAAGGCAGACTACAGGTCTTACACAGCACCTTCAGAGCTTGAATAAACTGAGTTGGTAAGTAATAGTTGAACTTTAAGCATATGAGGTATTCAACTGAAACCATCCAGTTTGACTTCACTAGGAGGTCTCAAGTGTGGTTAAAACAGGCACACAATCAAGGCCTAAAACTTCAATTTCATGCTCAGTAATGTCCCTCGAATGATGCAAACAGCTTTAATTACATGCAAGACTTCCAGCAAGACTCACAAAACACCTGTGGGCATCTTCTTTCCACTACTATTAATCTGGATGGTAATACCTTCATTGGTGAAAAGGACAGAGTATCTCCCCACAAATTACATTCCTCCTGTGATCTAGTTAGCCTTCTTAGGGCACATACAAAGATGCTTCTTCTCAATAACAGAAAGCCTGTCTTGAAAAAGTTGTAATTTGAAAGACGGAATCTTTGTAAAAGTACCTGAAAGTAGCCTTCTGTTATCTGTCTTTGAATACACTTTGAAGAAGCAGACGCCTTGAAGCTACCAAGCAGACATATAGATACCCTTCCACATCTCTTCAAAGAGAAAAGAATGTGGACAGACTTTAAGTAGGAAAATTGAGGCTTATAATGACACTGTGCCCATCTACAAAGAAATAAAATCCACAGAGTAGAAATATATGGGATTATAATCAGCTTGCGATTCTATCCACACATACCTAGGAGAAAGCCCTATGACACTGTGAGGCATCCTTCAGAATGGAATGCACAGGATTGTATGGTTTGATTATAGCTTACAATCTGGGCTTTGCATGATTGCACAAACCAGAGTGATCAATTCAGATATAACAGCAAATTGTAACATGACAAATCAGGAAGTATTCTATTCAAGAAAACAGAAAAGAGGAGGAAACATGGATGGACAGAGCTTATTTCTGACCCCTATAATTTTAGCCAGGATAATAGGAAAGCATAATGTCCATGTACAACCACATTTGAAATAGGCATTCAGAGATATCAGCAGTTTTCTTTAATGTGAGGACTGGAAAAAAATGGTGCCAAAAAAGATTGTGTGTTTCCCTGCATCATACATCATTCTTGGCCATGTGAGTGAATGAATGAGTGTGTGTGTATCGAGGAATAAAAGATAACGATGCCAAAAACTAGCAAAATTAGAAAAAAAAGAATTGTGGTATTACCTGATGTTAAAGGTATTAAGTTAGCTATGCTTTCATCACTGATCTGTTAGGACAGACAAAAGAGAGAGACTTCTTGAAGTCAAAAACCCAGTCCTACTATTGGTTATTTGTGCATGTTACAGAAATGAAAGAAATGTATTACTGGCTAAATCTGCACCTAATTGCAACCAGAGCACTATGCTATAAAAAGTTTACAGTTATACAACCCTGTGTTTTCAGTCAAAATGCACCTTGGGCAATTTGGCAAATACCCAAGTAGAAGAAAATTTTGGAACAAAATTTAGTAAGAATGAAAGAAGACTAGTCAACAGGGAAACAGCAAAGGGACAGAAGATTAAAAATATAATAAAGTTAAGAGAAAATGTTCACTGTATCAAGAAAAAAGCCAGGAAGACTGAATACTAAAAATGCTAGAGGCAAACAAGTAATTCTAATAATGAGTACTGAACAACAATGAATGAGTTGAAAAGCAGAGGCACAAGATAAATAATTTTTTTAAAAAAATGAAACTGTTCCCAAAAGGCAAACAAAATCTACGGTTAAAGGAAGAAAGACCTGATTTTTGTGAGGCAAAAATATAAACAAAGGGAATTGAGATGGAGTGTAATCTAAGCAATTTAAGAAACAGTCAACTTTAGGGATGTTTTTGAATTATTTGCTTTTCAGCTCAAGAAATAAAAAGAAATGGCTGATGAGAAAGTGACTAAATAGCCACAAGGAAAGTAGGACCTAACATAAGACAATTTTCTAAGAAGATTATTTTGTATAACCAGCAATACATTGGAAACATCCCACATCTCACAATGCAAACTTATTTTAATGTTCCTTAATGAGAATTAAATGTGTAGAAATGAAGACTCTGATAATGTCTTGTTTTTCCACAAGAAGAAATGGATAGTGCTTTCCAAAAATCTTCAAATCTCTTATTTGCACACATTTTTTTTTGCACACATAACAATGTGTAGTGGATATTTAATGTGTGTGCAGTGTTCCTGAAACTCTACAACTCTGGAGATTGAAAACATTTTTATTCACAGAGGAGCTATTTTAAGTCCAAATAGTAACATCTCTCTTCCAGGAGGTATCAGCTGTCCTAATGAGCTTCATGATGTTAAGCCTCTAATTATGTACTCACTCAAAGCTATTCTGGGAAAAAGATAACTCTTTTAGACATAGCATGGATGAAACAATAAAACTAAGGGTTTATCTACTGTGCACAGTACTGTATCACAGTTCACACATACAGCATAAAGGCAGCAGGGACTTGTACTGCATCCCTATCCATTTACTTCTTTGAGTTTCAGCAGATTAGAAGTGAACTCCATGCTTACAATGCTGTCTCTCACCCCCCAACACACACACAAAAAGATCCCAAATTTTTATAAGCATATACTACATACCATCTTGCATCATGCACTCCTATATGACAAGTGGGTTAAGTTGGGATCTGCTGGTTTTTATTATACAGTCTTCTGATATAAGTTTCAGGAAATTTATTTTGAAGAAAGAAAGATTGCTCTGGTTTGAAGGTGAAAGACCTCAGTTCAAGTGTCTGGTTCAGCCACAGAAGGCACCTGATTACCTAGAATAACTTGTAGGTTTTTTTCCCAAAATGTTTCCAACATTCTTCATAAAAATGGTAAAAGAAGATATTTCATCCACAGAGCTCTACACATCCCATAATGATCTAGGGACACCCACTGGTGTATTAACATATGAGGCAATAGTATCTTTCTCTCCCTCCTTTTTTTGGTGGCATTTGTTTTAAACTATGCATTCCAGGTATTGTTAGTCTTATGATTTATTAAATCAAGCATAATTTGAGAAACTGGCTTGCTGAATTAATCACAATAAAGAGTACTCACAGCTTCAAGTTTGGATGAAACACTTAGCTGCAGCCAATTCAAAAGGAGTATAGATGGTAATAGAATGCTTAAGCAAAGTGTAGTGATTACAACCCAACCTAGCTTGTGCATTTAATGAGATTGGGTTTTTTTGTTTGTTTGTTTTATTATTTATTTGTATCCCGCCTCTCCATATGGATCGAGGCGGCGAACAACTTACAAATAGCATGTATTTTCAAAACATTTCTATACATGCCCCCAACAAGCTGGGTACTCATTTTACCGACCTGCAAAAGGATGGAAGGCTGAGTCAACCTTGGAGCCCGGCAGGATCGAACTCACAACCTTGTGACTTGCAGTACTAGCATTTAACCAGTGCGCCTCCAGGGCTCCTTGTTGTTGTTTGTTGTTATTGTTGTTGTATGCCTTTAAGTCATTTCTAACTTATGTCAATCCAAAGGCGAGTCTACCATGGGGTTTTTTGGGGCTGAGAGTATGTGACATGCCCAAGATCACCCAGTGGGTTTTCATGGCCAAGCAAGAAACTGAACTCTGGTCTTCAGAGTCATAGTTCAGTGCTCAAACCACTACACCACACTGGCTCTCATTTAATAAAGTTCAAAACAGCTAATTCCAACATTTGTATTTTTCACCAAGTTTAGAGATTTCATTCACTAATTGTTCGTGCTAATTTTCCAACATACGCTGTTTCTTCAGTTTAATCTTTTCATTCTATTTCACTAAAGCAGGGCACTCTCACAATTCTTACAAGAATATGATGTTACTACTGTTATGCAGGAGTGTGAAATAAAGATAAACTCCAGATACTCTCTGCAGCCTTCAAGGAGGCAATGATCTGGTCTCTAAACAAAACAAACCCACAACAAGCTTTCATGTCTAATGACTCAGAATTTCCTGGTGCTAGATGCTGACAATGGGGTATGTGCGTCTAATTATGTGAATATTCAACAGTAAAGGCAGAGTTATGCTGTCTACAAACTCACTGTGTACACTCATTTGGGGCCAGGAAGGAGAGATTGTGCCTCTTGCTTTAAAAGAGAAATAGTAAACACACAAGGCTGATGACAACCCACATTTATGTTGGATACATTTGAAGTAGGTGTGGAAGAGAAAGTTATTCTTCACTTTCAGAACACAGCAGCTACAGGAAAACATGAGCCTCTTAGATTTTTGAAGTTGAACATGCTTTTGGTCAGAAAGGGGAGAACTGTATCCGGGATGTAACAGAGCACAGCTTCAACTGTATCTAGGGCCCTTTTCGCATGTGACTTTGAACGTGAAATGGCCACAGGGTGACATGGAATCATGAGGATGGTTCCTCATGACGTTCTCGCGATCATGTGTCACTCTCGTAGTGATCCCACAGCAACTGCGCATTATATCATTTTCAGGTTTTTCCCAAAAATGATGTGCAATTGTGAATTCCTCCCACGTTTCTCCCACATTTACGTGGTGTGCAGAACCTCAGGGAGCACAATGGCTGCGCTTCCTTTCCCAGCACAGCCTGGGAAAGTACCCGGCTGTGCTGTGGAAAGAAGGGGTGGAGCTATTGTGCTTCCTTCTATCCAACATGGAGCTGGTGTGGAGGGAAGCGCAGGAGACACAATTCCCTCCCAGAGGAGGATTTTCGCACAATCCCAGCACAATGCCAGCGACACCAGGTAAGGTGCAAAGAGGGCCTAGATCTTAACAGACTGCTAGTCTCTGGTCAGTCAGACTAGGCTCACTATTCCATCCTCTCACCCTACTGCTATCACTTCTGAGGAGGCACAGAAAGGTAATGATAAGGAGGGGGAGTCTGGAAATCTGAAGTGTTTTCACAATAGGTATTAGAGGTATAAAGCATATTCACAAAGTTTCTTATTCTCAGTGAAAAAATGTCTTGACAGATTGAAACACTACAATGAGAGAACAGTCAACCACCACACACACAAAAACGTCACTTTATGACTTTTGTCCAAAAATAAATACATTTACACAAAGGACACCTATTTAAAAACAGGATTTTTTGCATAGAAAGCAGTGTATTTTGTGGAAAATGCATGGTTGTCTTCTCGAAAATGTTGGTGACTTTTTTGTTGAAAAATATATTTTTGTCTCAAAGCAGGTAGTTTTGCTCCAACTTGTTTGTTAAAAGTTAGAAAAATAACTCTCATAACCTCCTCCAGCTGAAAGAAAACTTTTGAATTTATTGGTGTTTGCATACATGAATAAAAGTAGCAAACATCTGCACCCCTGACATGAAAGCACCATGGTGTCAGGAAGCCATCCCATATAAGTAAAGAGAGACATCTGACACTTTCTCCTTACATCTAACATGATAGCAGTTGTTGTTAGTTGTATACTCTACTACCTAATAGTAGAAAACGAGGGAAACCAAATCTCTTAACAGGGACAGTAAAACAGATTATGGTGGTATAATGAAGTCACATACTGGAGCTACTATCTTTATATAATTCTTCTATGAAGTGATGCCTCCCATGTCTCCTGGTCTTGTTGTTAATCAACCTTGACTTATGGTGACCCTATGAATGAAGACTTCCAGGACACCTTGACATCAACAGTCCTGCTCAGGTGTTGCAGATTCAAAGCTGGGACTTTCTTGACTGAGCCTATTCTTTTGCAGCACCAACTTCCTCTTTTTCTACTGCATTCTGTCCTACCAAGCATTATTGCCTTTTCTAATGACTCATGTCCTCCTATGACATGTCCAAAGTACAACAGTCTCAGTTTAGTCATCTTGGCTTCTAGGAAAAATTCTGGCTTGATTTCCTCTCAGACCCATTCATTTATCTTTTTAGCAGTCAATGGTATCTGTAGAACTCTTTTCCAAAACCACATCGCAAATGAGTTTACTTCTTTACTATCTGTTTTCTTCACTGCCCAGCTTTCACAACCATAAATGGAAATTGGAAATAGGATGGCATGGACAATCTTAACTTTAGTATTCTGTGATGTCCCTTTACACTTGAGGATCCTGTCTGTTTTTCATAGCTGCCTTTTCAAAGCCTAGTCTTTTTCTAATTTCTTGCCTGCAGTCTCCATTCTGATTAATGACTAGGCCAAAGTATGGAAAATCTTGAATTATTTCAAAGTCTTCATTGTCTAGGTCAAAGTTATATAAATCATTTGTGATCATTAGCATACATGAAACATGTGTTTAGCACAAGAAAACATCTTCCTTACATCTGATAGTTCCTCCTCTCTGCTTCCTTGTCCTCCTCTGCACCACTGCTGGGATTTTCCTGTCCAATGTACGTAACCAGGAAGGAGGAAAAGAGAGTTCTGTCTTGATAAAAAGATATGCCTACTCAAACTGCACTGAAGAAAATCAAACACCATGCACCCTAGAAAGAATGTAAATCCATAAAATAATGGTCAATAAATAATTTCTGGGCTTGTTTGGTTGCCTCTACTAGTCAGCTGTTCAGTCCTATCCAACTACAAGTTTTACTGCATGTTAAAAGCACTTACAGTACTATTGTAAATGTCTGAGACAACTGGGAATTCTGTGACTCACAGAAATAGACTAGTATTATGTACAGGAATGGTTAAGGGAGTTCACTGGCAACAGCACTGCACTACTGCAAAGCACTTCTATAGGCTTTTGGGCAAAATAATTCCTCCCTAGTGAGTAGCAATCTGTTCAGCACCACTGATTCTAGCTCACTAATGTTAAAGAAAGCAGGACAAGGCTTTTCTCCACCTGAATTGCTTAGTATTGAGGTAGGAGGAACAAAAGACTTCCTCCTAAAGACTAGGTATAGGGGCTTTTTTTTTTCATTTTGTTTTTTGTTTTTTGGCCTTCTTGGGCAGTGTGGTTCAGGGACATAACCCCATTTTGCTTCAAGATATGGAATATTCCTAACACCACCCTCACAGAAATATTTAGGAGGAATTAGCTAGTCTCACTCTCTCTCTCTCTCTCTGAGTGTTTTGGGTATAATTAGAATCAGAAACTTTAACAAATTTCAGTAGAGGATCAATGGTATCAATATGGGGAAAACCAAGAAAAGAAACACCAAAACAAGAGAAGTAAAGATGAAAGTGAAATGGAATCACTCTGCAGTGCCCAAAGCTTTCTCTAGGACACTACTTGGTTCTAGTACAGGAAGAGGTAAACTAGTCCTTTTGTAGTCTTGGGCTCTGCTTAGGAGGCTTTCTGATGGACCTTGGCCATCTTTCCTCCTCTCTGTTCAATATCTCCTTTGTTATAGAGCTTTGTCCAAAGTTTTCCATCAACTATTATTTTCCTGTGTTATAGGCAGCCCTACAGTCCTCTTCTGCCTCCCTCCTATCTTACGTTTTTGTTTACTTCAGTAGAAAAAACAAGCTAAAAAAACTAGAAAAGTTTTTTGCTAGAGCCCCTTTCACATTTCCTCAAAGAAAGTATTATGTCTATTTAACTTCTGCATCTTACAGTCATTTCTTTAACATTCCCTTTTGCCTAGCTGAGCATTTTGTGTAATTTTCCATGAACCACAGATTGTCTCCCTGGAGTAAATTTCAAAATTTTGCTGGAAAACAAGGGGTGATTACCACCATTTCGCAGTCATAATTTTAGTTTATTATTAGAACGGACATAGACATCTAATCAGCAGACCAATTAAGACTCTGAACTCTTTCTGCAGTGATGAAAAATAAGTGTTAACAGTGTAGTCATGCCACTTTATTAGAACCACAGCTAATGATCATATTTATAATATAATTGTCTTCTGCGCTGAGACTGTAAACTGCAGATCTTTTCAATACTTATTTGAAACTATTTCAATCATCAAACAATATGTCTATTGCAGGCAAAAAATTAGAAGTTAAACCATCTGCATTCATTTCTGCTTTCTCTTCTCCACATCATCCATATCCAGCTTAAAACTTTCATACCAATCTCCTGTTTTCTGCTCTGCTCTTTTTAAACAGCTAGAAAAAGGCATATTGCTAATTCCCAATCTGTCAAGCTCATGCCAGCTGAAAAAATCAGCTCTTTCATTACAAGTGTGGACAAAGTTTAAGTTCATTCAGATGTTAAAATTGGTTAGTATACATCTTTGGACTGAGCTGTAAAGATGTACGAGGCTGCCTGCTCTGACCACCACTTACTATTGCAATTTGGACCTGAACCTCCTGCCTGCTGCAGTTGCTGCCACTGCCAGTATTTCCTCTGCTGTCTTAATGTTGCTGGATACATATCTTTAATGCCATCACTAATAACAGCAGGAGTGGTTAAGGAATCATATGGAATGAGGGAGACTACAATGGTTGAACCAGCAAGGCCTATCATAACCTTCTCCTCATATGCTTAAAAGCTTGGGGGGGAGAGGATATACTTCACAGAGTAGCTGATAACCAAGGAAATAAAAACTGTTCTATTTTTAACCTGCTAGTTCCAGCTTTGTCTTCTGAGGGATGTCTACATGACTGGAGTTTGGTTATCTGTTTTGCTCACTACTCTCCCCCCTCCTCATGAAAAATGTGGAAAATATGGTAAAATATTCCATAGAACTACACAATTCTCAGTGATCATCTCATTTAATATAAAGGCTGGACAGAGCATTAAGAATGGTCTACACCAAGCATTGCAGGTGATGGCCTCAACTCTAGTATTTCTCCCAGCAAGAATAGGGATTTACCTACATGTTGACTGGCTTTTGAATAATTGATTAGAGGTTCTACTCTAATTGGAAGCAATTGACAAGTTTCTGGTCAATATCTGTCAAATATCTGCCGGCCAGCCCCTCCCAAAACTGCAACCCCAGGATTCCATAGGATGTTGAAAGTGGAATCATACTGCTATAACAGTCTAGTGCGGAAATGGCTATAGAGGGGTATGCAACATGACAACAACCACCAATAATGTATGGTTACAGAGAAATTAAGCATAGTTTGAGTGTTTCACTGGGAGACAAGGGTTCAAATCCCCACTTAACTATGCAACCCCCATGGGTGACTGTGGCCAATCATCTTCTAATAGCCATAGATTATGGCAATGGTAGACCTCCTCTGAATAAATCTTGCCAAGAAAGCCAAAGGAGAGGGTTCCTTTGAAGGCATATAATAAAGACAGCAATGAAGAAACAGAAGAAGCAATTGAAGAATATTGAAGAAAGTGAATCCTGTTTGTACATTTGGGTACAGTTGATTGGTCACATAATCTCATTTTAGCTATTTTGAATTACTGTATTGCTGAAATTAACAATCACAGTAAATAGGCCCCTCTCATTAAGTTCTTTTTTAAAAATAGGTCTAACCCAGTGGTTCTCCCCAGGCAGGGAAAGACAGGGAAAAGCCCAGCATGCCTCCTCTCCCTTTGGGGGTCGAATGACCATTTCACAGGGTCGCCGCTCCTCAATCCTGCCCCCCTTTTAAAAGAAGGTGGCCTCACAGCCAATGGGAGCAGTGCTTCTGAGACCCCTGCGCTGGGAGGAGGGGAGAGGAGGCATGCTGGGCTTTTCCCTGTCTTTCCCTGCCTGGTGGGAAAGCACTGGAGGAGCCTGAGGTGGAGCCGGAGGTGCGGAGAGCGGGAGGAGAGAGCTGGAGCCTGAATGTTAAGGCAGAGGTGAGGACACCGAGAGGAGAGAGCTGGAGCTGGAGCATTAAGGTGGAGGTGAGGAGAGGAGACCCCGCACTGGTGGGAGGGGAGAGGAGTCGTGCAGCCGGGCACAGCTAGGTGCTGCTTGGACGCTCGCGCCTGCACCACACACACACAGACACACACACGGAGGGCTTCCCCTTCAGTGTTCCTTTCTCCTTCATGCTGGCTTGCAGAGTCAGAGTTGCTTGCCAGGGCGAGTGAGCAGCCGGGCGCTGCTTGGACACTCGTGCCCGCAACACACACACACACACACACAGAGGGCTTCCCATTCAGGGTTTATGGCGCTGCAGCAGGATGTCTGGGAGGTAAGACCCCATCCCCTCACCCTCTTCGCCTCACACTCATTCATGCCGGCGAACAGAGTTGCTTGCCGGGGCGAGCGAGCAGCTGGGCTCCGCTTGCTTCCCAAAGTGGCGGGGCTGCAGCAGCGGTGATCACCCGGTTGCCCATTCATTCTGGGCACACCACTCTGTGGGAGTTGTCGGTGTGGCTGTCACCTTTGGTCTGGCAGGCAAAGGGGGAAACTTTCCTGTGGCGGATCTGCCATCCGACGGGGGAGATCGGTCCCTTCGAGACCGAGAACTTGGTCGGGAAAGGAGCAGGGGGCATCAGCCAAGGGCTTCGGTTTGTGTAGAAAGAGCCCCCGAGGCTCCTTGATTGGTGGTTTTGTTTTTTTGGTTTTTTGACTCGAAAGCGCTGCTCTGATCCGTCCTGTGTACTTTGGCCATTCCCACATTCCAGTGTTATAGCGCTATGATTCCACTTTCACCATCCTTTGGAATCCTGGGGTTTGCGGTTCAAACTGCAAACCCCAGGATTCCATAGGATGGTGAAAGTGGAATAATAGCGCTATAACAGTCTAGTGCAGAAATAGCCAGGATGCCTTCCTCCTCTCGCTTTTGTTGTGTGTGAACCCTTGGCGCTTGCCACATGCACGTGTTGTGTTCTTTGCCCTGACTGTCTTGCATTCCTTGCTTTTTGTATGTTCAGTGTCCGCACTCCCTTTAAGAGAGGGACGGAGGGAGGGAGTGAAACAAAACGCGTCTGCTTATGCAGCCGCCATCTTTCCTCTCTCCCTGTCCTCTCGTCCCTGCGCCTCGTGTAAAATGTGGGCTGTTTCGGCATTGCCTTTGGGAGTGACTGGTTTTTTGAACTGTGGAAACTCAACATTCAGAACTAGAACTACTGCCTTAATTCTGGCATTGATGGACACTTTCTGTGCTTAAAAAAGGGGGGCGGGTTACCAGTTTTTAGGCATTAGAAGTCTATCCAGAGCAGTGATTTAGGGCAGTGTTTCCAATCTATTTGATGCTGGAAATAACTAACTAACTAAATAATAAATAAATAAATAAATAATAACGAAAATGATTTTATGGTTGGGGGTCACCACAACATGAGGATCTGTACTAAGGGGTCACGGCATTAGGAAGGTTGAAAACCACTTGCCTAACCAATAAATTCAAAGTAACTATCAATAACCTCGGCAGAGGTTATTCCCATTTAGGAGTGCACAGAACCGTAGCTGTGTAAAAGATGAGATACAATAATCTGTAATTTTTGATGTAAATATTTTGGGACAGAAAATTATTTTAGCCATTTTAACAAAATCCACATTTTCAGAGTTATACCAGAAAACAACAATATAACGTTTAATATTTGGAATTACACAGCACTTCTTTTGCATGCACAAAGGAGGCGAGGGCATTTTTTGGGTATGTACAAGTAGGGAGAGGGAACTGTCTAATGCTTTGGCCTGAATTACAGAAGAAACAACATATAACTGCAACCTGTATTAAACCTAATAGTGGCATCCAACACAGCTACTCAGAACAAAACCGCACTGAGTAAAATAGGGCTTACAGGAAAGTTACACATTTCTACCATTTAATATCTGTTTTGCCAAATGCATAGAAGATTATTGAACCCTCACTGTGGTGTGGGATGAAATCTAATACTTATGTAGCCCAGATGGGACCCAGCAGACAAACCAGCAGAATAGTCAAAAAAGAGGAGGAGCTCCAAGATCTGCAGAAGTAGGAACTTAAAAAAAAGAAAAGCTTCTTAGAGCACTTCCTTTCCCAACAGCACAATAAGACTATGCTAAATGACTACAAAAAAACAGTGTCTGGAAAGTAGGAAAGAATAAATCTAAGTAACGTGGAGAGAATATTGCTGGAACACTGAAAAAAAGCAAACCATACTAAAACATTATGTTGCAGCCTCCCATTTGTCACCACAATAGCCACAGCAAATTTGCAGAGCAGGTTCTTCTTCTGGTGGGAAATTAAAAGTGTTTTGTTGGGGAGGGTCTACACCTACAGCTGAAGAACTAATTCTGTAAATGTAATCCACCACAACTTTTTATTTGTCTTTTGCTGGATCCGACAACAGGAAAATTATTATGAGTAACAAACCCTGGGGCTTATTCAGTTAAAATATCCATTTGTTATTAATGAGAAAGAGATTAATATCTTATTTTGCAGACAATGGCTTTTCAATAATATTTTTATGCACAGCTTGCTTTGTGCTGAATGTGAACCATTGACCCATCATTTAATGTGAACAAATGGAAATATCATGTATAAAAGATTGCACAAAAGAAAACTAACTGCTAAAAACCACAAGGGGAACTCTTCATTTTGTTTAGAAAGCTTGTTTGCTTTTTGAACTCTGATTATTTAGCAGTGGAGGGAAAGAAGAGTACAAGCCACTCTTCACCTGCCACCATTTGTCTTAAAAAGCAAAAAGAATGGGAAGGCATGCAAAGACACACATGTAGCAACAGCAAAAAGACAACCATACTGCAGAGATGTCAACCACACTTTTAAAAGTACAGTGCGTGGGCATGCAAGGCAGGACTTCAAACATCAATATCAAGTGCTTTATGATGCCAAAGGATTTAAAAAAAAAAAAAAGTTTAGAAGCAGTGACCTTTTTAAAAAATCAAACATCAGTCAGTGAATTCCTTTGGGGCAAAAACTGCATTGCTAACATTGCAAATGTCATTACAATATTGTTCAGCAATAGTACTTTTATTGGTCCAAATCCAATATGCTTCAAATCCAATATGCCTCTACCAACTGGCCAAGATTTTAGGCAACTGCATTTCTAGACCTCCTTATTTGATAGAAAATATTTGATACCCAGTCTATGCAAAATCAAGATTAGCCTCATCAAACTGAGGCACTCCAGATGTATTGGGCTACAACTTCATCTTCTCTGTGAACTTCTGAAGGTCAATATATTATGGAAAGCTGTTTTAAATTCAGCTCTGCTCATGCCATCTGACTCCAATAGGACAAATCTCATAGAAGGAGTTATATCTCAACTGGTACATATACAACTTTCCTGAATAATGGGAGTCCAAAAGTCATAACAATATATATCCTAACACAAAAATTCACAATTATTTGATCTCATAAATTGTTTGATCTCATTTGATCTCTGATACAAACTTACAGAGTTTGGTACAGAATACTTCCCCCCCCAAAAAAAGAACAGACATAAAGTCAGATACATTACAGAACATGAGAGTACTGCTCTCTATAAATGGTCACCTTGCTTTCCTGCCCCAAGTCTCCCTATTTCTTGGTTTTCCATATGAACTTTCAAAAATTCTACAGTGAAAGTCTACTTCAAATCGTAGGTGCTGATATTGAACAGAATGGATCCCTTGGCAAAAAGAAGAAGAAGAAAGTGAGAGGTAGAAGAGAATTTAGTCTAGAGGTTATGCAAAGTGCTAGTTGTATAAAACTGGGAATTTGACCTATCTCGCTATTTCTACTGGTTGCTTGATGGTTTTTGTCCTTCCCTTCAGTGATACAGAAACAGCTGGGTAACTAAACAAACCAATTACATCTTTTCATGTATATATAAGGATAAAATACTTTGTTTAATCTTTAAAAGAAAATCAGTGGTTTATCTGAATTTTCTTTCTCTTTCAAACTCAAAATAATTTACCTTCAGAAATTATGCTGATTAGCTATTATTGACTTGAGCTGCACAAATTAATGAATAAGCTGAAGACTTTTTTTCCATAACAAATTATCATGATTGATAAAAGAAAAAAAACTTGAATAGCAGTAATCTTGGGCTCTTTACTAATCTGATCAGCACTTCAAAAATTCATGAATCATAGGCACACTTGTTTTCACTGACGGTACACCACAAGAAACACACACTCAAAAACCTATGGTTGAGGTTTTCTTTTGAAGATGTCGTTTTTTCCAGTCACACTACTGTACTTTCTTTTCTTCAGATAGAATACCAGTTTGAGTCAGATGGTGACACATGCTATTTTTTTTCTGACCTTAAAAAATATTATTGAAAACATGTCTGTTACAAGGGGATACACCCCCACACCTTGATATGGTTTAATTGGTGAAATATGATTTAATTGGCAAAACATATTCCTGATTGTATACTGTCCTTAGATGTGAGTCTAAGCCACATTGCTGCTTCTTCACTGCTCTTTGAGACTGGTAAATATTACCCACAACACCCTGAAATCTCACTATCTAAACCCTTTCCTCCCTTTTCCTTCAGTTAGCCCTGTGTGAGTGCATGACTGTTTGGATTTTGTGTGTGTGATCAATTCCCCAATAAAACACAATTTAGCTTACTTTGAATCTCTGACTGGTTCTTCCCTGCAGAAACCTGATAAACATTGGTATCAAATATCTTTTTAGGTTATCCCCATCTTGCAGGCCTCCTAATATTAAACTAATAATTCCTCACTTTTGCACAGAGGTACTGGCATCATGGGTGGACCCCTGAGTTTCCCATATTTTGTGATAACAAGTCATCATGTTTAATCTTTTTATAGCATCATTGTATATTTATAGCTCTAGCATATATAATAGTTCTATAGTACTTCTATATGTTGGCTTACATTTTTAAAAAATAAATACTAGAAATGCTATGCTCTTACATAATACATAATGCATAATACATAATAACGCTTTCTCAGTCTCTAGCAGGTTATTTTCACTTACAGCTGGTATTTGGCACTGGATTTGAGCAACATTTCATTAACGATTGGTCAATTCTACTGTCTTTGTCAGAGTAAAAAAAAAAAAGCAAACCCACAATACTATCGACTAATCATTAAACATTTTGACAATTTGTTTATTTTGAAACTCTGGTTCTCCAGCCCACCAGCAATGCACACAGACATATACACACCCAAGAAGTTTATTATTTTCTTGATCTCATTTGGAGTCTTTTCAATCCCTCCCCTCAAGCTTGGTACTGGAATGTATATATTTATATTTACTTAAGATATAAGAATATTATTTAGTTAAATATTGCTATTTTGATAATGTGCTCCTCTTTTGGAATTTGTGTTTTTAATACAGTATTGCTTTTACAGTAATGTATTTTACATTCATCAGCCATGGTAATACAATATGTGAACACTGATATTTAAAGAATTTTAAATAGATCATAGATAGATGTTTGGTAGACGGATAGATAGATAGATAGATAGATAGATAGATAGATAGATATTTGAAGCTTACAAATATTGTTTTAGTACTATAATGGTGATATTTTTTCTTATCTATTCTGCAGTCTTCTTGAAGTACAAGAAGATTGTAATATAAGAAACATAAAAACAACAGAACTGAAATTTTTAGAAACAGTACAGTGCTCACAAAGTGAAGAAGATCAAGGACTCCCCTTAACACATTCATTTCTGATTGCTGAAGGTCTGTGGGGCAGGGAGGAGACTGGCATTGCACTTTTTCATTTTAGAAAACTGACAGGAAGGACTACTGGTAATTTGCGGGGTCAGGTTATCTGAAGGACCGCCTGCACTCATGTGAATTTGACTAAGACTCGATATCAGTCTCAAAGTTTTCACTCATCGGCCTACTGCAGTGACCCTGGAAGAATCTGCACATCGAGTAACCCTGCCAAGCCTTAAAGGAGACAAGTTGCGGTGGTTGGGGAGTCGTTGCTGAGAGGAACAGAAGCAACAATTTGCAAGCCTGACAAGATGAACCATGAAGTATGCTGCCTCCCTGGAGCCAAAATGTGCAATGCTAACAGAGAGGCTGACAAGACTGGTCAAGCCTAGTGAACATTTCCCCTTCCTTTTTGCTCATGTGGGAACCAATGACACTGCAAGGCACAGCTTTCAGGATATTACAAAGGATTTTGAGGTTAAGGGGAGGCAGTTGAAGGACCTTGGTGCACAGGTTATAATTTCATCTCTCCTCCCTGTTGAGTGACATGGCTCATGAAGGGAGAGAAGAGTTGTGGAGGTAAACAATTGGCTTTGCACATGGTGCTGCTGGAATGATTTCAATTGTTGGACCGTGGTTTGCATTTTCGCAAAGATGATCTTCTGGCAAGTGATAGAGTGTACCTCACAGCTATGGGCAAGAATGTTTTTGCTAAGAATCATTCAGGGCAGGAATTCAGCAAGTACTGCAGAGAAAAGCCCAAATGTTACAGAAAGAGCAGGCCAAGTGGTACTAGAGAGCAATAGTGGGAGGAAAAGCAATTTAAGTAAAGGGCTTGCAGGAAGGACACATGTTCTTAACACCCTACACTAATGCAAAGAACATGTGAAATAAACAAGATGAACTGGAACTCTTAATACAACAAAATAACTTTGATATAACAGGAATCACTGGAACCTGGTGAGATGAGTCTCATGATTGGAACATGGTAATGGCAAGGGTATAACCTATTTCGGAGAAATAGACCAAACAAGAAAGAAAGAGGAGTAGCTTTATGTATCAAGGATGTTTGTAACCATGAAGAGATCCATGACTTAAATCCAGGAACACAGGTTGAGAGAAATGTAAGGTCCTACACTTGGGCAGAACAAATTAAATGCGCAAATATAGGGTGAGAGTCACTTGGCTGAACAACAGTACATGTGAAAGTGATCTAGGAGTCTCAGTAGACCACAAGCTGAACATGAGTCAGCAGTATGATGCAGCAGCCAAGAAAGCCAACGTGATTCTTGGTTGCATCAATAGGAGTATGGTATCTAAAATAAGAAAAGTAATAGTATCACTCTCTTCTGCTTTGGCCAGGCCTCTTCTGAAATACTGTGCCCAATTCTGGGCACCTCATTTCAAGAAGGATATTGACAAACTGGAATGTGTCCACAGAAGGGCAACCAAAATGGTGAAGAGTCTGGAAGCCATGCCCTATGAGCAGTGACTTAGGGAATTGGGTATATTTAGTCAGCAGAAGAGGGTTAAGATGGGATATAATAACCATGTTTACATATTTGAAAGGCTGTCATATTGAATAGGGAACAGGTTTGTTTTCCACTGCTCCAGAGACTAGGACAAGGAACAATGGATTCAAACTAGAGGAAAAGATGTTCCACCTAAATTTCAGGAAGAACTTCCTGATGGTCAGAGCTGTCTGGCATTGGAATATGCTGCCTTCGAGTGTGGTAGAGTCTCCTTCTTTGGAGCTTTTTAAACAGAGGCTGGATGGCCATCTGTTGGAAATCCTTTGATGTGTGTTCCTGCATGGCAGGGTGTTCGATTAGATGGTCCCTGTGGTCCCTTCCAATTCTATTATTCTATTGTTCTATTAATCACATGGTTGGAATCTGAAAACAGCGACTTTTAGTGGTAGTTTCAATAAAACAGTTGCTCTGTGTTTCTGATTTCATTAGCTAGTCCTTTTGATGAATGTCAGTTTCCTTTGATACCTGACAATTTGGTCATCTAATTCAATAGTTAGAGGAAAAGGCAAAAAAAAAAAGCCTACCTGGTAAAAGAGAAACAGAGTAACATTTCACTACCGATGTTATCAGCTGTGAGCCCTGCTCTATCTGTAAAACTTAAAACCAAAAGTTGTACAATTCACATCATTGCTATTAGCTTTTGACCAGGCCTTCAAAATCCATTATTTTCTGCTGCTTTTAGCTGAAGTGATGAACTAAATTTCTGAGTGTTAATGATTTCTACAACAAATATTTTTACATGCTTTTCTTAATATCATATTCGTTTTATTATGTTGCATGTTCGTTCGTAGTATGTTCGTTTTAGTATGTTGCTGGTCTGTGAAATGATTTGAACTGTTGTTTTAAGTGGCTACAATTTATTGGAAAGGGCATCATAGCTTCAAGCTTGACGAAAGCCTTCTTGGTTCGGGGTTTACTCTACAAGATAGAAACATTTCAAATAAATGTGATACTTAAATAAACTGATGAACCTTTTCAGGCTATGAGTTAGTTCCACAGCCCTCATTCCCTATAGCACTTCTTACGCCTCTGGAAGCTTAGTGTTTTAAACAGGCAGCTATGAGAAGGCAAGGGCTCCAATAGAACTGAGACACTTTTCAAGAGGGCAGATTTTGTTTTGTTTTTGTTTTGTTTTTAAAGCTGATTGCTTTAGTTTGTTGCTTTTCTATGGTTTTCATTTTAGCTAGCATCTGTTTTTCAAGAGTTCCAACAAGTAAGCAGAATTATCTTCTAGAGAGACCAAACAGATGTTCTAGTCTGGCTTTCAGAGGCAACAGTAATAATTTTAATTTATTAGTCAATAATGTTTCCTAAATAGCTCTCTGCACTTGAAGAAACTGAATATGTTTGTCTAGATTTAGCTGAAA
Organism: Ctenosaura bakeri; assembly: GCA_948474755.1. Lineage (NCBI taxonomy): Eukaryota > Metazoa > Chordata > Lepidosauria > Squamata > Iguanidae > Ctenosaura > Ctenosaura bakeri. Next base: position 144,918 of record CAOLHI010001167.1, read on the forward strand.
CGCCTTCCAGTGCTAACCAGTTCCACCCGCCTCCATCAGAGTCCTTTGGAATACATATACAGCTAATTACAATTATGACTGCCATTCACTTATTTATGCATTAATGAAGGAGAAAAATTATACTGAAGTAACTTGTTAGCATTCTAAATGGCATTATGCAGGAAGCCACTGTCTGCATTACAACATCCATGTTCAGGAGAAGAACAAGGAAAAGCTACTAGTAAGTACAGACTGTCCAGAATTTCTTTTTTTAAGATAACAGTTCTGACCTCACAACAGCCCAGTGTAATAAGGAAAGAATGACACTGTTAAAAACTAGACATAAAACAACACCTTGGAAAGGAGAATGAAAAGCAACATAGTGTGAAGAATAATAGGCATATCAGCACTAGCTAGCTATACATGTTAACATTTCCTAGCCCATTTGTCTTCCCTAGAAATGAAAGCATATAAAAATGAACAATGATTCAAGAGGTAAGGAACTATCCCCTTTTTCCAACAGCACAATATTCCGCCAGGACCTTTGTCTCACATGCTATAGGTATCTACTATTGTAGAGGCATCAAAAATGCCATTTGTCCAATTTTGCATAGGAAATATACGTTTCAACTATAGAAGGTTTTGAGGCTCTTGAGTGAAGAAGGAAAAAAGTTTGCTGACTGAACTAAAAAAGATCAGATGCTACAAATGACATCACTAAACCAGTTTCTATAAAATATAGATTTTGTGGACATAAAAAGAAATTCTACAACATTCCTGTGGGACACTATTCAAGAGTGGTTTGAAAAGAATACATCTGATTAATACATTTATAAAACCGGGATATTTTATTGTGAATATTTTATGACAATGATAACAAACAAGCAGTTATCAATATTTATCAGCTTTGCTTCAACATTAAAACTCCAAAATGCCTTACTTTTGACGGTGGCTGTCCGGGTACAGTTGTAAAGGATAGCAAGTTCCCCAAATACCTTGCCAGGCCCCATGGTACACAGTTTTACACCTTCCTTTGTCACTTCAACTTTTCCATCTGTGAATAAAGAACACAGTTTTATATCATAAACTACTCCAATTGCTTAAAAATATAAATGCGAACTTCCACGAAATTACATAAATACTCAAAACACAGAAACATTCTAACATTAACAAGCTTGCATGTGAATTTTTGCTCTGTTTTTAACTTTTTAATATTTCCAGTTGTAATTGATAGTGTATATGTGTTTCTCATGTACATATGTTTACACTTCATGTATCACTGTCTAAAAGATGTACCTCAAATAATGCATGAATTGAAAGGGACTGGCATTGAGAGCTGGGCAACTGAGAGTCAAAGAACATTTCAACCCTTAACCAAAGTCATTCTATAGATATGTGTAAGTCCAGTAATTTCGTCTGTTTCTGATTTGCATAATGTGACTCTGCATTATGGTGCATTACTGCCATTGCTAAATAAACAAACAGAAGCAATAGCTATATCTTGCAGTCTGCTCTGAAGTCATTTTGGAAAGCTCAAAGACAACTGGCTCCCGGGGTCCCTTCACCTCCCATGTCATGACATAGCAACTCTCAGGATGGAAAGAATATTTGAAAAGATTCCAAAAAGTGGTTTTTAAAACCCTAGGTTTCTTGTGCATCAGAAAAATGTTGTTGTCAGAAAAGCTCCCTGAATGACCTACACAGGATGAGCAACAAGCACAGCTAACACTCACAGGCCTACAAATGAGTTGAGGAAGTAGAAGAAAACAAGCAAATTCAATCACCAGCTCCTAAGGGTACAAAAATGCCAGGTTCTTATAATGAATTTTTCCATTCCTTGAATGGAAATCAGGCACAGGAGTGGCCAAATTGAACTGGTCTCTCAGCCATGGCAATGGATTGTGCCCTGCAGTCCCATTTTCCTATTGCTACAGATAAATGAAATTACAACTAAAAGATGACAACAGCAAAAGAGGATCTGCCAGATGGAACTAGCTGCTCAATAAAGCTGACAGACAAAACTTCATTTCCCATCTCTCCTTCTGCGGTATCCCAGTGGAATGCTTACTGCTAAATGAGAATCAAGAGAAAGGAGGAGCAAATGGAGCTTTGCTATCAGCAGAGCAGATGGAGCAGGGCCCACTTCCAATTTCTTCCTCAATATCCTTCCCTAGTGACTGGAGATGTGGCTTTACACTGTAAGAATCTGGTCCTGTTATTTAGGAAGGATCTGTTAGGAATGCATGGCTGTGATAAATCAGACCTGGAAAAGTCTAGCCTGCAGAATTGGCCTAATAACATTTTGGTACCTGAGACAAAGACAAGATGATATATTTATCCCCATTCCATCAACCAAAGCTGATGGAATTGCCCATTGAATCTGAATGCAACAGTATCACATTTGAAGGTGGCAAGCTAGCTCTAGGGGGTTGGGTCAGCTTTTGCCCTGCAACCCCACTTGGGGATCATCCTGTGGGCTGCTATTACTGATCTCATCACCTACCTCGTGAGGCACCTCACCTAATCACAGGCATGAGTATGTGTGCATGCATGTGTGTGCAGTCTAATGGCCATATACTGTATCAGCTGCAAGCTCCATGTGGCCTTCTTCAGAAATACAGGAAGCATCCGTAAACAAAATCAGATTGCCGGTCCATCTACCTAAATATTGTCTACATTAGTTGGTAAAAGGTGTGTCCGTTCTACCTATAGATGCTAAAGACCAACTTGACAACATTTTACAAATGCTCTGTAACTGAACTGTAGCTCATCTACCTATTATAAACAATTATTTTAGTTAATTTTGGTGACTACATTATGTAAATTGTTATATTGATCATAAATATTATAGTGTTTTATCATGACACAACAGGAAGAGAGAGGAACAAGCAAGGTAATGATGGCAATAGAGCAAGCAACAGATTTATTGATTACTGACAAACCTGACATTTAGAAACACTTCTCAGTCAGGAAACAATAATCTTGATAATAATTATGGTGATTATTTCCAGGGAAGTCAGAAGAATAAAGAATCTTTGCATGTGTACTAGGATTTGCTCTGTTTCACGTCAAATTTCATTTGTATTGAGCCATAGAGCACTGCAGTTATAAAAAAATGCAATATGTATCAGCACACATAACCAACATACTTACTAATACTAATTACTAATACTAATACTAAAACAGTCTAATTTCTAAAATATGGCTCTGGTACTAAAACAATCCCAAGTAGTGTAATGAAAGGGCCTTAACATGCTAGTACGATTGTTGAATTATATTTGAAATAGTGCAGTTTAAAACTCATGACTGTAGCCTTTGACAGCAGTTGCTAAAAATTTTGTTCTTTTTAATGTGATCATGAGATCACAATCCTCAAGAAGGATATTTAAATAGCAATTGGCTGGATACTGTGAATGACATAGCAATAAAGGAGCAATTAACTTGTGTAACAAGTGGGGAGAAACCATTGCGAATCAGTGCCAAGTGTGAAAGGCACACCCAAGCCTCGCACTCAAGGCCTGCCCAACCTGACACTTCATTGTGATCAGAACTGAACAGCCAGGGAGATCTCTGCATCAAGGCAGGGCCAGGGCAAATGGGTCTGCCTCAGTTCTCCCTTTCTGAGAACACAGTCCCTTCCTCACTCTTGTCCCCCCTTGGCTTCTTCCTTTCAGGACTGTCCCCCTTTACTGCCTTCCCTAAATCTGCCCTTCTCCCAGATGTAAGGATCAGCAGTGATTTATATTTTCCAAGACTGTGGTACTGTTGGCGCTAAGATCAAGATGATATTATTGGTAGCATGTATATTCCAGGATTCAAAATAAGACTCTGTTACACTGTTTTGAGGAACACAGAACTTCAAACATTTATTGTAACACTGTTGCTTTAAATGTGTATTGTATCTAAATGTTTATAAACAGCACACCATTCTTCTCTCTCTCTCTCTCTCTTTCAATTCATTCACTATCTCTCATACACCCAATTTCTCAGTTCTCTCTCCCACAGTTCTCTCTCTTCAAATCTCCAACCTCTCCCAACACACCACAAATCACACTCCCTTCAAACACACTCCAGACAGTTAAAATCCGTTATTTTCCTCTTTCCACCAGCCCCTCCCCTGGGCTATCCAAGGTTCCATTTCACCAGCCAATCAACTTAAACACTCTCAGTTGCCAAAGAGGTTCTGTGGTCAAGACCCCCTCCCGTCAGATTCGTCACAACTTGTCTCCCAAATATCTACACCAAGAACAAAACAATAAAGTATGTGCAACAGTTTCCATAGAAAGCCAATTCTGAAATGGGATTCTTCTGTGTGGGTCTTCTAATATTGCCCTGTTTCCATCTTCTTCTGTTTTGTAACTTTGCTTAGAGTGGATCTAAGGCCACTGTGGTGAATTTATGGATTTTTGAAAATAGTTTGAGGAGGTATGGTATACCTACTACTGAATTCTCTGAAGACGTAGGTCATTAAACCCATACTGAATATGCAAAAGCTCTGAGCGTGTCATTTTGAATTTTATCCACTGCGCATGTAGTTTGAATGGTTAAACTATGTAGCTGGCATGTCTCAAAACCGAGAAAAAAATCTGACATTTATCAGAAAGTTCATTTGTGGAGCTCCATGTGCAAAAACAACAGCCACATCTACAAAATTATCATCATATGATACAATGTCAGTGATGGTGTTATATGTGTATCTTCATCTACAGCTCCTCCCATAAAGCACTGAGTGGTACATTTTATTCATATGTTTATGGAACTGCAGAAAGCATGTCCCTAATTTCTGCATCTTACCAATAAGCTAAAGTGTGCCAATAGCACCTTTCATCATTTAGTACAGGAAGTGAATATAGGTGGGGTGGATGAGCTGCGCACCATATTTTCATACTGAAGAAGGATTGAGAACTATTTGTATCTGCACAAAGATTGAAAACTATGAGTGTATAAATGGTGACTGAGTCTGCTGCTAAATTCCTGCCCATCTCCTATGCCACTTATGCATCTGAACTGAATGCTTGAAGATTCCTACAGCAAACTCGAATAAATCTCTTGATTGATATAGATATATAAATCTGTATGAGTAAAATTGGTTTGAAGCCACTCAGTTTAAACAGTTTCAAGAATTAGAACTTGGAGTGCATTAATCTATGCAAATATGAAACAAAAATGTGCCTGCTGGGCAAAACGTCCTACATTTCTTTTTTAAACAAAGCTTTAGAAAATCCCTATTAACTTAGCTATCACATTCTGTTCCATCAGTTCCAAAAATGTTACCTCACTCAGAAATCAAGCAACCAAAGCAGAACTGCTATAGGGTAATTTCTGCCATTGTGAAGCTGAAGCGAGGGAAGGGGGAATGTCACTGCCAACATCTTTGCGCTAGCTTTTCAGCTGAACAGAATTCTTCCTAATTAAGGTTACTTGTTTAAGTCTGTTCAAAAGCAGAATAGATGTTAAGTCTGTTCAAAAGGGAGAATAGTTGAATAGTTATTAACTCACAGGACCAGGAGAGTGTAGGAATAATGTTGGACATCACAATGCTTACACAAAGAAAAAAAAAGTAATACAATTACAAATTGCTGAAAATGAATATTTCTATTGCAGAAAAGAATATATATCTAGGATATTTCAGGATCCAGACATCAAGGAGAGTCTGAATTTTGCCTATGGAGAAATTATGAGGCAAATCTGGAGATTTGCTTAGCAAAAGTTCCAAGGAATTCCACACACCTTCCAATTTGACAGGAACAGCCCTGATTAACTATGTGTTGTTCCTTTTTTTTCAGCTGCTTTAAAATGCTGCAGTTTCTCCCTGTTCTACCTACTTTCCCCCCTCTTCTTTAAATTTCTGCAGTCTGAATTGCAACTGCAAAGCACAAAAATAGTTAGCACTTTTAACTCAGCAGGGGAAGGGCAGAGGCAGAATCTCCTCCTTTCCTGCAGGCTCAGACAAAAGCAAACTGGTGCATCCTCTCCCAGTGCATGTGTTTCTTCATTAATAACTTTTGCCCTCTTGACCACACTCTAATGTTAGTTATGTCTCCCAGTTTTCAGCTATGAAATATTGGAAGGCATGATTTCAAGGAAAATAAATAATTTCAATAAGGCCAGTTCTGATTTGAAACAACATTTTGTCAAAAGTGACTGTTGAGACTAATTCAGTATGTGCTTTATACACAAACTGTGTGTTCCTATTCCTGGAGCTTTAAAAGCTAGGATGTATTATTGAAACTGCTTGTCTGTTTCTCTTGCTGCTGGAAGCATAGAAATGAAGTAGCTGCACCTTCATTTCTGATGTGCTGCTCCAAGGAATTGTTAAGTATACCTCCTAATATACTGGAAGCAAACTTCTCTCATCAACTGAGTTTACACTCCATTTGTTAAAGGCTGCTGGATCCTTTTCCCCCTCCCTTTCCTTCAGTTCTGCCTCTGCAGTCTTCAAACCCTTATTTAAAATGGTTTGAAAGCATACATGCTCCTGTCCTCCAGAATAAAAGGCGCGGGGGGGGGACCTAAGCTAAAGGCTGTTTTGTGTCATGGTGAGAACATTTGGTACTTTTAGCACATTCAGTCCATCCAATTAAAAATTAAACAACATCCTTAGCTGAATTGCACCTAGTTTTTCCAGTAATTTGAGCTATAAAACAAACAATCTTATCACAGCATTCTCAATTTATTGTGAGGATATTTTTCCCTTCCCAATAATTAAATGGTAATTTTCTGTTTCCTGTGAATACGAGAAAGGAAAACAGATTAGCTTGACTCTAAGAATGTCAGTCTCCCTATTTTTTTTTAATGACCTGTAATATAATGGTTTATTATCAGCTTCGTCCTTTACTGCTTACAGCTAATATAGTTGTATGAAACCAAAATCTTCCTGAGGCTGATTTAGTTCAGAGATACCTTCAACAAATGATCAGATTCCCAAACAAAGAATTCTGGCTGCTGTAGATGAACCAATGTGTTGGTGTACACCATGAGCTTGTGCTGACTTGAAACAGAAGCAGCTGAAGAGGTCACAAACTTTCCATCCATAGTTTGTTTAGCATGGTTTCTGAACCCAGTTGGAACCTGCAATTTGTCCTGTCTCTCCCTCCATCTCTCAAAACAGATAAATAAGGCGGGGCGGGGGGAAGAACAATCATGTTTTTTACCCCTCTGGCTTGTTGGGAAAGAAACAAGCCCAAATGCCAGTTCCTGGTGGATTCAGATATCATATCAAATGAAGCACAAATAGAAGGTCTGTGTTTAATTAGCCACTCCTGCCACAAGAGAACACAATTAGGCATCATGCACAAACATACTGTTTATCACCAGTAAACCACAGTAGAACTTTGGCTCAGTGTAATACTCATGCCAGGCCAACATAACACTTTTTAATTTTGCAAGTATTTAAATATTGCAGAGATTTTTGTTACACTGTTGAGTAGATAAGTGTTACACTTGTCTATTAAGGATATGCAACTGGTTCTAGAACAGGCTCACACAAAAAACTTACCTATTTTTTTAAACTTTGAAGCGAATGTTAATTCCAAGTTCTAATTAGATAATGCATGTGACAGAAACTTCTCGGTGTGGCACCTATGCCATAGAGCTCCCAAGGAAGCTAGCAAAGACATTTTTATTCCAAGAGAGTTTGACTGAACATGTAATTGTAAACATTTTATCTGAGAGCTATTTTTCTACTGTTTTAAATGCATTTTTAGTTTTGAACTTTTGGTTTCTTTACTTTGTTTTACTACTTTATGCTTTTTTATGTATTACAGTTATTACATTGTAAACTGATTCAACATTGTAAAAGTCCTATGCAGTGGTATTTAGATATATAATAAAAACAAACAACAGATGCATTGAGTCCCTGCCAATTACACATTTGACCTCTATATTAGGCTTGGTAGCTCACAAATTAGGCAGGCCTTCTGTCAGGTTTATTGTTCTGTTCCAATACAGTTTAGCCCACCAACATTTTTTTTGGGGGGGGGGATAGTATCTAGAATCTTTTTGGCATTTACATAACATGTTTTTAAAGGCCAGATGACTAAATTTATGATTCCTCAGTAATTTTTGGTACCTGAATAGGTCTGTAAATTATTTTACATTTTTTTAAAAGAAAACAAGAATCTCTTAACTTGAAATCTCCCCTGGTCAAAACTCATAAATCATGGATATACCCGCCAACATTTCAGAGATTAAAACTGGAACATGTGACCAAGCAACATCAGTATGGTCCTGAGGGCAACAGTTATTAACAAGGACGAATATGCAAGTTAGGAGAAGCTGCAGCAGTTTGCTTTTGCTGGAGCCTGCTGGGAAAGGCAAAACTTGTCAGTCTTCTCCTCATTTCCCCAAACTGATCGGCTAGAAATCACTTTGCATTTTGGACTCAATTTATAATAACTTAACTAAGCTGAGGTCAAAGGGGGAAAGTGGAAGGAGGAGAGACAAACTGGGACATTTTAAAAGCAGGGATGAAAAAGGATTAATCAAGTCTGTGCCTGCCAAATTGGGATAATTGAAAGGTATGAATGGACAGATGCTTTCTTTTATGTTCTCGTCTGGATTTTCCATTTTCTTTTTCCTGGAACCCAGGGTGGTCAGATTGTGGGTCACTGTGGACCACATCTCTCTCTCTACACACACACACATTTATTTATTTATTTATTTACTTACTTACTTACTTACTTACTTACTGACCCTCTATGGGACATTAGGGCAATTTAGCTACTTGGAGGAGAGCTGGCATGTTCTATGCTAGTGGGACATTTTCAAAAACCAGAAGTGACTTATCATTCTCTTTGAATGCACCCAGGACAAGTCAGTGGCCCCATCCCACTCCCTTTGTAGCAAAATCCTACCCATTATTCCTGGAGGAAACAAGATGGCTTTTTCATTTTCTTTTTTCTCTGAATTCATCTGCAGTGGGATGTTGCAGTCCTAGGTCCAGCAGAGAGATTTTACAGTCCTGAGACCTAGAGAAATTGCCCCATCCTGTTCTAGACCCATGCCTAAATGAATTCCTGTTAGGGTCCCTGGAAAAATAACAGAAGCTCTTGGTTTATTTGCAAGCATTTTTCCTGAAGCTTCTTGGATACAAGGGAATTTCCTTAGCAATGTTTTTTTTTTTTTTTGCTTCCTTAATACTAAAATTATAATCAACTAAAAAATCAATTCAAGTTTCAAAATGATGCCATACATGGCATTTTGATAAAAAGTGAAGTCATATGTGAAAGCTTAAAGTTCTCCAGTGCCTGAAATTTTTTAAAAGATAGTGATTCCTGTTTTCAGCTCCAAAGCTATAGCATCGAAAGTACACAAAGCTGAGATTTACACAGTCTAGAGTGGGGAAAAGATTCAAAATATATAAAGGTAACGGAAACACTGAGCCTCAAACTCTTCAACTGGCAGCCTGGGGCAACCATCAGAGAACTGACAATGTCTAAGAAGGCACACATACAAGTGGTCATGCTGGTGGTAAAAAAAATCTACAGTAAAGCCTAGAGTTCATGGAAAGGAGGGGTGAAGAAATGTGTTTGGGTGATTTAAAAAGAAGATTTTTAAATATAATTTTAATAGGGATGCTGTTCAGTCCTAAAAGCAATGGCTGCATACTGAAAAATATCCTCCCCCCATAAAAGACCATTTAATTGACATAAAGACTGTTTAACTGATGTAATCTGAAGCAGTGGTTAAGAGAAGACTCAAAAAGGCTCTGTTTTAAAAAGGAGATTCATATTATATTTTAAAATATTTTAAAATTTGCATCCACATCTAGATCTAATTAGCAGCAGGTACATATTGCAGGAAATATGTAATGGCTGTTGTGTATCACAGTTTACATGTATGTGGGAGATATGAAGGGAGTTATAATTGTGATGTGTGTGTGGGGGTTCTTACTTGGAAAATGCATCCAAACTGCCATGAGTGGTTGATAAATTTTATGATGGTATCAGATTGTTCAGATGGATCACAGATGACAGAGGTCAGAAGAGATAAAATGCAAGTAAGGTCACAATGATGTATAGTCTGTGAAAAAGCACTGGAACACTGATAAAGCGTGAACTAGCTTGTTATTTCTAGAGATGCAAATACTCAACTATTTCATTCTTGCATGGGAGGATGAATAATTAAGGAGTTCTCTCTCCACTGTGGGGGAAAAAAAAACAAATATCCTTGTATAATATTTTCCCTCTATTTAAATGTCCTAAAGTGTTGTGTAGGAATTATTCTGCAAAGAAAAACACATGTTTTCTTGCCCTCAAAAACACTTTTCTGCATAGAAAGCCGGTTTGGGGGTAAGATAAAACCAACATGCTTTTCTCTAGAGAATAATTCCCGTGCATACTTTGGGACTTTGAATACCAGGAGAAAACTGCACTAGTCTTATTCTTCCCAACAAGGATTCCCAACTGTTGTGAAACCTATTTTTTCAACTCAGGAAACCTATTCTTCAACCTAGTGACTACCAGTGAATGAATGCCCTCCTTGAATTATTGTAGGCAGATCCCTTCAGATGTCCATTCAGGGTGCTGCAGCTATACAATTGGCAACTGCAATACCACTACATCCATTCTTTTTGTTTCAGGGTTATGGTCTTTGTTTCCTGGTTTTTTAAAACCTTGTAAATAAATCTGACGTTCCCTGGAAAAAAAATGCCACCAGATATTAAAATTAAAATCCCATGAAAAATTACAGTTGACCAGCCACAGCAACTTTAATTCATTTTGTTACAGTGACGCATATGTTTGGTATATGCTATATTGAACAAGAAATGGAATATAACAGTCTCATTATAGTAAACAGCAGAAGACTTTATGGTAGACAACTAAAGACTGTGATTATTACGAGTACAATAGCTATCATCCTCAAATGCATGAACAATTGTATTGGCCAGAACAGTAAATACATTTATCTTACAGCAAATGTGAATTTATTGTTTTTTGTATAAATTTTCACATATGAAGAGAAAAAAACATGGCAGAACAATAGTTAAAAGTTTGTATTTTGCAGCTCTAGTGCTGAAGTTATGGAGAGAGGGGAACTGGAGAGATAACTCACACAGATAGTCCCTTGGGTAAATCAAGTCCATAACTTTATTTATAATAACAACATAGCATTGCTGTGGCATGAGGTCCTGATCCACTAATCAAGTAACCAGTTGTTATCCAATGCCCCCCTCCGGCCTGCCTGTCAGAGGAAACCAGGAATAGCAGTTGTGGAATCAATTGAACTCATAACCACTGAGTGTTTCACTTGGTGGTGAGGCATGCGTCTTGGCCCCACAGCTGGGCCCACGACATCCTGGTGCACCCCAAAGTCCCATAAGAAGACCTCCTAAAACAGAGTGGGGACACAGGTACTCTGGTTCTGTCCCCCGGAAATGGAGGCAGCTGCCATGCTACACCATAAAAGTTGTGGCAGAGTGTAAGTAAATTGAAACATTCAATTAATCATGATCCAGTTGAAGGGTAGGGGATGTATGTGGAAAGGCTTGCAAAGCTGGACTGGCTGGTGAGCATTCTAGTTGTTAAATATATATCTCCTAGGTGGACCAGAGGGAAAACTTCCACTTTCTCCCCTCTTTGAGAAGTCCTACCTGCCTTGCATGTCCTGATGGGTCATGCAAATCTATACTACAGTCACATCTAGAATGCTGTTTACTATCTTGATTGTTGTTGTAACTGCCATGAAATCAACTTCAACTTATGGTGAATCTATGGATGAGAGAGCTCCAAGTCACCCTGTCATCAACAGCCCTGCACAAGTCTTGCAGAAACAGGGTCATGGTATCCTTTGAGTGTGCCTGTCCATCTGTATTGTGGTCCCCCTGTTTTCTTATTGCCTTACCAAGCATTATTTCCTTTTCTAGTGAGTCATGTCTTTCTTCTCACGATATGACCAAAGTGCAACTGTCTTAGTTTAGTCATCTTGGCTTCTAGGGAGAGTTCAGACTTGATTTGCTCTAGGACCCCTTTATGTATCTTTTTAGCAGTCCATGATATCTATAAAACCCTGCCCTTCCAAGTCCTAATCTTCTGATTTATTGACTGTAGTTTCCATTCAGATTAATCACTGACCCAAAGAATGGAAAATCTTGAACAATTTCAGTGGAGGTTGAGTCAGCTTTACTGAAATGCCATCTGTTTTGATTTTTTGATTTTTTTTCTCCCAAGCGTCCTGAGTAAAGCTTCACTTCACTTTCTCAAACTGTAAGTTCATCTTCAAATATTTCTTGAATGTTATTTGTCATCCTTTCATCTCTTATTTTATACAGTCATCCCTCCACATTTGATAGGGTTAGAGGCACAGGACTCCCATGAAAATAAAAAAAAAACATGAATAACTATAGGCCCTCCTAAACCATATTTAACATAGAAAAAAATATGATCATCATATTCAACCCTCCATGGATTTCTTTGAGACATCAGGGTTCCTTCACAAGGCAGAAGTGAGTGGCTGGTGGGGCTTACTGCCACCTCCACTGCTGTCCCACACCGTTTTTAAGAGGGACTTACCATCTTCATTTGCAGTTTCTCAGTTTCACAAGGTTTGCAGGCCCTATTAAAAATGCCATAGGGATGCAGCAGAGGTGACAGTAAATAATCTGTGAAAAATCAAATCCACAAAAGTGAAACCTGCAAATGTGGAGGGTTGACTGTAGTTCTTCAGTGCATTGTTTGTATTAGCTTCATTCAGTTGCTTCCCTGCTTCATTTCTTGATCCTAGGCCAAATTTCCCACAACCTTTGATTCTGCTTTGTATTCTACTTTTACATCTCAATCATCCATGCTTAATAACAAGTGCTGTTTTGACATGTGATCAGTTTCTTCCTGAACTCCAGCATACAATCTTTCCATTTCTTCTTCTGCCTCTGTAATTGAAGCAAAAACTTGGATTATTGTTATATTGATGGGTTTTTCCTGAAGTCTTATTAATATGATTCAGTCAGACTTTGCATTATATCTTTTGACTGCTTTTGCTAAATCTTTCCAGACTATTAATGCTACCCCATTTCTTCTTAGATTTTAAGTTCCTGAATAAAACACTGTGTAATTATCTGAATGAAAATATTCAATTCCTGTCCAGTTTAGCTCACTGTCCCCAAGTATTACAATGTTTGTATGTTCCATTTCTTTTTTTCATTCTAGATAGATCCCTGTCATTCAAGCTTCTAATATTCCATGTTTGTATAATATGTGTTATACAGCTTCAGACTTTCCCTTCACCTCTGAGCATATCAATAAGTGAACATTCTTTCAGTTTGAGTCTAGTTGTGTCATTAGCCACAGTGTAACTCATAATTGCCCTCTGCTGTAGCCCAATAGCTCACCGAGTGCCATCCAACCTGCAAGTTTTATCTTCTGGTACTATCTCTTGTTTCATTTTGAGATGTCTCATCACAGGGTTTTCATGGTAGAAGATATTCAAAAGGGGTTTACTGTGCCTCCTTCTGTACGGTACTAACAAGTGTTAGTTATGGTACCACTTCCATTGTCTCTGAGATCCTTCATCAGTGTCACCCGACACTACTGCTGCTGGCCAGTAGCTGTTTAGCACATTTAGTCTTGCTCCTCAGCAAAATCCTGACATCGGATATCCTACCAGCAACACTGCTGCTGTCAGCACAGCCTCTTGCCTCCCAGGAGCACACAGTCCCACCACCAGAGAAAGGTAGTGCCATTGGTGACTCTTCTGGTTATCACCTCTTCTAAAAAGGGTACTACATTCATGAAAAAGTTGCAACAAAGGGCAAACAAAATGATCAAGAGGCTGAAGAATCAGACTTTTCAAGAAAGGAAACAACCTTCAGGGTTGATTCACATAGGAAAAAAGGCAAGTAAGGGGAGGCATAATAGAGATGTATAATATTATGCATAGAGTGGAAAAAGTAGATAGAGAAACTAGCTTTCTTTGATACCTGTAATACTAGAAATCAGGCTAATCCAGTGAAGCTAAAATGTGGAAGACTGGGGACACATAAAAGACAGCAGTTTTTCAGACATCAGGCACATAGTTAAACTGTACAATTCACTGATACAAGATGTAATTATGGCTGCTAACTTGGATGGCTCCAAGAGGAGATTAACTGAATAAATTAATGGAGGACGGGGCCACTGACAGCTAGCAGTCAGACTGACTACAAATCACTATGAATATGAGAGGCAGTTGCACATTTTACAGATGAAGTAGTGCCCATTATTGCTCATTATGCTAAGTGCCACAATGGGGACAGAGGATCTGAACCTATTTCTCTGTTTTTCCCTATTATTACTTGCCAAAAGGGCTTTCCAGCTCAATGGAGTTCAGCTCAAAGGAGTTTCATTTGTGGTGTTCTGTCCTTGCATCTCTCTCTCAAAGAAAGAAAGATATGCCTCTTCCTGTACTTGTTTTTGATAGGAACTTTTGCATTTGCCTTTCAGATCCATTAGTTTTAAATGAATTTTGGCCTGAAGTTTTTATAATTTTGTTGCATCACTGTCTGATTTCACTGAATGTGGAAGAGGAAAGTGCAAGTCATTCAATAAATTATTATTATTATTATTATTATTATTATTATTATTATTATTATTATCATCATCATCATCATCATCATCATCACCACCACCACCACCACCACCGTTATACTTTAAGTAAAGGAAATGAAAAGGAAATGAATCGTCTTGTTAAGGAAAAATTTTGCAGACTCAAAAATATGATCACTTTATCAATCTCATAAGATATGTAGTCAAGAGGATGAATTTGAAAAATGTCTTAAACAGCACCTCAGTTAGTCTCTTCTAGAAAGACAAGGTGCTCAGACTGAGCCAGAGTCAGCAGATTTTTGACAGTAACTAAATAGTAACTTCCAGGCCACAAGCAGTGCTATTAATGAGATCTTGATTTCACCAAACCTTATTACTTGACAAATTCACTCTTCTTGACATTCTCTATGCACAGATAAGGGACTGTTCCAGATAAGTTTTACATCAGTTGCACAAATACAGCTCTGCAACCATATGTTTTCCAGAGTGCCAAAGCTAAGTTTCAATATAATTAGCATAACAGAAAGGGCTATATCTTGCTTCTCAACTCTCAGTCCCTGAACTTTTCTCCAGGGCTCTTTCTCTATCCCTCTTCTACTCATCAGTCTTCCTCTCTCTACAAAAGCCTTGAATTGGCATGTCAGAGTAAGGTCCTTGGGTGGCAAGGATCCTCCCTCAGAATGCTAACTTTCAAGTTGCTGCCCTGCTCTCTCTCCCACCAGTATCCCTGTCCCTCCTTTCCACCTACCAGTGGCTTAGGTGCTCAAGTAGCCATGCCAGATGGAGCTCGCCTTGCAGCTCTGGCTTTCCCTTGCTCACAGGCTGTGTCCCAGCTCACCACCATCGTTGGTTGCTTATACTATGCTCTCAGCTTGATTTGCTTCAGCAACCGCCCTCTCTACTCCTTGTTTCCTCCCTGTTCTACCATTTCTGCCTTTAAGCCTTTGTCTTCCATCACCTCTCCCATCCCTCCTGTCAGATTCCTCCTCTTGGAACCTCTGTGCCATGACCATGGCACCACTACTGCTTCCCTTGTCCCATAAGTGGCCTCACCACTGTCATTCCCACTAGCTGGTATGTCCCAAACAACTGTGGATTCCCAAATCTGAGCTCCCCCTATCCATGATAGTGCTGTAAAGTATATACATTGGGCTCTTGTTATCTACTAGGATTTGGTTCCAGGACTCCCTTTGAATACGAAAATGTGTGAATGCTCAAGTTCCATTATGTACAGTGGTGTAGTAAAATGGTGTCTCTTATGCAAAATGGCAAAATCAATGTTTACTTTTCAGATTTTTAAAAAAATATTTTCACGCTGTGGTTGGTTGAATCTGCAAATATGGAGGGCCAACCGCAGTATGAAAGATTATGGTCACAGTTTGAGTACACTAGTTTATTGCTTTGTACCTAATGATAAGGAAATGAAATTTCAAGGTTGGACAACACTCAATGACAGAAAAGCACAACTACAATACATACAATTATATGATTCTTCTCAGAACTGTATTGAGCTGAATGATTCAATTTTCACAACCTCATTCAGAGACAATTTGGCAGATAATTTGTATTTGCATAACCAAGCCTATATCTGTATTTCTCTGGAAATAATCTCAAAAGAAGTCTCCCCAAATATATAGAACATTCATGATACCATTTAGTTATTATAAAAGTCTAATTGGTACTTTCAGTTGTATTAATGAGAGTGACAGAACATTCTATATCTTATTGGATACAAACATATAAACATACATCCTATCCTTATTGTATCCTATTGGATATAAACATACAATGTCAGGCTATCTGCATGTCTTCCCTGAAACTGAGAAGACAAATTTGATTTTAATTACTTCATACATTGCTCGCTAAGCAACATTTTATATTGATAAAGCTGTGACTTACCCAGTTCCTAGTTAACACAATATTTTAGTTATGTAATATTTTAAATGTGTGTTTTTTATTCTGTATATTTGTTTGTAATGTTGACTCAGTTTGATCAAGCATTGGATCTGACTCTGAAAACATTATGTAGAGTCAACCAATACTGGCATTAAACAAAGAAAAGGTTGATAGGTTGCCTTTGGCTCAGTTTCCTGGCGATGGGATTATGTGTAATAAAGATGAAGAACCAATATTTTAAAGAACTCAGCAAATAATTGTATAAAATCTGCCACTTGTCCCACATTAAATAATGGCATGTTACAACGTTCAGTAACTGCATCCAAAGAAAACAGTCTCATTCCCATTTGTATTAATTGACATGTAATAAAACAACTTTCACAACAAAAATGTTAAAACTGCCCAAAATTAACAATAATAATTAACAACTCTAGACAACTGATAACATTCCAACAAAAAATTCCATTATGACAGTACTGAAATAGATTAAAATTACACAAATTTTATGAAGATCTGAATCTCCATAATCAGAATGTGCTCTCCAGCTCTCTATGTACACATCAGATACTGATGCTGAAATTTTCATGAGAGTTAATAGCTAGGTTTTCCTTGGATCAAAATCCATCAAATATACACAAGATAGAGGTCTTTTCCACAGGATGATGCCCTCGTATGTCATCCCATCACAATCCTGGCAGTATCTCTGCCAGGATGGGAGCGTTTCCCTAGCACTCCCCTCCGCACCTGACCAGCTGACTGAGGAAGAGAATGCGAGGGACATGCCTCTTCCTTCTGCACTGCAGCTGGCCATCTTCCCATGCTGCAGTGGGGAAGGAAGTGGTGATCGCACATTCGGCCCTTCTGCATGCCAGCTACAATGGAAGGCTCACACAATTGGGGATATTTTTAAGTCAATGATATACCCCATGATCATGTCGGCTGGTGATGCGAGAAGGACAGGACTGTGACAACATCACACAGAAGCATTATTGTGGTCCTGCTTCTCTCACGTTCCCATGCCAGGAGGACACCATCCTGCAGAAAGGGCTGTAACTACTGTAACTTTTTGCTATGAGACTTCCATGGGGGTGTACACAGACCACAAGGCTCAATTCAGAACTTCATCAACCTCATTTGACAACATAAATACACCCTAGATGGATCCATAAGCAGCCTGATTTTAATTCAGAGAACAAATTTGGTTTTTAGTTTCAAAATCTGAAGCTTCATGTCCCCATTGAACATGATTAAACATCAAAAAATGACTATGGGTTATTTGCTATTTCACAAACTTGGATGACCTTTTCAGGCAATAACTACTTGTAAAGAGACAGCACATGCTGAATTTTCAGGTGGAGATATAGAAGATACGTTAATATTTAATTTTTTTAAAAAAATACATTTTTTATTTCTTTTACAACTGGATGAAACTTGAACACACAGCTGCTGAGAGGAGAAAGTCTGCCCAGATAACTAGGTACAGCGGACAAGAACAGGCCTTGCCATTTTTAGACGTTTGTGTCTTTAATACAAGAAGTGGGCAAAATATGGCTCTTGAAGCTACATGAGGCTGTTGTTGCAATTCTATTCAACTCCATTTTTGTACCTTTGTGCAAAAAAAGTGACTGCCTCTGCTGGAAGCCACCAAGAGTGGCAATTCACTTTTTAAATAAGTTGCTGTGGCTGTACCACTTAATGAAAAAAGAAAGACATGCTTTTCAAAATCAGACCTATGGACACTGCTCATCTTTTCTTTTCTTTTCTTTTCTTTTTTCTTTTCGTTTCTTCTCTTCTCTTCTCTTTTCTTTTCTTTTCTTTTCTTGTTTACATTTTTGGCAGTCTGCACAACCCCAGGAGATTGCCAGAGACAGATAAATTGCCACCAGATCAGTCAAAATGTCCCACATTGGCTTCATATTCTTTATAGGTAATAGTTATAAAAAGGCATGCAACATAGCCAAGGCCACAGTTAAGAAACTTTAGAAAAGACAAGAATTTAGAAAGATTAGGTATAGCAGTTTTTATAGACAAACATTTGGAAGTTCTGAAGAGGGGAGATGGTTGATTTTACTTTTCCCTCTAAGTGTGTGTGCATGTGATTAATATGAAAATGAGATATATGAGCTTTTGTATAAAAATTGGGGGGGGGAAGAAAAATAGAGAGAGCTAGAGATTGCTAATGAATAAAAACTGTATTAAGATTATTTTTATTTTCTGTTTGTCTGACAAGAAAGTTTCAGAAAGTACAACACGATTTGGGCAGATGATGACTGGAACATACAGCAGCAGAGGCAGAAACACTTGAATAACTAGCATTTTTCTAGCAAGCACCCTTCCAGATCCCACAGACTCCGTAACACTGTCAAGATGCCTGCTCCTAAGAAAGAGAGAAGGCTAGTGAAGAATACTGAAGTGCTACAACAGTCCTCTTATATGTTGCATCCCTGCCCCAAAGCAACACACTTGAAAAGCCCTAATAAGATAGCAACTGTGATTAAAAGCTAGAACTATCAGTCACAAAACTAAACACACATACCAGCATTTTTCTTACATATATAACTTGAGGAGAACTGTATCAGTTTTAAGAGTGTCAGCATCTCTTGGTCTCTCCAAATCACTAAGGCCCTTTTCGCATTAAGGCTTCTAGCGCGAGTGGGGGAGGGCAGCTCGCGCAAGAAGCCTTCTCCGAGAGGCTGCCGCTTCCCCCTCCTTCCTTCCGCAGGCGAAGGAACGAGGGGGAAGCGACAGCGTTGCGCGAGCCGCCCTCCCCCCGGGCGAATCAGGAGCCTGTCACGTCCACCCCCCCGCACGCACGAGAAAGCCTGTCGTGTCTGCCCCCCGTGCGCGCGCGCAAAGCAGGAGGCTGTCGCGTCCGTCGCGCTAGCGCCCCACCCCTTCCTTCCGCAGGGGCGGAGGGAAGGAAGCGCAACCCGGCCGCCTCCCCAACGCTCCGCACAGGAGGTAAGTGCGCACGGGCGCCGGGAGCGTTGCGTAAGCGCGGGTGATTTTCGCTTCGAAGCGAAAATAAAAAAAACCTGCGATCGCGCCGCTTCAGCCCCGTGAGCCCGGCGGAAGTGGGAGTGTGTCGTGCAGAGTGACGCTCCCACTCCCGCGAGGCTCACGGGGCTGTCGCGTGACAGAAGGCCCGTGCAAAAAGGGCCTAAGTTAGGGTATGTGTATCAAATTTGGATTAAGGCTACCATTACTTCTGTAAAAATGATCAATAGGTCTTTGTTGCAGAAAAATTACAGTCTGTTAAAACCTTGTCAAATAATAACAAGTACAAGTACAAGTTTATTCTTATGGCAAAAAGCCAGCAATAATAATAACAGCTTTGTGAATAACAAATATAGCTTTGATGTATTTATTATTGCTGAAATAGATATAATCACATGGAGAACCTGTCTACTTTTTTACTTGTCTTTTTTACTTTAGGTTCATCTCATGTTCAGCTGTTTGGAAGCAGTGAAACAAAAGCTTGAAGGTGCAAGTACATTTTTCCCATGCAGCAGGCTGCAGTTAAATTTTCAGCCCCAAATGAGTTGATTTGGGAGTGATTTCTGGTAATTTCCAAAAGCTCTGGAGGGTTGAGGGAGATTAGAGAACTGTTTTCAAGCCCATCACCACTTCAAGTGACACTCAAGTGTTTTTAAGAGTGGGGTTTTGCCTTGAAAAAAATTAATTGGAGGTGTTTGGGAGCTTTTGGAGGTTCAGGAGTATTTGAGGAGCACAAAAAAGCTTGGTGGTTGCCAGTAGCTCTCAGTCTTCCACTCCTGTCCAAAACGGATGCTAACCATGGTTTCTAGCTGTGAATAAGGAAATGACTGCCAATGTAACTAAGCAAAAGAGGCTTGCCACACTGCCAGCTCAAATGTAAACTGGCAACTGAAGGCAAGACATCACGTTCTGATACTAATAAAGAAAAATCTGACTGTTTCCTACAAAAACAAAACAAGATTTCCTTGTTAAACCACTGGATTTCCTGCCCTTTTATGGAAAATTTCTTATACCCCAACAAACTTCCACATGACTAACTGATCAAAATCCAGGACACCCTTTGTAACAATAGACGTAATGTACTGAGACTGCAGAGTTATGGTTGAAGTCCACACCTATAAGGACCTTGGCCAATATGCAAGCACATCAGACACAGGAGCTCCAACACCAGAGAGGTCAAAAAGAGGCAAGCTTGGAGAATAACGTCCAACACTGTGTGCCTATATAAATGAAAACCCTCTGAGATCCAATATACTGCTGGAACTTGGAAAAAGCCTTGTTGCTGGTGTAATTTATTTCCCTGCTCTTGGAATCAATGGTAAGGAAACTATTTTGGCTTTTTAAGCTATCAAAATAAGGTATCGAAAAAGAAAACACTCATGTCATGCACCTCCACTTTGCCGGCTGGGGGGGCGGGGGCAGGGGAGGAAAGGAAAAAAGAAAAAATGAGCTTCTTCATTTTTGATTATCCTTCTCCAGTTGCATAGTATTGTTCTGTACAGAATGTGGAAGATATTCAACTGGTATCAGAGGGAGGCAGTACTTGTTGCCCACTTTGATCCTGTTGGCTCCTTATCTTCTGGATCTGATTTGACAGGCACCCTGACACTCAAATAACACTATCAGAAACTGTTATAAATAAATATATAGTAAATATCTACTATCAGTGGTTGTTTCTACATACTTTACAAAAGACCTTTTTGTCCCAAAGAACAGGACCCAAATTTCTTAATTTTCCTGGCATCTCTAAAAACTGACACACATTCCGATGTACTAAGAAGAGATGTTCAGTAGAAGGTACATCAGTAAGACTGACTTCAGTGTTTTAGATTGTTGGCCCTTTCCACACGGGGGTTTAAAAACAGTGTAGAGCGACCTCTGACGAGGTTGTCTACACTGTAAAGTGGATTGGGGTGGACTACATTTGCGTAGTTCCACACCCCAATCCGTGCTAGGGTGCCCAGAAGTGGCGGTGCCACATGCTTTTTAAAAACCACTTTTCAAGTGGTTTTTAAAAAGCACGATCGTGTAGCCACGTGCAGCCCCATTGCAGCACCCGGTGTGGACTTGCAGGCGCACACAAGGGCGTGCCTGCAGATCTGCCAGGGGCGGGCTTTCCAGCTGGTGAGCTTCTCCGGTTGGTGGAGAGCCTCTGCCAGACGTAAGTCGCCATTTTGGGCCCCGCAGGACGCTGCGGGACGCCGAGGAGTGTGGAGCAGCGAAAACACGCTGCTCCACGTGGTGACGGACTCAGGTTAGTTCCGTTTCAGGATGTCTCAGGACGTTTTTCCCTTCCCATGTGGAAAGGGCCATAATGTGCAAACAATGTCCTGCTATCTCTGAAGTACAGAAGTGTATTTTTACATTTTATTTAGATCCTTTAGTCCTTTATTGATATGTTGTTGTTGTTTGTTGTTGTTGATACATTAGTGTTGTTGTTGTTGTTTTCTTCCTAGCCTGGGGACAGCTGTCCAGATTCCATACTATTTGTAACCACTGAGATATACAGAACATTTGCTATTTCCAATTTTCAGAATTAAGAAAATTCTATCCAGTGATCCAATGATGCTTGGAAACTTTGCTGTTGTCTTCATGGACTAAATCTGTTGTTGAAAAGTTACCATTCTGAAAGAGAAACAGTCAAAAACAAAAATATGGCAGCATACTGGCTATGGCAATACCTCTTACCACCCAATACCATAGTCACAAGCCTGTTTTTCTGCCCTGGTGACAAAGCAACCTAGTGCCATATATAAGCTTTGTTTTTAATGCAGATCACAGTCCTGGAAGCCTCCAGGAAGTGTTTGTTAGTTTGCTTATTTGCTTTTAGTTAATTGTCATCAATTTGGCTTCAGCTTAAAAGTGACCCTACAAGACACTCTGCTACCAACAGCCCTGCCAAAGTCTTGCAAACTCAGGAGTTTGGGGTTGGTTGGTTGGTTTGTTTTTTGTTTTTTTGACTGAGTTTATCCAGCTGTAATGCAGTCTTCTTCTCTCCCTACCGTGTACTGCTAGGAGGTATAAGCGACCTAAAAACCAATGTCATGTTCACCCTCCCTCCACATACACAAAGAAACTTGCAGCAGTAGCAAGAGCCACCTGTTTACAAGTAAACGTGGTATGCAGGTTGCACATGCCTTTTTTCAAAGGTGGTGTGCCCCTGCTGATGCTACACAGAGTGCAATTTAATGCAAGGTTTATGGTCTTCTTGCAGCTTTTTCACCAACACAGCATAGGACACAGCCTTTTCTCAAGCTGACCTGCCTCCCAGGACTGTTTGTGAAAATAAATTAAGTGGATTAATGGTATCATATCTGCCACCTTGAGATTGTTAGGATGAAACTGGGATATAAATTAATGAAATAAATTGAATCAGAGTATTTCTCAAAGTCTGACATCCAGAAAGTGTAAAAAAACAACAACAACAAACTACAAAAACAACAAAAAATACACAGGAATTTTGTATGGATAACCAGAATGTGGCCATTTCCACGCTATGGCCTTTTTCCCAACTCACCTATTTTTGTTGCTGGGGTGCAGTGCTTGCGCGAGCAGCCTCCGGAGAGAGGTTCTCACT
Organism: Ctenosaura bakeri; assembly: GCA_948474755.1. NCBI lineage: Eukaryota > Metazoa > Chordata > Lepidosauria > Squamata > Iguanidae > Ctenosaura > Ctenosaura bakeri. The sequence goes on from CAOLHI010001167.1 coordinate 167,886, forward strand.
TCCCTGCTTCTTTGGCTCCGCGCGACTTTCCTGCTTGCACAAGAGCCCCGCCTCTTCCTTTCACAGTGCAGCCTGGGACCTTCTCAGGCTGCACTGGACAGGAAGCAAAATCAGCCCAGTTTCCGAGGCTCCGCATGCAAGGTAAGTGCACATGGGGCCCTGGAGCAATGCATGACCATGCAGCATTTTCAGCTTCAAGCCGAAAACGGAAAATGCGCGAGCAGTCCCTGCTGGGCCCTGGAGCATCACGCAAATGTGAGTATGTTGTGTGGACCGCTCCTCACATATGCGCGACGCTCAAGGGGCCCTTTCACATTGAAAATGCCATGTGAAAAGGGCCTATGTCTCATTATAGCATTATTCCTGTGTCTCATTATAGCATTATTCCACTTTCAACATCCTGTGGAATCCTAGGATTTGCAGTTTAGGGAGGGGCATTTAGAATTCTCAGCCAGAAAGCTCTTTGGCCTCAGTAAACCACAAAGCCCAGAATTCCACAGGATGTTGAAGGTGGAATAATAGCATTATAACACTATAGTGCAGAAATGGCCTGTATTGCTAAATAATACACAAAGTCAGCTTTTAACTGGCAAAATGTCTTGGTGATTTCAATGTAGCTTATTGCCACATACACATGCTCAAAACTGTAACGTTAATCAGCCAGTGGGCATTCTATAATAGGCTCACTACAGATTTGTTTATGCATGTCTGATTTGTTGAAGTAGTTGTCTAAGACACTAACAGCATGTTTTCTATATATTTTTTTCTCATGAACGCAAACAAGTGACTAACACTGACAGGAAACTGAAGCTGTAAGATATAGCTGAAAGAATAAGAGATGTTTAAGCCTCTGATGAACATTTAGACATTAGTTGCTGCAACATTTCCAGTATACTGTCAATATCAAAAATGAATTGCAAAAGAGTGTCAGCATGTATCTCTGTACATTGCTATTTTTATCTCAGCTTGCTTCCAAATTAGCTTTGTGAAGGGGAAAAGAAAAATATATAAGCTCTGAAAATATGTTTATGTGTAGGTGAGGGTATGAAAAAGGGCAAGAAAGCAAAGGAAAATCAAGAACATGTATCTCTGTAGATCGGTATGTTGAAAAAAGCCCTGATAATTTATATATATAATGAAATGTTAATCTATGCTCCTTCACACAATAAATGTCACTTCACAACATAGCTATTTGAAGAGGCGGGGGAATTAACACACTACTGTACAATTTTGCTTTTCTATAGTATCTCAGTATCAGCACATGAAGAATGTTGCTTGTGGCAGAAATTTTTATCATAACCCACCCAGATTTACTTCTTCCTCTTTTTTTTCTCCGCCTCCTTAAAAATTAAAGCAGAATTCAAAACAGGCTACAAAAAAGTAACATGCAGATGAAAGATTCCCTGATAGCAAAGTGAGAGAAAATGTTAATGGTGGAGATGACACTTCTGCATTTCACTTCAGGCAGCAAAGATGTGTTGCTATAAATACTTTCTGCATAAAACAAAGGCACAGCATCAGATAGTATCAAGTGCAAACAGCACCACTTGGACTGGGTGCATACCCAAGCAGGAGTTTATCGCAGTAGCAGCAATTCAGTGGATTACTCCCCCTCCCCCTCTTCTTTTCAATCATGCTCTGACTTTCAGGAGTTTCAGTGTAAAAGTCAGAAATGTGACCCATTTGTGACAAACATTCAAACAATTTCCTCTTTTTGTAACTCTTTGCACACAGGAATCCATAAGGGGCTCTTGGGCTGTGTCTCATAAGCCTGTAGAAGGCACATTAGAGAAAACATCTTTCACTTTCTTCTTTGCCCCAACAGGGAGAGCTCTCTCCTACTTCCAGAAAAGTAGGGCGAAACAATAGGGTACAATTACAAAGAATTAGGTAAATTATATATTATGAAAGAGCTTTGTAATCAGATCTCCTGACATTTTGAGTTTTACTCTACTGCCTTTATGTCTGCACTCATTTTGCTTTCTATGCCAGATAACAGAGCACAATCAAGTCTTCCTCAACATAAATCCCACCCTTTAAACCTCTCCTCATAGCTCTTAATTTCTGCAAAGCTTCTCTTGGCCCAGCACAGCCTATATGCATTGTGTGTGACTCCTGCCATTCTCACTGCTGCTTTATTGCTTTGTCCTTTCCCTTCACCCTTTGCCCTGTACATTCTACTTGAAAGCACTCCAGGCATAGTCCATATTATGACTCACTGCTAGTTTTTATCAAATGTCAAATTACAAGAGCAAAATGAAAACAAAAACAAATGGCATACATTATTTTCTTCCTACATGTGGCACACAATGGCCTGTTCACAACGTTAAGCCAGAGTTCTAGAATGGATTCTGAATAGCATGCTTATTTGAGCTACACAAGCACTCCTGCTTAGCTCTTCCCCAAAACTAACCAGGAAGAAAATTTTGGTGTTATGTGTCCAAACCAGAATTCCAGGGGCCCTTTCACATTACCCAGCAATAGCACTGAAGGAGTTAAATTCAGACAAGTACTGCTTGAGTAGAAGAATAAGTGAATTGGACAGCAGATGTCCCTGCCTTATCTCAGTTCAAAAGTATGATTGGCCTTGCAACGCTATGCTTAGGTGCCTGGGAAGTAAAAGGGAGTCAAGCATACTCTTTTGCCTCATCTGTGTGTCATTTGGTGACTGGGGCCTTTGTTCCCTTGTTTTGGGGGTGGTATTAAGCTCCAAATGTAATGGCTGACGTAGACTAGAAATGTGATTGATTGCTGACGTTGTTGACCAAAGGTATAAGAACAAAGTGTTTTAATCAATCGGGGCCGGCAGTTTTGGACTTTGTATATCCGCTGCTTGCCCTGCGCAGTAAATAAATGGTTTGGAAAATAAAGCTTTCTGTTTTGGAAGAACCTGAAGGTCTTCATCTTTTCCCCGCCACAACAGCACTATGACTCCATTTTAACTGCCAAGGCATCATTTGATGGAATCCTGGGATCTGTAATTTGTTGAGACACCAGAGCTCTCTGGTTGAGAATTCTAGATGCTTCTTCCTAAACTGCAAATCCCAGGATTCCATAACATGGGGTCATGGCAATTTAACTGGAATCATAGTATTATAATTGTCTAATGTGAAAGGGTCCCTAGTTTGCTATTTCCTTTGGCCAGAATCTAACAGCAGAGATTGTAGTTGGCTTAATCTTTAGCTAAAATGTAGCCAGAATCTGTTTTGTAGATGGATATAAAGCTACAGATTATAGCTGGCACATAATTCTTGGTTTATTTGGAAGTGACAAGCCAGGAATCCCAAACTGAAAGTAATGCTGAACTTTGGCCTCCATGTGAGTCTCTGTTACTGTAGCCACTCTTACTAGTGAGAGGAGCCAAGCAAGAGCAACTAGCCCACAATGAGTAGAAGCAACAGAATAAAGAACTGTGTTGTTGTTGTTGTTGTTTATAATATGAATCAGGTCTATCACTCATACAGGATCAGTTTCCCAACAAGCACTGCTACAATCAGTGGTTTCATTCAGCTTGTTTGCACCAGCTTGCTGGCACCAGTTGTTAAAAGTGTTGAAAGACACAGAGGTTGGGAAGGGTAAAAAGAGAGTCAGGAGTAATAAAGGAGAAAAGGAGGAAGAGACCAGAGCAGACAAGGAGGATTTACAGGAGAAAGAATCAGAAGAGGGGGAAGGACTGGATCTTCTGGACCTGTATGAAAGAGCCAGGGATGCAGAAGCACTGAGCATCTCTGACCACTGTAGCTACTGCTGAGGGGCCGGAGACAACACCAGCCAGAGAAGGAGCTGGAGGAATAACATCACCAGCTCTTGGGATCCTGGCAGGGAGGCAGCAAACATCCCAAGAACTGGTTGTCAATTATTTTTAATGATACAACTGGTTATAGTTTTCTCCACTGCTGTGTTGTCTTATCCATGTAGTTCATTAATTTTACTAGTGATGGCTAATATGAAAACCTTCAATAGAAGAGCAATCGTAATGAAGGAATACCTTTTATCATGGAGATTTATAAACTTCCTGTGTATACTAAAATGTAAAGACAGCTGATGCTTCCACACAAAACAATAAACTTACTGCTCCTGCCAGTGAGAGCAGTTAATTTAATCAAGACTTTTCCTGGCAGCAAAAGCTTGCTGTTACACTCAAACAGGAGTCCTGATTTCTCACTGGAATCACAAACAAGCTGGAATCACAAACAAGGATTTGTTCTGGAAATCCTGATTCAGAAGCTAAGCTGTTGCTAGATTACCTAAGGCATTGTTATATGGACATCAAACAGATGGAGATTGGAGGGGGTTCCCTTTCTTGAACTATATTTTGATGCAATTCAATTGCTAAGAATTTTAGAAATAGAATACGATCAACAAAAAAAGTGGGTTAAAATAGAAAGATAAAGTAATAAAACAGATTATACATCTATCTTTCAAGTGGGGATGAGGAGTAAGGAGGATAAAGAAAACATAACTGGACCTATGAGGGTGAATTTTAAAACATGTGGAAAATGGAGCAAAAAAATAGGTATTAAAGATGGGAACTGTTACCAATAGAATATTTAACTAGGAATAATAATGAAGAATTTGGGAAAATATTAAAAAAAAAACTAAAGACAAATGGAATTAAAATTATTGGAGATTTATGTGATAGGGCAGGTAAACCAATAGAGGAGGAATTATTGATTTCAGTGATTGGTGGTCAGCACTGGATTCAGGGAAAAGGGATCATTAAATTTCTACAGGAAATAAAATTGAACTTAGTAGAACAGAATAAGTTTCTGGAGGAAATAATCAAAAGAAAAATAGAAGAAGAAAAAGGATTAATAGGGAAAATTTATAAAAAAAAATGTTAATGGCCCAGTATAGAATGATAGAGGGATTGACAACTAGTTGGGAAAAAGATATATCAATAGATAGAAAAGAAATTAAAACTTGGTTACAAGAAATTGTTAAAAATAAAAATACAAATGTAAAAGAGCAACCAATGAAAATGATTGGTAGATGATACAGAATACCCCATCAAATGGCATATAAAAATGGCAATGTCTCACCAAAATGTTGGCATGGATGTGGAGCTAAAGGTATTTATATACATATGTGGTGGGAGTGTCCATTTATTCAGGAATTTTGGAAAGAGGTTAAGAAACAAATAAATACAATAATAAGGAGAGAGGTTCAACTAAGTAAAGAAAATTGTTTAACCCTCAACTTGGGAACAAGAGGTTTAAATAAGGATGAAAGTTATGTAATAAAACAAATTTTAAAAGCTGCTCATGCTGTGATTGCTTTAAGGTGGAAAAAGAAATCAATATGGAATGAGTTTTATTTGATAAAATATATAAAAGAAGGTATATTATTTGACTTTCTTAGGGGAAGACGGTTAAAGTATAGTAGGCAATGTTGTAAAGAATCATAGAGGGATAATTGGAAAATAATGATTGAGAAAGTAAAAGAAAAATCGGTATATGAAGATGTGATAAATTTGATCAAGACTATATACCATATCTCTGAAAAAGTTTCCTGACATAAATTGATACAAAAGGAGTCTGGATCCTCTGTTAGCCATCTGGGGGTGTAGGGGTTGGATAAATTGAAAAGATAGGTTGGATAAATTGAAAATGTATTGTAAAAAAAAAATCCTTGTAATAATATTGTATTACAGTATATACTAATGTATATTAAGTATGTGATTCAAAATAAAAAGGGGGGGAAGGGGAAAAAAGAATGTTAACACTAAAAAAAAATGCTAAGCTATTGCTGACTGAAGCATTCCTAGCTGGTTCAGTTTATCTTGTTTACAAGTAGGAGCGATCAAGCCTTATGGACCAATAGGTTGCTCATGAATGATAAACCAGAAATCTCAACAATTCTGGTTTATTGTTTATTGTTTTGTATGAATGTGGTCAGTGTTGCATTATTATTTATTTCCTTGCACTGGGAAAGACTGTAAAATCAGTCTTCTGCCTTGCTGCTCTCCTCAGATTTGTACTAAAGAAAGTCATGGAAGATTTACTGCTTATTCTTCCTCAACTCTTATCTTCTTCCCACACACATACAGCCAAGAGCTCTGTACTGCAATTTGGTAGATAATTAAACCTGAAGTGTAAAACGGTGCTACAGCCATATGGATAACATGGAGAGCTTGTATTCCATTTATATGAAAACTACATCCATGCTAGCATTACTAGCTGAACTTTGCCATTCTTTCTGGGTCAAACTGAACATTTTGTTGAAGACACAAACTTTGCCACCAAATATTCAACCATTACACCAACTACACGTGGAAAGCAGAATAAACGTAATGTCAATATAGAGAAGGATGAAGCTTTTGCTTGGTGGCCAGTGGTGTGAATTCAATCTTGTTGTTGTTTTTGTTTATTGTTGTGTGCCTCCAAGTCCTTTCTGACTTGTGGTGACCTAAGCAAACCTATCACAAGATTTTCTTGGCAAAAATTTTTTCAGAGGCGGTTTGTTCTTTCCTTCCTCTGAGGCTGGAATGAGACTTGCCCAATGTCACCTAGTGGGTTTCCATGGCCAAGCAGAGATCTGAAATCTGGTCTACCACTGTCCTAATCCAATACTCAAACCACTATGCCATTCTGGCTTTCAAACTAAGTCTTAGTTGGTTAAGATAATATATGGGCATGCACCTCTTGCATGGCTTTCTGTGAATGCGAGCAATGTTGTCTTCTGGGCTTCTCTGGTCAAATCAGAACTAGCTGCCATCCCCTACTCCTCAGACTTTACTTCAAGCTTCTTAACTTGACTGATCCCGACTGGCAGATTCTCAGCTTTCAGGTACAGTCATCCTTGGTTCTCTCCTACAGCTATGATAGACTCTGCCCAAATTATTATCAAGAGTCACCACAAGTTTGATTCTCGGCCCAAATTGTTCACCAAACATGAATCTTTAGATGACAGAAAACCTATCTGATGAGAAAAAGCAGAAAACATGGAGACTATCTTATGCCATGTCTATTTGTCCATCAAGCTTGGCACTGGATACTCTGAATCTTTGACAAGAGGAAATTGAGGACTGAATTAGAAACTTTCTGCATGTAGAACAGGTGCTCTGTTACTGGGCTATGGTTTCATTCTAAAAAGTAGGGTGATCAGTATCAGAATATTTAAGTTAGGACTGTTCCTTTGACACATTCTTTCTCTATCATGGAATCTCTGGATTCAGTAACTGGATAAGCAAATCTGAAGTGACATGAGGAGAAGAGAATGGAGATGAAGCCAGATGAAGGTGTCAAATTTGCTTAGGATGCTTTCATAAGAAACCACTGCTTACCCTTTTCTTACTCCTGAGTGTGATGGTGTTTCATCAAGTTAAACTTTAATTCCTTATCCCGAATTCATTGAGTCTTTATCTAAATATAGCTCACAGTGTGTAAGAAAATCTCATTTAGACTAGCTTGCCTCACCTGTATATGCATTGTTAGCACACCAGTGATCTGTAAGTGGCCAGGTGCCACGCTGGCATGCAAATAATGAAGCTGACAGCCAATCTAAACAGAACACTTTCTGCAAAGAACGCCATGTGTTTAGGTTTTTCATACACATCCCAGCATTGTGTTTTAATTTGGCTTCAGAGGCCATTAAAGCATTTTGTAGGAAAAAACACATTTTCACCTGATATGGGAAAGAAGGTAGAGAAGAAACACTCTTGCTGTTTTCAGCAGTGTTTCCCAGAAAGCTATTAGAAATATGCCATCATTGCAGATGATATAATTTCTGTTCACTAGGGCACAAAAAAAGTTTAAAAACTATGTATAATAGCACCATCTGGTGACTTCCATGATCACAGTAGCATTTTGAAAAGCAGTTATAACTTTTCAATTGTAAAAACATATCCAATTTAGCATTTTCGAAAATAACTACCAATGAAACAAAATTAAAGGCTTTGGAACTACTTATATAGAATGAAAACTCAGTGTACATATTGCACAAGATATCTGTGATAATCTCTTCTGACAAATATTTATGTTCCCAAAAGCAATGGTGTGACTGGGGAGGCTATTTGACTCAGATGCAGAAATAGAATAGTTAAATCTCTCCCTAACTGTACACATTGTTCCTACAACATAAATCACCCCTAAATTAATGCATTGCACTTTTAGCCACCCAATAATCAGGATTTTCTGGCAGTGTATAAAACATTTATTTAAAAAAAATGAGCTAGCACTTGACAAAAATAAGTGGGAAAGCACTATTATATATGAAAGGGAAAGCATGGACACAGTATGAGAATCTGTTTTTTTCTTTAATCAAGGCATGTTATAAGGTAGGGATCATTTACTTTGGAGGTCAGTGACTTTGGGAAGCTGTCCAAATCATGCACCCTATAGCTGCTTTTAGGTAAAGGGAGCAAAAATCACTTAAGGGTGATCATGAAAATATTCATTCAATACTAGGTCAGCCATAGAGGATTCTTGTGGCCCCTTTAAAACTAACAGTTTTATTTACTATGAGTTTTTGTATATTACAATCCACTTCCTCAGATGGATCTGAGAAAAGTAGCAGGAGAATCTATGAAAACTCATATCAAAATAAATTCTTTTAGTCTTAAAGGGGTAGATGCCATTGCAGAATAACACTTACCTGTGCCTTTCTGCAATTCAGAAAGCCATGGGGACACAGGGACAGCCCATTTCCAATTCCTATCTTTTTTCATGTGCTTAATCATGTCTCTTCCATCCTGTTTTCTGCTCCCCCATTTAAACGTACACTCATGTGAATTTTTATTTCTGTTTTATATTATTTCTCCTTACATTCATATTATGCAACTACATTGCAAAATTTGTCAAAATGAACAGTCTGATAGATAACTATGTGCTAAGCCATATGCATAGCAATTCCAACTCACATTCACAGAAATTCAACAGAACTGTGATTTAAGTCACTTTGCTTTAGAATATATATGGGCTGAACAAAGTCCACTAACAACCCAGGAAAGAACTCATAATTTGAGTGATTCCCATGCCAGTGTTACTCCCGTCCTTGGGAAGGAAAGGCTGACACAGGAAGTAACACCAGTTCGTTCCTCCCACATAATCTTGGCCTTTTGATCCTGGGACAAGATGAAAATGAATATAATGGGCAAAAGTATCATCATACAGGTCTAAGGCTATGCAGGTCTTTGTGGGCAATTAATTAAATGTGACTAAGTTGAAAATAATTGTGTTTGAGGTAACATGTAATGAATTGAATGTTCAGCCTACTCATTCACATGTGTAATTAATTATGGGTTGTCATCACAGTGAACATGAATGTGTAAATTAGCCCATAAAGAATAGCCCTTTCACTCTGAATTGTATGTTTATGTCATATGCACAGCAGTAATTAATAACACTTTTTTATTAATTTTTAACATGAGAGACACTTCTGGTAAAAAGAAGCTGGCTTGCCAAAAATATGTTTCATTTCATTTTAAAACTTCCTGCTGTTATTTAGGAAACATGTTCCAAAACAACATAAAGATGTTTCTTATTCTGAAAGCTATTTAATGTTTAAATAATTTAACTGAGCAGATGGCTATTTCAAAAGCGGGAAAAACAGTCTACGGCATCTCCCCCAGCCATTTCTATGAGAATTGTTTTTTTAAAAAAAATACTACTGCACAAATTTACATGATACTGTGTGCCCTCCAGCTGTAAGATGACAAGGGTTTGTTTGTGTATATTCTCTAAAGACTATCTATATTGAAAAGACATCATAAGATGGCAATATAAAAAAAAAAATGGCTTGTGCACATATGGCAGGATAGTTTTATAAAAGTAACCAAATATACTTGGATGTTAGTAGAAGCAGTGTAGACACTAGATAGTGCGACTGCTTCCAGTATTATTTTAAGTGATGCATTATTTAATGTGTCAGCAGTGATGATGTGGCTAGGCTGTTACAAGCTCTCACAGCAGGTTGCTGCTGTATGGGAAGTAACCATATCCATTTGTGACAATTTCTTTCAAAGGTTATCATGCATAGAATGGAAGCAACCAGACCTTTAGTTTAACATCATTGGGTTTTTGCCCACAGAATAATTACTTAAGGCTGCAGTCCTACAGGACCCTGAGCCTTACTGAACTCATTGGGACTCATCTCTGGGTAAACATGCAAAAGTTTGTGCTCTGTGTCTGTTAAGGCAAGAGAGACAGAATGATGATATACTCTAGGTTAAGTCTAGCGTCAACTGTGGGACTTAAGTCAGTTGTGGTTAACACATATTTTTCATTTCAAGGAGACAGAGGTCCCTTTCACACTAAAGAATTACAGTAGTACAATTCCACTCTAATTACCATGGGAACATCCTATGGAATCCCCAGATCTGCAATTTAGGGAGGGAGTATTTTGAGTTCTCAACCAGAAAGCTCTACTGACTCGTCAGACTATAAACCTCAAAATTCCAAAGACTGCAAGCATGGCAGTTAAAGTGGAATCCATGCTCAGAGGAATATCCAACACTATTATTGAATTTATTGAATTTGATAATAGCAAACCAAGCCAAATTTGCTTCATTATAGATATTGCAATGGGGATCTGTAAATGATGAACTGCTGTGGTGCAGGTTTTGGATCACAGACCAAGGCCCTTTTCACACATTACCTTTTCCCAATGTGGGTGCGTGGGGATCACGCGAGAAGCCTCTTGCGAGAGGCACCCACGTCCCCTTTGCTTCTTCTCTGCACCAGCTCCATGCTGGCCAGAAGGAAGTGTGAGGGCTCCACCTGTTCCTTTCACAGTGCAGCAGGGAACTTACCCAGGCTGCGCTGGGGGAGGAAGAACGATGGCCGTGTCTCTGGAGGCTCCGCACGCAAGGTAAGCGCATGTGGGGCCCAGGAGCAACGCGCAGTCATGCATCATTTTCAACAAGAAGTCGAAAATAATATATTGTGCAATCGCCACCTACTGGCCTCAGGAGCGTTGTGTGATTGCAAGGACAGCATGTGAAATGGTCCTTGCAATTGCATGATGCTCCAGAGGCCATTTCACATGAGAAATGGCATGCGAAAAGGGCCCGAGTCTCTCTTTTGCAGTAGTAATGAAGAAGACAATCAGAGATGGAAAGATGATAGAGAGTAGTAGGCCACTAATAGCCACCAGATTTACTCTTGACCTAACATTTGGCAGAGTGTTATTAAAAGGCACATGGGGCAGAGCTGAATAAGCATCAACAAGTTTCTCCACCCACAGTATCATTTTTTTCCCTGCAGTTCATAAATAAGAAACCAGCACATAATAAATCAGTGTGGTGTTCTGGTTATAGCACTGGACTAGACTAGTCCTGGGAAAACCCAGGTTCAAATTCCCACTTGGCCAGGCAGTGTCTGGTTGATCCTGGACAGTCTCTGTCTCCCAGCCTAACCCATATAACAAGATTGTTTTAAGGATAAAAAGGGAAGGAAGAACATACAGGCCACATAGAGTTCTCAAGACTACCTAATATGGGAGTGACAGCATTTTTCTCTAATATTCCAAGGAACAGTACTATAGTTGTGCCCACTGGCTTTAATGAAAACTCACCATAGATCAGCAGCCAATAACCATGGACTACTTTGAGTAGCACTAATGTAGGTCACCTGTAGTGACCAAAAAAAGAAAAAAGGGGAGGTCCCACCATTTTTTCAGCGCAGGGTTCTAATAGAAACTAGTGAAAGAAACACTTACAAGAGAAACAATATAGAATAAACACCAAGGTTCCCACCAGATGTATGTGTGAAGGAGTTAGGACAAAGAAATGGGCCTCCCTATCATGAGCTAGTGTGGTATGGTGGTTTGAGCTTTGAACCTGGAGATTCCCCGCTCAGCCATGGAAACCCATTGGGTGACCTTGGATACATCACAGACTCTCAGTCCAGAAATCCCTGATAGGTTCACATTAAGGTCATAATAAGTCAGAAACAATTTGAAGACACAATAACAAAAACAAACATATATTTCTGCTTTGTTCTTTAACACATTAAAATCCTGATTTCTCAGCAAAGACTAGGTAGCTGCCACTATCAAAACTGTAAACACATCCCCCTACATGTCTGCTAATATTATGCCTCAATTGGCCTGTGATGTCTTTTGCAACTGTTGCTCATAAATGAGATTTCTCATTGTGTAGATGTGGGGGTGGGCCAGAAATTTGATTCAGCATATTTGCAGATGTACGAAGCCTTCACTCGGAATGGCTGCTCCTCTTTGAAGATGGAAAAAATGAATAACCAAAACTATCAAACTATAATTCATCTAGGAACTTTATTGATGTTTTGATCAAACAGAATGTCTTCCTAGTGAAGCTATTTCAAGAAAGAAGCATTATTAGTAATTCTGTGTTTGATGCCTTAAAGTCCAAATGAATTTAGAAAATAGTTTAGAATCATGATTACAGAAGGCAATAGTGTGGATGAGTACACTTCTAAGGCATCCATCACTAGCTTAAGATCTGGACATGTAGCTAATCAATTATCTTCCTCATTTGTTTTAATTTAGATTAAGCAAAGAGAATTACCGATTATCATATCTCACTAAGAACAATATTTCAGCAATATGAAATATAAAGGGATAAACTATGTCAATCGTAAACCATATTCCCATTCTTTCTGACATATTCAGATCAATTTCCTGGTATATAACATTTTATGAAAGCTTAAGATATTGTGTGCAGACATATTGTATATCTCCTTGTGCATGTTGCCTTTTCATATATTTCTTTTAGGTCTTCATCCGTTGTTTAATCTTGCCTACAGCAGACACAATGAATTGATCAGAACTTTGTAAGTAGTATTTTCATTGATTCAACAGTTCTACTGTATTTGGAATTAATGGTTCAATTTAGGCCAATATATTAGAAAGGTATGTATTTGTTAAATGTACATAATATACTTAACAATGTGCCTAACATATTAAGAATGTTCCAGTCCATTCCATTTCTCTAAATTCTACTTTTTAAAAGAATGTGAGATATCGAGAATATGTCTCAATATTATAAGAGTTTGCCAAGTCTATCACTAAACTTGTCAGATCTAATCCACCTGATCAATCTTTATGCCATTTTGAAGTCTCACCTATTTGCTTTTCCTTTTATCTGTTTAATCTAAAAAACTACAAAGTACACTCTTCTACTGTGATGTATTCTTGAACTTTACTGTTGGCAAGAGAATAAGCGAGGCAAGCTTTGAGAGAACAGAACAGCTAAAAACAGTGGTGTTGCCATTACACCACATATGAACACAGACTTTGAGAACTTAAAAGCAGAACAGCAGCAAAGAGGAAGAGGGAGGAGGAGAACAATCTACTGCCATCAGAAGTATATTTGATGAGGGCACCTGAGAAGGCTTTCTTGCTTTAGAACTCCATCCCACAGGAGGTTAGGTTGCCCTCTCCTCTACTGTCCTTTCACCGACAAGGAAGAATCATTTTCTTCGTCTAAGCTTCAAGCTATTAACTGGTTGCTGCAGGAGAACAGTCAGCCTTCTACATTTATGGGTTAAGCATAAGATTGGATTATTCACAGGTTGCTGGGGGGAAGGGATGGAAAGCGGGAGAGCACATGTTCCCTCACTTTTCACATGTGCGGGCAGGAGGGACAAAAGCATGGGACAGTAGGAGTGAGGGCTCTCATGTTCACTCACTCATATGGGTGGGAGGGGTGTAAGGGAGTGGGATGGGAGGAAGGCACATGGATGTGTTAGCTCATTTGCTCACATGCACAGAATGGAATAGGAATTGGATGGATGTCCCCTTTCTCTCTCCTCCCACTTCCCCATCCCACCCCCTTGCCCACTTCCACTCACCATAAGTGAGTGACAGAGGGAACGCTCACATGGCCTGGCCCAGCCATCCTGTCAGTCAGTACTGTTTTTTGTGTGTTAAATATGGTTTTGGGGGCTTACAATATTCACAGTCTTCCTTTCATAGGCCCTTTTCGCATGTTACCTGTTTGCGTGGCTGAGGGGGGGCATGTTGTGCGAAAAACCTCATCCGGAATGCTGCCGCTTCCCCGCTCCTTCGTCCCGCAGGTCGCTTCCTGGTAGCACAACCGTCAGGCTAGCACCCTGCCCCTTCCTTCCACAGCACAGTCTGGGAGCTGTAGGCTGTGCTTGGGGGAGGAAGCACGACCGGGCTGGCTTGTTCAGCACACCGCACACAGGTAAGTGCGCAAGGGCCCCATGAGCATTGCGCGACCACGCAGTATTTTCGGCTTAGAGCCGAAAATAAGAAAATGCGCGTGCGTCCTGCTTTAGGCTCCTGAGCATCGCGTGAATGGGAGTGCGTTGTACAGACCAACACTCCCATTTACATGACGCTCAAGGGGCCATCGTGCAAAAAAAAAACTGCGTGCGAAAAGGGCCATAGAGATCCTGAGCCCCAGCCGCCACAGAAGTAGAGGGCCAACTGTATCTTTTAATGGAGGAGGCAATACCTTCATCCACTTTGTTATGTTTATAATGCTTTTAAATTGTTTTGAATTAGTGCTGTTTTTAATAGTTTATCCATGGCTTTTAATTTTTTTATTCTTTTTTTACTATAAGAATTGGTTTTACCTATATTTTGGTTTAATCTATATTGTGAGATACCGTCAGTTCCATATTTGGAGAAAGTCAGGGTATTAAATCAATCAGTCCACACCCTGACTCCTATAGAGATTTTCTGGTTAATTAGATCAGCTAGGAGTTCTACTCTTTGGGGGATATGTTTCCTTTGCTTCGCTGTTTGCCTCATTTCAACATTAACAAAGACTTGATAGAATATGTTTGACAGGAAGTGTCAATCATGATTTTTTTTCTCCAATATAACTTTGAATCCAAATACTAAAATCCCTGACCTGTTTTATTGAGTTTGTAAATCATGACCTAAGAGACTGCAGCTTAAACCTACTCCCTGGCACTCTGAAATGTTGGCAGGTATCAGTTGAACTCTTTACGCAAATCTCTTGCCAGGCAATTCTCCAGGACAGTCTGTGAAATGCTCTGTATTCCAGCCTCAAAAGATGTCAAAACGCCAGGCCATACAGTAACAGAGAAAGAGTTAAAAGATAAAGAATTCTTTGCTTTTTGATCAAGGCTTTCCTTTAGCTTTTGAGCAGAATCAAGAATATAGCCTCTATATTTAGCTATGACAAAAACATAGGAAAAGGAAACCTGTAATTCTGCTATAATCAAATATACAAGAAGTCGGCAATTTATGAAGTTGCCTAGTAGTTCAAATTGATATGTGAAATCCAGCCAGCTTGATTCCTCTTCTACACCCTGCTCTTTGAACCTTGTTGCTGCAACAGTCAGTTCTTCCATGACAGCTGCTCTAAAAGGTCTAGCAGACCTTCCACTTTCTAGACGCTGAAGAGTGGAGGGTCTGAAGACACTTCTGTAAGTCCTATGGCCACTCTGTCTTACCAATAGCAAGAGGACAGGTGCTGAACTGCCAGTTTGTTAACAAAACATAAGAAGCAGACTTATTTTAGGCCAAGAATTTGTCCACCTAGCCCATTATTGCTTGTCTAATTAGCAGCAGTGATCCAGGATCTCATGCAGTGGCTTGCCAGGCTCTTTCTTTTACATCATTTGGTACCTGATCCTGCTCATCCAAGGTACTTAATCTACAACCTTTTCAGTGCAGAGCATATGCCTCACTGCAGAGCAATGGCCTCATTAACTCTAAAATAAAACTACAGCTGGTACCATCCAGCAGCACACTTAAAGAACAGATATGTTCTGGCAAAGAATTAAATATTTATGCTTTTCATTTAAAAAAAAGTGATGGAATGTTAAACTGCGCAATTTTCCATTCTTCACAGGAAACCAGGATGGGTTAAATCATCCAGGTCAGAAAAATTGGTTGAGGTATAACCAAGATGTCAGTTGGACTTTTCCATTGCCAATCAATCTCAGCCCTTCTTGTGTGAGTTTTTGCCACAATTCTGCTTACCACTTTGCTCCTCCAACCCTCTTCAACTCCATTTCCTCACTGCCTGGTGTTTGCACAGCCTAGTTTTTGTTTTGGTTTGGGTTTTTTAGCCTCTTTTCACCTCTTCCCTTTATCCTTCTTATCCTGTTCAAGCTACTTAGTACTCTGATATCAATTCCCAAACCACTGCATATCTCATCCTGGCAGATGACAGCTCTCAATATCTATGCAGTTTTCTCATACTCTCCTTTCTTAATAGTGTTTTTTTTTAAATTTCCTTCCCAATGTTTTCACAGTCTTTCTATCTATATTTCTCCTTTACTACCTACCCTTCAAATTCCTATTGCGGCATATTTTGCAAACCTCTTTCATCCACTCTGTGTCTGGATTCTCTACCTCTCTAAGATCTAACCCCAGTTATACATATAATATTTTCATAGGTACAGTTAGATAAATGTAGACTTAAGGATATTATAGGGGTCATTTGCAAATGGCCATGTGCATTCGTCCACATATATGACTTTGTGTGTGTGTGTGTGTGTGTGAGAGAGAGAGAGAGAGAGAGAGACCCCCAAATATGGGTGATTCAAGGTCTACTCATGATGCTAGTACCTCCACATGACAATGGGAAATTAATTAGCTCAAAGTTAGGAGACCTGTGAGAGGGGGTTACTTAATGATCTTTCCACCAATGTTTATGGAGCCATGCAGGAAAGAACAAGCCAGAGATTTCAAAATAAACTAAAATGTGTTTTATTGAAAGATTCAGACACACATGCAAAAGATCCAAACACTCACACACTCATACAAGAACTGAAGGATAAAGGGAGGAGAAAAGTTGTGGATAGAGGAGTGATAATTATCAGGTGATAATTATCGATCTAGAGAACAGCGAGGAAAGCAGCAATGTGGCTTAGATGGATGCCTAAGGATAGTACTTGTTCAGGAATCAGAGTGACAGTGTAGTGACCAGCAAATGAAGTACTGCATCTGACTGCTCAAATCAAATCGCTTATATACTCAAAAACTACCCTGCAGGGATAGGTGTGAATGGCTCTTCCAGCTGAGTGGACAATGGGAGTTGCAACACAGACAATGGGGTCTAGACGGAGTTATGGGCCTCAGTGTTTAGGTGACAAAGATATAATGGCTGTCATAAAAGCTGTGTATTATGAAGAGTTTTGGGGGACAATGCAGGAAAACATCCAAGTGAGAGAGAGCAGGGTTGAGACAATCATTGCTTTGGCAGGAACTTCCCTTTTGACCACTGTATGCTCAGAGATGTTCCAGCTTCAGCTTAAGACCATTATCTTTGGAGTTGCTTGGCAATCTGCCTCGTAATCTGTTATGCCTAGAAGGGGTGTTGGCTGACCTGCCTTGCAATCACATGTTTTCTGTCAGGAATTTTCCTCTGCCCAGCTTGACCTTCCAGGTTTCATTTTATATCAATGCCAATTAATGTATGTGCCAATTAGATAATACTTCACTAATAAAACCATGTCAATCTTGGGGTGTGTGAGGGGACATAACATGTGTGTGTGAAAAATTAAGAGCATGTGCAGTTTTATTTTAAACTTACTTAAACATACTTAGGTCATAGCGGCATCATTGCCGCAACAGTAAAAAGGATTTTATTTCAGTTCCGACACAAAACCTGTTTATAGAAGAATAAGCACTATTTTGCTGTAGAAAAGAGTAATACATTTTTAAAGAAAGCTAATAAACTGAGAATTTGCAACCAAGTATGCATGCATATGTGTTGCAAATAAAAAGGAAAGGATGGCTGCAGTGAGCTGGTGGGTTCTGATATGCAACACAGGGGCAGTGCTGATGTCACTTTTATCTACCACTTCTTCTATGACCTCTTGCATTCTGAGTAGCAATTGGAGGGATTCCTGAACTACCTGGCCTTGATCTCTGGCCCCAAGGTCCAGTCTTATTTGCATCACTAGATATTTCAATCACAGTCCGACAGAGAACTCTCTTTCCTTCATAAAAAGTTTTCCAGATGGTTGGAATATTTGTGGACTTGCTTATCTATTAGTGACAGAATCTTCACTGCCACAACCATGGAGCAACGAAGACTGTTCTCTATCTATAGCGATATTTTAGAACAAATTAATTTCTGTATCTTTTCTTTTGGCAACAAAAAATGTTTTTGGTAGTTTCAAATGCAAATTAATAACAGAAACAGGGGAAAAAAGAGAGGACAATTTTTGGCATTTCCAAGGAGTACTAGGATTTTACCCTTCAAAATTTGCTACTTTTTCAGTTAACTGAGTAGCTGCTTTAAAAATAATATATGAAATCTACCCAGGGACCTTAGCCTTTAAAGATAAAGATCATGAACTACAGGGAGGTTCTCTGATATTTAGACTGAAAGAAAACATGGAAAAAATGAGTTACTCTACAGTCTTCTGCACTATTAGCTAGAGAAATGAAGTCAGCAAATGAACTCAGCACTTCAAAAGTGAATTTCACTGTTGCTGCTCCAGTAAAAGCAGCTATTATACCAGATACTACTTCTCTGTGACAGCTTCTCCTGGCAAATATAACTGAACAATTTGTCCTCTTCCACAAGCTATGCCAACCAGTCTGGAAAATGGAAGAAAATAATGTCTATCTATCTACCTAACACATGGAAATATTTCTGAACTGCTTTGCACATCTAAAGGACTCCATAAAACTTGACATTTGATAAAGACCAGTGCATGAGGCATGGTACAGTGTTTGGATTCCACTCGTTTTTAGGGGGTTTGGAGTCTGAAACACTGAAGTATATATTCAGCTCCCTCTACAATGTTAATAATAACAGGAGACCAGAAGTCACCTTTGGTTGGTTGTTACTGTACAGTATATAGGAACTGTTTCCTCTATACTTCTCCTACCCCAATGTATCTGGTCCCATTTAAACTACTCCTTTTCCCAAAGACACAGTGACCTTTTGTTTTCCTAATAACAGCTATATCATTTCCTGACATGATGTCCAAGTGCATCATCTCAGATAAAGTAATTATTCTTAATCTGTAACCTGAAAACAATCAGTGCATCACTATTTATCATAATTTGTGTAAACTTGGGAAATTACTGCTGAAATTCCATGGTCAACAATACTTAGAGAGAAGGGAGTTCACAGTGGATGGGAGTTTCTTAAAAGTGAGATGCTAGAGGCACAATTTGAAACTGTTCCAGCATGGAGGAAAAATGGAAGGTATTTAAAGACAACAGAATGGTTGACTAAAGAATTCTCAACTGAGAAAAGTGTTAAAAGAAGCATGTAAAAGATAAGTAAGAACGGGGAAACCACCAAAGAGGAATTTAAACAACCAGCCAGGATATGTAGGGGGAAGGTCGGAAAAGCTAAAGCACAGAATGAACTCAGTCTTGCCAGAGAGATTAAAAACAATAAAAAGGGCGGGTTTTTTAGATATGTCCACAGCAAAAGGAAAAACAAGGAAATGACAGGGTCACTGCATGGAGAGGATGGCCAAGTACTAACAGTGGGCAGAGAAAAAGCAGAACTAAACACCCTCTTTGCCTCAGTTTTCTCCAAAAACAAAAAAAGTACTGAACTTGGCGGATTGGGGAACAGGTAGGAAAACAGCAGAAACTCAGCACAGTATAGGTAGAAAAGTCATATAGGAATACCTGTCTACTCTAAATGAATTCAAGTCTCCAGGGCCAGATGAACTAAAAATTGTTATTTGACAAGATCAATATATTTCAATGTATTAAATTTTTTTTTTAATTGCAATTCATTCAGAATTAAAATGAGTCCATTAAATTCATTACTGATGTATTTTAGTTCATTGTAGAATCATTCCTAATCAACTTGGGAGACCATGATCTTTAAATGAACTACACACATAGAAGTATAGATGAGTACAGTGGGAAAGTCAGAAGTAGTGACATTAGAAACAACATATTAAAGAATCTACATGCCAGCTGACTGGGAAATTCCAATTGACTGAGGGAACCTTTGGAACGTTTGAAATGCTGAAAAAACTAATGTTTCCACTTGATTGGTAACAGGCAACGTAAGTGGATGAGAAAATTTATTATTCAGCGCCATTGTACTGTTTGTGTGTTCTGTGATTTGAGGCATAGTTTGTTTTTTAGTTAATTTTATTCTGGGATGCTTTGAGGGCCTAAAAGAGGTCCACGCCAAATGTTGCCCATCCTAGGGCCTTTCCACCCTACACTGTTATAGTGCTGTTACTCCATTTTCATCATCCTATGGAATTCGGGGGGTTGTGGTTCCCTGAGACCAAAGAGCTCTCTGGCTTAAAATGCTAAATGCCCCTCCCTAAATTGCAAACCTCAGGATTCCACAGGATGCTGAAAATGGAATAATAGCACTATAACAGTGTAGTGTGGAAAGGCCCCTAGTTTAGGGGTTTCAGTCTTTAAATACATTCATTCTTGTTTGTTAAACCTATTATTCCTTCCCACCAACACTCTGGCCCTTTCTGCACCTTAACTTCTTCCGGCACTAGGGTGCGGGGGTCATGCAAGCAGCGTCTGGCAAGAGACTCTTGTGTCCGGGGTCCTTTGGCTCCGCACGAGCTGCCTGTTCGCGCAAGAGCCCCGCCTCTTCGCGTAAGAGCCCCACCTCTTCCTTCTGCAATGCAGCCTGGGACCTTCCCAGGCTGCACTGGGGCAGGAAGTGTGACTGCCGTGGCTCTGGAAGCTCTGCACGCCAGATAAGTGCATGCAGGGCCTGGGAGCAATGCACAATTGTGCACCATTTTTGGCTTCTAGCCAAAAATGAAAATGTGCACGATCAGTACCTGCTGGCCCCGAAGCATTGCGCGATTGTGAGTGCGTTGTGCATATCGCTCCTCACAATCACGTGACACTGCAGGCGCCCTTTTGCATGGAAAATGCCGTGCGAAAAGGGCCTCTATTCTACATCTTCTTGTTTTTGCTTGATTATCAGCTCACATTCACTAAAATTATTTTTTTTCTCTAAAAAAAAAGCCTTAAAGCTCATTTATTTCCGCTAGCCGACATGTAATTGTTTTAGATCTCCTCCTCCTCCTCCAGTTTTTAGCTTTTAGTTTTATTATTCACATTATTTCTATTCAAAATATACCACTCTGATTAGGCCAGGGCTGTCTTTCTTTTTTTAACATGCTTTTATCTCTTTTGTACAGCAATTGTGAAATTCTAGAGGCATTTCACCAACATTAAATGTTACTACAAACTATTATGTCTGTTCTCAGAGCAAAGCACCTCCTTGAAAAGGAAAGGGGATTTTTCGCTGTTTGCTGCTTGTCCTTTGTTGCAGCCTGCTTCATATTGGCTGCTGGGGACCCTCCGGGGGTCACTTACCCACCTCCTCTCCTCCTGCTGTCAACATTTCTCAGCACCAGGACTCAGAAAAAGAAGCAAATAGTGCAAGGAAATACTGAATTGCCTCATGTATAGGTGAATACGGGACTACAAGACTGCCCGTTTGTAGCTTCTCCTATCTTATTCCCACCAGTCCTAGTTCTGTTCTCAGCTTCCTTACACTATCCTAAATGGTTGAAGTCCCACTAGTGTTTTCTTTTTTGGAATGAGACACGTGCTTGTTGTATTATTGTTAGCAAAAGTGTAGTATGAATCTCCTTCATCAGTTCTTCTTAAGGATCTGATTCCTTACCTTTTAATTCTTGGGTTCACTTCATCTTTTTTTCGCTCCTCCTCACCCCTGCAACTACTGATTGCAAACATTTTTTCTTCCTGTCTCTTCCTCAAGCTGTCATCTTTCTCTTTTTCCCCATCCTCACAATCCAACCTACATTTATTTCCTTCCTCATTCTCTAGTATACTTTTGCCTTCTCCCCACTTCCCAGCCTATAGATAAATGTGTTCTCCTTTTCTTATTTCTCTCTTGGTCTCTCTTGCACGCACACTTCCTACTCACACACTTGCCCTCTTTTCCCTTCTGCTCATCCACAACTTCTGGTAAGCATCGTCTTCCCTTCTCTCTCTTTCTTTTTCTGACCTTCCCTATATCTCCCTGATGCACTTATCATCTCCCTCCTTCTGTAGTTGCTCTGGTCTCTCACATGGTCTTTCTCCTCCACCCTCTCCATTTCTCCAGGGCTAGATTTGTTTTCTGCCTACTGCTACATGATTCCCTCTCTTTCATCTTTTTTCTCCTTCTGCTCCAGTTTTTCCAAGCTACACTCATCCTCTTCCTTCCCTCCTTAAACCTCCCACTTTTCCTCCAATTCCCCAACTTTTTCCCACATCCAACTCTTCCTCTGCCTTGTTTGATATATGTTAGATTTTAAAATGCTATGTCTCATTAAACTCAATAGGGAACAGAAAAACATAGATAGGATTGTCCTGTTGGTCTCTGTGACTCTGTTGGTCTGCCATCATTGTCATCATCAATTCTACCATCACCGCCACCACTGGTAATTTTTAGTAGCCTAATTAAGATTATTACTGTGATTATGATTTGAGAGGAGGATGATGGGAATCCCTTAACCTCTCTGTAGGAAAGTGTAGCCAGTGAGAGGCACTGGTCAATGGGAGCAACCCATTAAAAACTCACTTCTGAGGGGGAAAGCCTTTTTGCTTGTCCAGCAGCACATACCAGCTGGGTGTGAAAATCAGTGCTTGGAAAAGAATAAAATCAGAGATGGTGGAAGTGCTTTAGTTGGACTGTAGCTGCCATGTACTGTTAAAAAGCAGTACTTGAAAAAGCATTAAAATCAGAATTATTTAATGCAGAAACCGGACAGCTTAATTTCCAAATGCAGAAATATCTTCTCATTTCTAAGACTTTGTTTTTGTTTTTTTATTTCAGTGACTTGTTTCAACTTCCTGTGGTTGATGCCCTTGTGGTATCACTGGGGCTGACCCCTGTAACAATACCTTTGCTTGGTCTCAGGTCTGATGCCTGAAATCTCAGGTCCTGGGGTGCTCTTGATCTGGTAACCTTAGTGAGAATAAATATATACGTACATACAGAGAGAGAGAGAAAGAGAGGGAGAGGAAGAGGGTTCTGTTTTCACCCTTCTCTTAGTTTTGCACCATACTTCTCAGTTCAAGAATGTACTAAAATGTGCACTTAAGGTTAAAATGTTTACACAAATTTATATTTTAGAATAAAAAACATGTATCAGAGTTAAATACATACAAACATGTTTACTTCATGAATATACAATGTTCTGAAAATTATTATATAAATTATATGAAGCTTAAACTAGCTTAAACTGCATACAGACAGTCAAAATACTCCTGTAAATTAACTGATTTGCTCATTTTTACTCAATAGAGAGATACAATGGTATACCCAGGGCTGATATGACCATTTATTTCTGTGCAGTGGTCATCTCAGACTGCAGGCTGCTAGAAGCAGCAAATTTGCTGCTTGCTTGCACACGATGATATGTATTAGAGAGCAGTCACTATAGCTCCATACAGCTGTCCACAGTTGGCCTCTGGCAGTCTTGGGACTGTCATTGATTTCTGCCCCCCACCTTCTTTGGAGGGGAGGACCACCACTAGAAGATTTCTTTGCATGTGAGTGGGTGTGGGTACAGGTCTCTTGTCGTAGCATGCATGTTTCCTTCTCATTTTCAGGATGCTTAGCTACTGCCACCACAGCATCCTTCTCAGATGATGGTGGAAGACATGGGCACTGCTGGTATTACCTCATCTTTCACCACCAACTCAGGACAAAAGGCAGGCAAATATGACTTCTATGTCACCCTCTGGCAGTGGAGGGTTTGCCAGGAGTGATGTGGGGGTGGGATTTTGCTTCTTGCCCCAAGAGGCACGAAAGCTTAGCCAGCCCTTGGTTTGCCAATCAGTAGAATAGAACAACAAAGAATCTGGATGCCATTACATCTGATAAAATCACCTTTTAAATAATATTTCAACCACTGTGTTCCATATAAGTCATATGCACATATACAAGCAAATAATGCAATGGAGAAAGAAGCAAATGAATTGAAGAAAATGAAGGCCATGCTCTAATTCCAGAATTAACTGTAGAAATTTCTGAGATGAACAAGAATTTAAGCAAAAACTGGAGAAGGGAAGCAGAATGCAGAAAAATCTCATCATCCATAGCAAAATGAAAGAATCATATGTCAAATGCTGAAGAGAGTGTGAACAGATAGGAAAGGAAGAGGCAAGGGAAAAGTTTCAAAGGCAAGCTGTGTGTGAATTCTGTTGGGACATGGATGGAAGTACGCATCTATGAGTGAGAAGAAGGGAACCTGATTCAGTGAATGAGAAAAAAGAAAAAGTAGGTAATTTAGAATATAAAGATGTTGGTATGTCAGTACAACAATAAAAGTAGGTGGAAAGTAGATGGAAGAAGCTTTGGGAATCCTCTGCTTTAGCTACTGCTGGGATTTTTGTATTAGAAGCTAGGGGAATAGCCTTAACAACTCATGTTCAGAACACTATCTCCACGAAGGGCCATTTCTGATTACATAATTCAATGTGAAAGTTGGCGGGGGGGAAGTAAAGTAGAGGAACTGTGTGATATTCTGGGCGAAGTCAATTCATTATTCTGTTGCTTCCTTTTCTCTTAACCTTGAATTGGACTTTCCTAAAATTAGGGCCAATGCTAACCCTTGAAAATATTACTACTGCTCAATGACTTTGAGTGACTACTTCCTGACTTACTTTTATCTTTTGTTTGGCTATACTCAACACAGTCAGTGACACTTAAGGAGATAGAAACTCATGCTCTTTTCCAGCCAGGAGTGTGCGAAATTATTCATCTCTGCAAGGGATAATGGAGCTAATTGCTTCAAAAGTGCTTGATGGTACATAATAACAGATTACCAAGTGGAGAAAAATATTCAGTTTGAGTCCTAACTACTCTTCATACTTGAAGGTGGGAAAAAACCTGGTATTCTTACAAGCAGGAACAGTTTTTTTGTATGAGTTCTGACAGCTGGCATTTTACATGCTTGGATACACTGCAGGTCCTTTTCACCCATGCATGCCTTGTTTTTAAAAAGGCACTGTGCATATCAGCATCTTGAGTATTTGGAAGATTTATCCCTGCCAGCTGCTGTGTGGCAAGAATGAGGGAACCAAAGCAGGAAAAGGACTCAGAATAATGAGAACAAATGAGCAGCGGGAATTACTCCAGTGAGAAACAATTGCTTTAGTAGAGCATATATTCTTTAAAACTGGAAATCATTACCAACTCAACTTTGCTTAATTGCTGCTAGAGTTGATTTACTTAATAAATCAGATGAAACTGAATTCCCCCCCCCAAAAAATGTTAATTAACCAAAATGGTACTTAAAGCATAATAAGATACGCACTCTTAGTACAGTAAATGTGTTTAACATCCACTGAAATCAATAGGAACCTTCATTTTATTTTGATTTCTTTACTGCCCAATTCTTTTTTTCACCAGTGCACTCTAAGAAAACATTGTAAGACATTGTAGGCTGAAAACCCCTAACCTAAGGTGCCCTATAAGCATCATGTTTGAAAAAGGATTACAACATGACTGTCCTATGCTCATGCTCCACATTCCTTCTTGGGGCTACCACCTGGCACTTAGAGCTCACTTAATAGTGTCTCCTTTATAATAGAAAATCTACTAAAAAAAGAAATTTTGAACAGCTGTTCAAGCTCTTCATCATTTATCTTGGGTCCTAAATTTTACACAGCCTCTGCAAATGCATGTAGAATGGAGGAAATTTGGGCAAATACACTGTTAATACTTGAGTAAATTCCAAAATCTTTTCTTTCCACTATTATAATCCAGTTAATTAACCTTAGCTTTTTTCTTACTGCTCCCCATATCATAGATAGCACGGAACTGCGGGTAAAGGGTGATAAAAGCATACAAATTAGCACAAAATAGTCTGTGTTGACAAACAGAAACGTTCTACAATTATGAAATTCCACACCTGATATCCTTGTACTTAGAAGAATATAATGATGCAATTACTGCAAAATCTTGCTAACACTCAGGCCCTTTCCGCACCTTACATTTGTCCAGTGCTGGGGCACAGGGATCACGCGAGCAGCCTCTTGCGAGAGGCTCTTGCATCCCCACTGCTTTGGCTCTGCAGGAGTTGCCTGCCAGCCAACAGGCAGCATAAGGGCTCCGTCTCTTCCTTCCTTCCACAGCACAGCCAGGTATTTTCCCAGGCTGTGCTGTGGGAGGAAGCGCAAGGGCCATGTCTCCAGAGCTCCACATGCAAGGTAAGTGCGTGTGGGGCCTAGGAGCAATGCACAATCATGCACCATTTTCAGATACAAATTGAAAATGAAATAGTGCGCGATCGGCGCCTGCCAGCCCCGGCAGCGTTGCATGATTGTGAGACGTCATCTGAAACACTTCTTGCAATCGCGCAACGCTCCGGAGGCCCTTTCACATGGCAAATGCCATGTGAAAAGGGCCCCAGTTGTTGTCATGTGAGGTAGTTCTGAGGTCTTGTTTCAACAGTGTAAAAATGGCCTTTGAACCATTCCGGATTCTTGTACAATAAATGAATAAGAAATGGTTACACAGTAAACCTGGAGGAGTGGTGCAAAGTACAGTCTTCTGTATGTTGTTGAACAGCTGTTCACACTATGCCTCACCACTGGCTATGTTGGCTAAGCCTGATGGAAGTTGCAGTCTAACTACATATGGAGGACCACACTTTGCCCACTTGTGCTTGTAGGCCCATCACTAGGACAGCTCAAAACAAACACGCATGTTCATTAAAAAAAAGGAGAGGTTGCAATATATCTACAAATAAATTTATTGTATGTACATCATCTTTTTCTCTTCCATGCTTAATAGCACTGCAAAGTGACACATTCTTCTACCTAGTGGATATTACTGAACAACCAATTTTAATTAATCAGCATAGACATGTTATAAACCAAGAACGAGCTAAGAGATGACTGAAATCATCATTATCTACCTAATGCACACCAAGGGCATTAAAATAGATCTTTAAAATTACATTTCCAAAGTAGTAGTTATCATTACAGTTATGATTTTGAAGAGTAATATTTCACTTTTCTGTTTCATATAAGTAACGAAAAGTAAGTGAAACAGTTACTTTCCATTTACTTTAACCCATCTGAATCCTATCTGAATACTACGAACTGCTGCCTAGGGTACAGTATGGTTATGCAACAGTCTTTTATGTCAGAGTCATGTGCATTTTTCAGTGCGAGCGGGGTGGGGGGAGCAAAGAAAACTGCCTCTGCCCGTCCAGAGAGAAAGTTGCCAGTTCTTGAAGCAGTGTATTTTGGCAGCACTGGGTTTCTGAGTTGGTCCTGGAAAGCAAAAGGTGCCCTCAGAAGGGTCCTTCTGTGGGACAGACAATGAACTATCTCAACAGTAAGTCTTGCCCCTTCAGAAACACAGGCAACAGGAGTGTGGAAGACCTATCCATGAAGGCCAATATTCTAGATATTATCTTCTAGGCTTCGGAAAAAGCAAGATTACTATGTCCCCCACAATACAAACATGTAGTAAGAGACTGAAAACAGCAGAAAAAGAGTCCTGCAGCTCTCCTCCTGAAGCTCTGTGGCCAACCAGGACTGTGAATAGCAATGAAACCCAAAATGCAAGTACTCTCTTCTAAATGGAAGTCTCATTCCTAGCAAAATCATAATTTTTTTCTACTTGCAAAATTATGTGGTATCAAAGAGAATCTAAATGCAAGTAACAGAGAAGGTGATTTAGATTTTGTGAAACTTCCATTGCTCTGAACTGTTCAACTGCCTGTCACAGCATGTGCAAAGAACAACTTCTTTGTCTCTGTCACCCTCCTAGCACTGGAACATAAAAATTCTCTGTGCTGTTATCAATCTGACTTGAGTGCATTTTCCTCCATCACCACTTTTGCCTTTCTCCTTGTCACTTCATTAGTCACATGGTGACCTGTGAAGACCATGAAAAAGTAAAGGCCATTTAGGCTTCTGGCTCCCAATGTCTATAGATAAGTGATTTTTTAATATATTGCTAAAGCACTGTCAGAAAGGCTTAGCAGACATATGAAAACAATAACTTTTAGCCCTAGGCTGAAGCCAGAATAGGTTCATAATCATCTTCACAATCCCAGAGGACAAGCAAAATCATTTTTCTTTTTCAGTCCACAGATACTTATCCACAAACCTTAAACAAGAACTATTATCCTCTTTTTAAAATCATTTGATTGACTCCATTGATTAAAATAAACATAGCACATGATTTACTTTTTAAAATTTTGTTAAATGATAGAAGTGTTCCTAACAAATACTTGTATGTGGTCTGAAACACGATGGAATATCATAATGTTTCCTACTTTATAATTAAGCAGGATTTCTGTGTGCAGGAGACCATAGCTAAAATCTTCACCAGAAAAAGTCTCCATCAGCTAAGGTCTTCACTGCCCTCCTAGCATCAACATTTAGCCAGATGTTATGATTCTTCTCAAGTCCACTGTTTAGTATTGCTGAACACAGACACCTCCTTCTTGAAGGTGGTCCCAGGACTATGCAAGTCCCATCTGACAGATGTATGGCCTGCCACATCTGGCATTTATGCAGTTCTTGAAGCCTATTATGTCATACCTGTCTTTCATTCATACCATGGCCTGTGTCTCCTAAACTGCTTTGCAAATTAACCTAAACATTTGTTCTAATATGACCCCCTTTTCAGTTATACCTTTAAGTTGCTTTGTAAAGCCCTAAAAAGTAACTTGTAAATCCTTTAAGAAACAAACAAAGCAAAACTTTGCTAGAATCCTATCAGCTTGGCTCATCATGTTGCAGAGACAGAGTTGAGCATAAGATTTTTGTGACCCTAAGTTTCAAAGTGACTGGCTGCTTTACTTTATCATGATCAATGCATATATTTTTATATCCTGAATACAAGAACTCTCACTAACACAAACATAATTCACAATAACAGGGTGTTATGTAAAATGACACAATCTGTTTTATTTAGTTAAGTAGTTCCTAAACTACTTTGTTTAGTGATACAAACTTCTTCAACAGTCAGGATACAAATAGTACCATGCATTTATCTCTCCATTACTATCAGAATTAATGTTTAATGTGACGTGGTGGTTTAAAATTTACAGTGAACTTCAAAGTTATTTAAATATAATAGTAAATGTTAACAGACAGGATTTTTAAAAAGATTTTAAAATGCTTTAAGGTCCATACTACTTTCTCCAGTGGGGTTTTACTGAGATCAAGGGGACAAATACACAGTAACAGCACCATTTAAATGGCTGTCACTTGATCTGACTGTCTCTAACATCAAGCACTTAAATGCCAACTCCTATGATTGCTTTTCAAACTCATGTCCTCATCACTTGACTTTTTCAGTAGTTTTGATGCGTTCAACCAAATCTATCATCTGTCTGAATTGCAATTTACCATTTACAATTGCAGGGAAAGAAAACTTTTAAAAATCTGTGCAGTGCCTTTTTCATTTAAGCAGATTAAAAAGTTTTAAAATGAACTGGTAGCCATGCCCACCAAACACAATAATTGCACAAGACTGGATGAGAGTGATGCTACAAGGTATCAATATTCCACCAGAATCATTTTATGCAGAATATTCTGCAGAAAATGTCTGTGTTCTAGAAAAAGGCCTAGAATGCAATCTTTCCAGATACCTACATTTGCCAAACTCACCAGTTGCAGAGGACTAAATGTGAATGATGCAACAAGCTAAGAAAAAAAGAAACCACCACAGCCACTTCTTAGTACCTGTTTTGAATCTTCTTGCATCACTGACTGTCTAGAAAATTGGTGTTCTGCTCCCCCCCTCAACCTGGAACAAGAAAGTGGTTCCTATGTATTTGCTGTGGCTTGTTACATCACTCCCACCTAACTCTGCATAAATGATGAATTTGATTGACATGGCCTATTTATACATTGATGTTCCAATAGTTTGCTTGTTTGCATTAGGACATTAATAAAGGTATAATATTTGAAATGTTTCACTTCTAATATCTTTTTCTCAAGAGTGGTCAACATATCCCAGTATTTTTGGCATTAAGCTGTATTTTAAAAAAACATACTATTGCATATCCCATTCTGCCTTTTATGAACATCCAAAACCATCTCTTTTATTGCCATGTTCTCCTGACCTCACTTTGCCTTGCATCACTGTTCCTGTTAGCGACTCCCCCCCCACCTTGCTTTATATCTCTCTCCTTCTTTGTCATGCAGCAGCACTGGTTTTTATCCCTCCCCACTGTTTAAAATAGAGCTAGCAGCTTTGTGAAAGCATTGAGTTGTTTAGAGTGCAGACAACAGCATAAAGTGAAGAGAAGGAAGAAAGGGCTGGGGATGTAGCTCTTCCTCCAATGGAGGTAACCATGGCAGGGAGCAAGGTGAAGCAAACCAGTGGAAGGGAAGGTAGAAGGTGCAGTAGGTGAGTGCAAGAGAAGGGATGCATGGAAGCTCAACTGTGCTATGAATGACATTAAACTTATAATGCTTAGGTCTATCCTACTATGGAAATGGCATTATTGTTGCATTCTGGCATCACAAACAATCTGAATTAGTTACAATGAGTTCAGTCCACTGGTTTCGCTTGACCTGTATCCACATCTGCATTTGCAGTTTGCTGCTTATAGCAGTTGTGATGAATGGAAGTAAAGCCAGTAAAGGTTGCTAGCCCATTCCCATCAGTTGTACAAACAATATAATGTTTTCCCCTGTATTTGTATATTTTAAGCATTTCCAACATAACCAAGAAGGAGATGTTTTATATGTTTATTTCTGTAGCTGTGTGTTTGTTGCTAAGTAACTGTGGCTGGATATAATTTGATTGGCTGCCTGCCAAAACTGTTTGCCAGAATTTCAGGAGGACACATATATGTGGGAAGAACATGGGGGGGGGTGTCCAAAATTTAAGTATTTGAAATTGCTTTCTCACAAAATTAGGGAATAATTTGGCACATCAGCATGCCTTGACAAAAAAAAAAATATTGAATTTAAGAAGCAGAAATAACGTTGTATAAACAACCACAAATAAGCAAGACTTCTCAAATTTGGTATCTTGATTAAGAAACATTCTATATACTCTGTGTAAACAACAAGAAATCAATGTTAACAATGGATACATTAAGATGTGTTTCAGAGGTATTTCATGAATTTAAGGCTACAACTCTACTGTACTGGTAACACATCCCAGGAGCAATAAGAAGGAGCAGATTTTCCCATCTCATTCTCAGAAATGGTCTTATCCCAAAGGACAGCATCCATTATTGCATCCTTCTTCTGGCCTCTAGCAGCCACTGCATGACAGCCCCTCACCCAAAATGATAACTCTAACACATTGGTGACCTATGATCAGAACAATGACACTGCATACTCCTGTTGCAAGCTGAGGCATCTTCCTCTGCTCATACTGTAGACTGTTGGTGCTCCAATCTCAGAAAGGAATAAAAGGGGGCATTCTGGAGATGGGGATGGGGACAGAAGGGACCTGGATTTATTCCAACCAAAAGTCTATCATCCCCCAGCCATTCCCTGAAACAAAATTAAAGTCTGATATGCCTCAAACCACACAGCTAACCCAATTCCCTCCCACTCCTTGTGTCCCACCTGCAACAGCTTACCAAGGGCTTTGAATGAAGCAGAGCCTTCATGATCAGAGCCCTTTACCCATCTGCTTGTTCACCCTCAGCATTGCTCCCTAATCATGTTTCCTTATTTTCATAACAGGTAGCAGGGTGAACATGAATTTCCAAGACTAGGGAAAAAACAGCAGTCCACAAGGTGGACAACAATTATAGCACACTTCTTACAATCTTTTGGCCTTGTTCAACTGTAACTTGACTTGACTTGATCTTTCTTTATAAAGATAACTTCTCTCCATGTCTTAAAATAGGACAGTAGCATCACAGCCTTCTTAGATGTTATTACACTGGCCAGGTTCAGAGGTTATGGCCAAGTCAAGGCTGTTTTACTGATCCTCAGAATCAGGCTTGGCTAAAACATTTACTGCCTAAGATGAAGAAGCAAGTGGTACCCTGCTTCATTCCTACATGCATGGAAATCAACTGAATTGCCAAATAAATCTGATTTATTTGTTTAGTTGCTACCCTACCTTTCTGCCAAAAGCTCTTCTTCAGCATTGCCAATGAAACAGCATCCTCTGCCACCTGTAATGGCAGCATGTTATCTTAGAAGATGTAGGGCAAGCCATGTACCATACATAGCTCTGTCCCCCAACACCTCATTGCCACTCCTGCTGCCTAGTATGTGCTGCCTGACCTAACTCTTTCACATTAAAAATCATTACTCACTACCTTTGCTGAGTAGGCCAGACTGCAAACTTTGGTTTGTTTAAGAGCAAATTGTCATCACTCCCTTAATTTTGAGTGAGGTCGAGCATAAGGATAAAAAGTCTTTAAGTCTTTCCCCCCACTGTGGTTTCAGTTCACATTGGCCATCCTGCGTGTGGAGCTTGCATACCAAAAATTGTCAGTTTTGAATCAACTAATTTTTTTCCAACCCATATTGTAGAAACAGAACTATGGGCCTTCCCTCACTACACTGTTATACTGCTATTATTCCACTTTCAACCTCCTGTGGAACTCTGGGCTTCATAGCTTACTGAGGCCAAAGAGCTCTCTGGCTGAGAATTCTAAAAACCCCTCCCTAAATTGCAAACCCCAGGATTCCATAGGATGTTGAAAGTGGAATAACAGCACTATGACAGTATAATGAGGAAAGACCCTTGGTAGGGAAGTCTATGGCCCTTTCCGCACGGGAAAGTTAAGATGGGCCAAGGTGTCCTGTCACGGAGGTCGTCTGCACCTTGTATCAGACTAGGTTCGGACTATTTACCTTAGTTCCGCACCTAAGTCCAATCCAAAATGTCCCCAAGTGGTCCTCCAGCATGCTAAGTAAAGACCAAAAAAAAGGTCTTTCAGTTTTCCAGAGCACGCCATTGCGTTCCTGCTCAGCTGTGCAGATGCACAGATTTGCACCAATGTGAGCCTGTGATCAGCGGAGGGCGGGCTGTGGGCGTGGCCAGCTTCAGTGGTTGGTCCGGACCCACAAACAACCGGAAGCCGCCATTTTGTAAGCCTCACCAGTGCAGATCTGAAGACCTTGCACTGCTCCGCATCACCCTGGAACAAACAGAGGAGCCCTGCAGAAGGGCTTAAGGAAGAATCCGCATTGCTTCAAGCCAAGAAGCAGTGAGTAACAGCACAGAGTGATTCACTCGCTTTGTGAGGAAAGGGCCTATGTAGGAAAACTTATACACAGTTTCCCCCTTTGCCTAATAGTAGGGGGAGCCCTGGAGAAAGAACTGCTTTCACATGGCACCTGCAGACTAATGTGAACTCAGAGGATTGAAATTTTCTATGGAAATTGGGAGACAGAAGATTCTAAAGAAAATTGGAGGGTGGAAAGGAAAAGAACAAAGTGAAAAGAAACTTTGCAGAGAGGAAAGAGGAACACTTATTATGTAGTAGCTCCATCATCAGTTTACGTGACCAACCCTGAGGGCTACAAGTGTGTTCCCAGATCATGTAGGGACAACAGTGGTCTGAAAGATTGTGAGTACTCAACTGTATCTAACTCATATATAAGGCTTTACCTTCTTCTATTGCATTGCTTAAAAAGATTGACCTTCATACTTCATACACATCTGAGCTTTTGTTTCAATTCCTCTCCTACACCCTTCCCCCTGCTACATTAAATAAACCCTAGGTCTTGTCCACCATCCCTTTTCCCTTTAGCTTCCCTTTGGAATCTTCCACCAACCTCTTTTTCAGATAACTAGGGGGCTAATGGGAAGAAGACACTTATGTTTGTAGCCTGAAATGAACAAATGGAGTACTTCACTTTAACACTAGTGATGGGATAATCTCCACTGCTGTAATTAAGAATGGCAGACTAACTTAAGGGATACAGGACAGATCATTTGGCACACAACACTCAGCCCTCCAAACCTTTAGCACCACTCCCCACTCTTCAGGATCTAAGGCTGCTATTTCACTATGACTATATTAGTCCCCGTTCAAAACTGTATCTTGGATATGTTTCAAATCATCACTTCCAAGTTAAACCAATTCAGTTCATTTAAAATTGTAGTTCTAATTTCAATTGAAAGCAAACTGTTTTGCATGATAACCAGAAACTGACAAGTTAAAAAATAATTACAAGCTGTGGCTATGATGCGGGGGGGGGGATGAATGAATGAATAACAGGACCCAGTGGGAAGTTGGAATTTGCGGAACTGAGATGCAGCCTCAAAAGCTTGGCTGTGACATCATGAAAATCTTTAACTGTAAGTGAGCTAGGAACAGACTCAGGGAATGTGGGAGGCCACCTGAATAGCAATGACTGGATATTAGATTGGATTTTGACTACCACAATCAAAAAACAACTGTATATGAGAACCTTATCACTGAAACCAAAGATAGCCAAATGGAAAACTCCAGTGATTACATCCCCACAGCTAGATATGACTGAGAGTCTTTGTACCCTAGGTCTCCCGCTCCACTGATTCCCTATAGACACTGCACATGCCAAAAGATAATAAAGACCAACAGACTTCCACGGTCTAGGTGAAAGGCCTGTATCTTTAAGACTCTGCATTCTAAAATCAGTGAAAAAGGGAGGGACTCAGGAGGGTTTTCTGGCTTAGGAATTATGTATGTATGGATTTAACTCAGATTATTTTCTCAACCACAAAGACTAGGATTTAACCAATTCTGCTTCCAATTCTAGTTCTCAGCCTGTAAGTGGACTCACAGTTCATGCCTGTTACTGCCTCCTCCTGATATTTCTTCCAGGCTGCTGTAGGCCACCACTTGTTTCCTTCTAAATCCTCCATGAGTTCAGCCTTATGTGGACTGGACACAAAGATGGAAAACTGGGAACCTCATGTTATATAATCAGAATGAAGAGCAGGAGGATGAAGAAATACAATAGAAAACAAACTGCTAATATTATCTCTACACTCCTACATCACACATGCAGTATATCTGGTCATGTTGTTTATTTAAATGGCACAGTGGGTATCTAAACGATTAAGGCATTTAAAAGCCCAGATTAAATGTATGTGCTGCTAGCTACACTGATATGAGACTCTGTGGGTAGCAACAGATAAATTTAGATCACTGGATAATTCTAGCTCAGAAAATACACTAGTTAGACTCAAGCTTCTTTTTATGAAGATAATCTAATAGACATGAAGTGTCAAGTGAAATGCCTCCAAAATATTGTGTACCCATTGCTAATATTCTTACCCTGGAAGCTTTGCAACCACTTTACTTTTTAAAAATGGCCCAGTTTCAAACATGGTCCCAAAATTTCTAAGAAGAGAGTAATACTTTGACCTGAATCCTCTTGTGCACTGAATCAACTGGTGAATAATTTCTCTAGTTAGGACTACCAATAGGATATTATATGAAGCATTCCAGTGCCCAATTCTCCACCCTTTCCCCAAGGTATAATTTAAGAAGTTCCGAGCACATGCAATAAAGAAATTGGGTAGATATACTTGCAACGTCTAACCTACAACCTCATCAAAAGCATGGAGAGAGGAAGAGCTATTCTATCATATTGGCATTTCACACAGTAAGAACTTCTAGACCAGTGGTTCTCAACCTGGGGGTTGGGACCCCTTTGGGGGTCGCACGACCCTTTCACAGGGGTCGCCTAAGACCTCGCTTCAAGCCCTTCTCAGGTTGAGCTTCTGACACTATGATAATGGTTGGGGGTCACCACAACATGAGAAACTGTATTAAAGGATCACGGTATTAGGAAGGTTGAGAACCACTGTTCTAGACAATGTGGTGGTGATGGGGTAAATGAAAAATATGAAATAGGAATTTCAGAGTTGGCAGCATTACAACACAAATATTAACATATGCTGTCTTTCTCTCTGTGTGGCTGGTATAATATGGGTAATTTCTAAATTCATTGGCAAGATAGAATTTAAGGTGACTACAAAAGCTCTTCTTGCAGCTATTTATAAAGTAGGTGTAATCAAACAGAGATATGAGCAAAAGGAATAGATTAACAGCAATATTAATTAAAAACTCAAATTATCCTGAAAAGAGAGCATCATTTAATCTGTTGATGAAATGCCAAAAAATGAAGGCGATGGGGGCCATGACGCACAAGATAAATCTGTACCTTGTCATTTAGTGCAGAAATAGTCAAGCTACAGTGTCATCTGCTCAGCTGATTTCAGATCTGTCTGAGACTAAGGTATTTTAAAATTAGACGAACAAGAAACACATAAGGGGCATCTCATTTTTAGGTTTCAAATTAAAGGCATATTCAGGAGTAAAAGCAACACTTCTGTTTACTAATGAGGATGTATTCCCGATAAGACAGCAAAGCGAGGGCGGAGTTATGTAAACATCCAAGAAAGAAACACTGGAGGAAATGAATTTGCAAAGAAAGGAAACAAATGTGGACACACAGAAAATCTACTATATAAAAGTGAATGTTTGTCTGCATGTTTGTTTGTTTGTCCGATTCAGCATATGATGGGCTGTGTGATGCAAGAAGACCTCATATGATTGGCTGGCTGTGGAGATTCCATGGAATCCTGGGGTTGGCAGTTCAGGGAGGGGCCTTTAGAATTCTCAGTCAGAGAGCTCTTGGGCCTCAGGCTGGTTGCTATGGAGATGAGGCCTACCATCAATAAGGATGCCAAAAAACTTTTGGGAGGCATATGTGAGAAAAATTAAACTGACATAAACAACATAGTTACAAGGTCTTCTCACCTCACACAATAGACTGTATGGGTTCCATACGTGAGGAGGGGTTCTATACATGTTTTGAGTTGAAATTCAAAACAAAAAATGCTTCCAGAAAAACATAAAGCCGTTACACAAATTCAACAGAAAGCAAAAAAATCAAAAGCCAGTACATCAACGTTGCCAGAGAACACAAATTGGATTGAGCACTATGGAGAAAAGTTACAGGTACTGGAATAGGCTGATTGCTAGCAGCAAGGAGGAGGACAGTGTATTCCCCCAGGAACCCTATCTCTATATGCTAACAACTACAAATACAGATTGGATTGGGGAATATAGGGGAAAGTTATAGGTACTGGAATAGGCCAGTTGCTCTGGAGACGAGGCCTAGCAGCAAGGAGGATGACAGTGTATTCCTGCAGGAACCCAACCTCTGAATGTTAACAACTCTGAATAAAGATTGGATTGGGGAATATGGGAAAAATTGCTCTTCTCCCCTCTCATTGTGCTACTTAATCTTAATTACTCATTAGTCTGTTTATAGGATGTTTCTCCTCCCCAGTGAGGTTTGTTGTTACTGATGTGCTGAAAACCTTTCCTTTCCCTCAAGTCTGTCAAATTCTTTCTCTTGTGCAAGGCTGGAAGAATTTTGTAGCTATGTTAGGACTGGCAGTCAGCTAACTGAGACCACTCATAATCTGTTTGATTAAATCTTCCACAATGTTTTCATAAAGAGCTTTACTTGATTCACAGTTCGAGGGAGGGTTTTGTTTTGGGGTGTTTTTTTTTAACTAAGTGATAAACCAGTGTTATTTACATCATATATGTAGTATGCATGTTTGGAAAACTCAGTGGGAACATAATTCAATAAGCTTACTATAAGCAGAACCATATCAATGGTACTATGGTAGCAAGACAATTAGTAAATTTCAGTGTTAATAATATAAAACAGCCTAGTTGATTGATGAGAAAATTGGAAATTGGTACCTCTAGCTTCATCCCATTTCTAAGTAAATGGTAATCTGTGCCAAATTAGAAGACCTACACTAGGAATAACTAGGTCAGTTCAAGATGGATAATAAAAGATGGTCAAGTGCTTTGGGGTGAATTTAGTTAAGACCCCTACAAATAAACATAATCTCACAAAAGTCCCGTTGCATTTTATGCCAGTATGCAAGTGCCCATAATAATTCCATTCATAATTTTTTTCCTCAGATCACACTACAGACTCCTCCTAATTTTAAATCTACTTAGACACATATAGGTGCATTCTTTAAGGTACCAAAATAGCCAGAGTTGCTTCTTCCCAGCTATGTTGGGATCTTAAAATGAATGTTAGAAAAAGCCTATTAAGAAGGAAAGCTGCTCTTATGAAAATGGTTAGTCAGACAATAAAATTATGTTATGACATGCACCAGGAAAAAAAATGTATTAGACAAATCTCCTTAGACAATAACATTGTAAAACTAGCCTTTTGTTGCTGTCAGAGCAACCCCAGAAGTACATAAGTCCAACTGAGTTCGGCAGGAATGATCACTAAAGCCTAAGCAGGCCTGCAATGTAAGTGCCATCTCCAAACAAGTATGCTTTTGTGGTTCTTTCTATCTGGACAGTTGCTGGCCCACTGCTCAGTCAGTTTACATACATAAAGTTAAGAGTGTAACTGTGGAAAGAATCGTACATATTCTTTCTGTGGGGAAAAGCACTTTGTACTTTTCAAAAATACATTGGCCACAGTACAAATTTACTCCATTGCAAGTGTCAACCTAAATCCTGGAAGCTTACTGCATTGCAGTGACTGTATTATTATCTTTGTGCAGAAACAAAGAGATCAGATGAGAAATATCTCACAAGTAAGGAAAATGACAGGTTAGCAATGAAAGCTAAGCATTCAGCAGCAGACAGTATCATCCCTCCTCGATTAAGGGTTGGGCCGCTTTGCTCACAGACTATTTTAAAAGCAAAGCCAACAGAGATTAAGCAGTGGAATTCTCTAGTAAGAATGCAGGAGGCAAGAAGAAGTACACGATGGGCCCTCCAAATCTGTGGGGGTTTGGTTCCATATCCCATATGGATGCCAAAAAAGTGAATGATTGTGTCCTGTATTATTAAAGGGTGGCTGCATAGACATTGACACTTTTGCACGTCTGCATTCATGTCACCGCCATTTTATGATGACGATCTGCAATTGGCGGTACGTAATTGCAGATTCTGAACCTGCATATCCAGAGGGTCCACTATGCTTTAGTCTCTTGCTATAATTCAACTATTTATGGAGAATAGTTAATTTCTATCAGGCATGTCAACAATAGATTAAGGTGACTAAAAGGTTATTTAAATTGCTCCATAAAACCATCTTTATGTTTTAAACGAGTCTCTCATCTGTAGTGTCAGTATGGCAAGCATTTCTAGCCTGGGCAGACAACACACTAACATATTATTGCTGCTAAAACAGAGTGGTGATGGTGATTATGACAGGGATAGGAATGATAATTTACAGTGCTTTATGAAACTTTCCACCACCCCCTTGGCTTTTCCAAATTTTGCTTCATCACAACCTAGGATTGGGATTGGCATTGTTACTATTTAGTGCAAACAAGATACACAATACTATGAAGGTAGAAAATATTTTTTACTGTGGAACAGAAGTTAAGCAAGCAAAAACAAATGTTGGTTGCATAAGTATTCACCCATTTCGCTATGACACACTTAAATAAACTGGGGTGCAATTCATTCCCTTAGGTATTGTATCAGTAGTTGAATGTATCTACCTGATTGCAATTATAGTACCCAAAAGATATCTGTTTCTGGAAAGTTAGCAGAAAAGCCTATCTATCAAACAGCACTATGAAGACCAAGGAGCTATTAAAACACATCTGGAATCAAATTGTGCAGAAGCATCAATTCATGTTGAATTATCAAAAAAAGAAATAAAAAAAATTAAAAATCCCAAATTATACATACCTCCAAAAGCACTGTAAAATTTGTTACTATACAATGGAAAGAATATGGCTCACAGTGCAACTCTGCCATCAAAACTCAGTGAGCAGGTAGGGAGGGCATCATAGGGTGTCGTACCAACAAAGTGTCATCTCTAAAGAACCTGGGGACACCCATAGCTAAGACTAGAGAAAATGTAATTGGGACAACTATCACCCAGACACAACACAAAATTGAATTTTATGAAAAAGTGGCAAACAGAAAGCCATTATGAAAACAAACCTATTTCAGTGCCTACTTGGAGTTTGCAAAAAGGCATGTGAGAGACACAGTAAAGATGTGGAGGGAAATTCTCTAATCTGACAAAACCAAAATTAAACTTTTTGGTCTTGCAGCAAAATGTTATGTGTGGCACAAACCCATCAGTGCTCATTGTAGTAAGAGTAACAACCTCACAGTACAGGGTAGCAGCATAATGTTATGGTGATGCTGGGACTAGGAAACTGGTCAAGACTGAAGGTAAGATGGATGGGCCAAACATAGGGCAATTCCAAAGGAAAACCTAGTTCATTCTTCAGAGGACCTGGGACTGGTGTACAGGTTCA
Source organism: Ctenosaura bakeri (assembly GCA_948474755.1). Classification (NCBI taxonomy): domain Eukaryota; kingdom Metazoa; phylum Chordata; class Lepidosauria; order Squamata; family Iguanidae; genus Ctenosaura; species Ctenosaura bakeri. The sequence goes on from CAOLHI010001167.1 coordinate 207,979, forward strand.
CCTTCCAACAAGACAATATCCCTAGACACAACCAAAGTAACACTGGAGTGGTTTGAAAATAAGATCCTGTATGTTTTAGAATGACCCATACTTCAATCCATTTGAGAAATAGCAGTAAAACTTGAAAGTTGCTGTTCACTACTTCTTAAATATTCAATGAGCTCCTAATCTAGGGGAAGGAACAATAAAGCGTATAAAGTTTGCCCTGTCAGCTCCACTGATTGCTTAACTGTATCTTCAACAAAATGATCTAATAATATTGTGAAATACTTGCTTCAGATCTGACCTGTCAGGTGTGGAAGCAAGGTAGGCTGAATGATAAAGTCTAAATACAAACTTCAAAGATGCATTCTATATATAAATGTGAACACCCCCCCCCGTCATTTTAGTTCATTTTATGATTGCTAAAGATATGGGTGCTTCTAAGTAATAATTAAATGATAATTTAAAATAATTAAATGATGTACAAAACAGAGGAAATGACACTGCCCTCCCCTGTTCTCTAAATACTGCTTCTATCTTTAGCAGCATGTGTCCAAGGCTGGTTTTCTGGATAAGGGTTTAGTTGCTATAGGTCAACTGTTGGACTGGTTCCTTGAGAAAGCCAATTACAATGGTTCTTAGGATTTCTACAAAATGGAAATTAACAAGCATATACTTCTGAAGCATATAAGAACAGATTAGCATACATCTAGGCCACATCCTGTTCCCAAGAATTTTTTAACCACAGAACATACCTTAGGAACTTTGGACCAGTGATTAATTTTTATTTTTCTTGTTCAAATGGGTTATATGACCACTTAATTCTCAGCCCCATACTAAACATAATGTGGACCTTGTAGGAATATTCAGATGCCTGCCTGTAGTGATTACTCAGCTCAAACAGTTTCTCATCCACTATTAAAAAACCCCAATAATTCTATTTCCTGTTACTATATTCTGATCTATGATTATCTTTATTTATAGACAATATATTTCCTTCAACATTGCTTATTCCTCAGAGTACTTCCTTGTCTTGATATTCAATAGCTGACCTAAATTGAATGTGAGCCAGAAAATTAAAAATGACTCATTTATAACCAGTGATGTGTAGCCATATTCTTCCATTGTTCATGGGTGAAACAGGATTACCAGAGTTTTCACGTGTTTCTTGTTTATCTGTATGATATTCTGGTAAACTTTGAATCTAGAGTTGGAAATAAGTTTTACTACATGCTTGTTTTGCTCTGACCAACAACAACAACAACAAAAAACAAAATGAAAGTGACACAGAGGGGGAAAAGAATGATAGCATGCATGATATATGTCTTCAAAAGACCTATTATAAATTCATTTTTCCTCTATCTTTATGGTATTACTGTGTAGGCCTGTCTAGATCAAAGCCCAGAAGTGATTTGAAATAATCCTATTCACAGAAGCACCAGTGAAACTGACAAAATTTAAAAAGGAAAGATTTTAGAGCAATCTCACCAGCATCATTAAAGTACAATTATTTTTCACCATGAAGAAAATTATTGCTTTCAATAATGATCATACTTGGCACAACGTACAACATACAGCATAACAGAAAATATTAACAATGTTGCCACTGTTACAATAGCTTGTTTTGTTGCATTCCAGTACATCTCTCTTCATCCATTTCCCTCCAAATTCTCTTCTGTTATACCTCAAATATTTATTTAGAAGTACATTGTATAACTTACTGCATAGCAGGTTTGCAGGGTGAGGTGGGCGGAGCGCTGGAGGTAGCCTGTAATGGTGATTCACTGGCTTCTTCTTCCAAGAGGGGTGTGTGGCTTGGCAGTTCTCTTGGAATTATTAGAAGCAGTGGTCATGAAGATCAGAAAGGAGGGCAGGTGGCAGGGCCATTTGCAGAGCCACCCATGAGCAAATTGAGGGTTTCCCTGCTTGGGATGGGCCTTAGGGAAACCTCAGGGAAGTTTGGACTCATACATAACCTAAAGGAGCATCACTCAATGATGCTATCGGTCCACCTGGATGATTTCTGCCTGTTAAAGTTTGAGAGACAATGGGTATTATAACAAGGCCATGCTTATGGGCTGCTTGGTCAGTTGTGCTGCTTTTGAGACCTTCAGTATGGGGTTCCTGGGGTTGGCAGTAAAGTTCAGGGCTGGCTCCCCATTTGTGATTCACTATCATGATATTTTGATTATAGGTAGAACCCAAAGGGAAGATTGTGGCAGCTTGCTGAGAGTGTTGCAAACTGTGCAGGGGAACTGGGTATCCCACTGGCACAGGAGAAGACCAAGGGGCTCACTGATGTACTATTGTACTTAGACATCTTGTTAGAATCTGTGCATGGAGTATCTTGTCTCCCTAAGGAGAAGTCGGATGCTCAGAAGGAGTGATTGCGGCACTGCAAGAAAGCCTTTGCTGGGACACTTGAATTTTGCATGTGCAGTGATGTCTCCTGGGAGGGCTTTTTGACCTCAGCTGGCTAGAATTATAGCTGGGTTGAAAGCTCTGCATAACCACACTGTGAAGATCACTAAGGGTGTGAAGAAAGACCTGGAAGTCTTATTAAAGTAGAGTCTCTTTCTGGCAGGAAGTCTGGGAGCCAGGTGCTGATTTGCAGGTGTGCTCAGACATATCAGGGAGCACTGGGTTCAGAGTGTATTTTCAAGGTTACTGATGTGCTCAGCAGTGGCCTAAAGGTTGGTTAGAAGGTCATAAAGTTTGTGACCTCACTTTTCTTGAGTTCTTCCTGATACTGGCGGTTGTGTCCATTTGGACAGATTCAAGGATAACCAGACAACAGTTAGCTTCATTAACAGGCAGTCTTCATGGTTAGGGAGGATTATGAGATTAGTGAGGAGGTTCTGGTGTGCTTATCCCCTAATATAATGTTCTCAGCCCATTATATTCCAGGACTGGATAATGGGATCACAGATGCATTATCTCAGTTTCAGGAGGACAGGATTCAGCAACTGGGAACAGAAGTGGATCAACAGCCTGTGGCATTCTCAGATGACCTAATGGCAGCTTGTGAGGATAGCGTAATGTAGGAAATAATTAATTTGTTCTCCCCTGCAACTTTGCAAGCCTACAGCAGAACTGTAAAGAGGTTTTTTTGCTCTTAAAAGGGGAAAGTGGATGGGGGAGGGGGCCATGGCATACTTCTGAGCACCAAGTCTTGCACTACCTGGCCCCACTGTCCATATCCTTCCCTTTAGCTGCTATAACATTTTTAGCAGGGAAGGGGATTTGGAAACCCTTATGACACATTCATGGTCAGGAGGACAGTGGAAGGGTGAAAACAGCTGGTGCCCTGTAGGATGGATAGTAAGAGGCCCATCACTTTCCAACTGCTTAAGAAGTTAGTGGGACAACTACCATTGCAACTTTGAGATGAAGTTTCAAGGCAGTGTTTACAGTGGCATTCTTCAGGGCACTGAGGATGGTTGAATTGGTGTCAAGTCCAGGAAAAACAAGTCCAGTTGAACTTTCCAGGTGAGGGATATCTCCTTCCAGAAAGCCACTTTTAACACTAGGGTGAGGCACACCAAGTTCAATTACTTGAGGCTGTGGGACAGTCATTTGGCTTCATTGTCTGAAGGGAATGGGTCTTTGTAAAAACCTTGTGCAGCTTGATGGATAGGCAGCCCAAAGGGTTCAACCTATTTTCTCATGCATACAGTTTCCCTCTCATTCAGCTCCAGCTGACAGTGGTGTTGAGATTAGTTCTTGAGTGTTTTTTGCTCCATGTCACAGAATATGGGGGTCACTCTTTCAGGGAAGGGCTACAATGGCAGCTGCAGAACATGGCCTCCTGGTGGGTGTTATTAAGAGGTTGTGTAGATGGAAACCCAGAGCATATGTCTGGTATTGATCAGATAAGTTCTTTTTATTTCAGTTACAGAACAGTGTCATGATGGGATCTGCAGCCACTTCTTCACTAGTGGGATTGTGTGCAAGTAGTTGCAGTTGATGGGAGACAGTGTCTAGGACCAAGTAGAATTATGAATGATACATACTTGGAAAGGTTCACTGTAGTAGAACACAACTAGGGACAAGACCAGAGGAAAGACACTGAGGACAGCCAATAGGACATGGATGGTGGAATGGCAGATGCTTGGCTTGGAGATAATAGAAAGAAACAGCCACGTGCAGCTGTTCTGGCCAGCTATAGTGGACAAATGCAGTGCAGACTTATTGGACTTGGAGCATTGGGCACAGGGGAGGGTACCCTGTCCATCTTTTTCTACACAGACAGTGGCAGCCCATGGAAGTCAGTTATGTGTGATGCCAGTAAGTTGGTGCAATTGTTCATGGGTTGCAGCTGCAGTGAACTGGTGATAGGCAGGCTCCAGAAAGAGGTGCTCTCTTCATCCCACTTTTAATGGGAGTTGGCATGAGTCCTGGATCCAGGGTATTAGTTACCAGACTCTCATAGGCATTGATATGGGGTCCCTTTAAGGGGCTCTTGGGGTGTGGTGCTGAATTGGTTGTGCCCAGCTTGAGGCACACGTGGGCCACACTTGTCATCTCAATGGTTCCAGCATCAGGCCAGAGAGTTAGGCTTATCAATCAACAGATTAGTTCCAGACTGTTGCATGTGCATGCAGCTGTAACCAATAAAAGTCCTTGGACTGATACCTTACCATGACTTTTAGGGGCAGTTGGCATGGATCCTGGATCCAGAACATTAATTAATTGTGTCTCATAGGCACTGGCAAGGTACAGGGTCTTCTTAATGGGCTCAAGGGATATGAGGATGAATTGATCATGTCAGGCTTGGGGGCGGATGTAGTTTTACATTCCTGGTGAGAGGAGACTACAGGGGGATGAACACCTATGAGGAACAACACCTGTCATCCCCGTGGTTTTGGCATCAAGTCAGAGGGCTGGGGTCATCAATCAACAGTCCTGTTGGTTGATGCCTGGACCCAGCCCCTTGCATGTGCCAACCTTTGACAGCTGTAACCAATGTGTGGACTTTTTCTTCCAATTATGTGTGCTGGTATGTTAATTCACACAGAGCTGGACTCATCTCTGAACATGCAATATGAACCTCTATTAAAACTATGTGTTTTCATTTGTGCACCATACCTTCCATATTTTAGATCCTTTCACAAATTAAAGACAATAATAATCACACTCAGAAGTTAAACACCATATAGGAAATCCCCACTTGTTTGACAGCTTAGGGACTAGAGCCCTGTTGAAAGGCAGAAAACATTGAAATGTTGAAGCAAATCAAGTTAGTGCCATCTTTTTGTTCAGTCCTCAGGGCTGCTCTCTTCTCCCTCCCAGCCAGGAGCTCAACTCACTGTCACATCCCAGCCCACTTCTCCAGCCCCAGCAAACAGAAAGACAGACAGGCACAGACTCACATCCAGTGAAGACACATGCACACACCCCCACACACACACACTTCTGAGGGTGGCATGGTAAAATAACAGTGCACAGCAACATTGGTACATATGATGTCCACAATGCATATGCACCGTGCCCATCCCAGTTTCTGGCTCGTGGTCAGGCTACATCATCCACCATCTTTCTCCATAAATTAGCACCACATGGGGCCTAAAGCAAGATGGATGACTCCAAGAGTCAATGAGAGTGCTTCTGGGGAAAGAATATCAATTGCACCTCCCAATAGAAAATCTTGAGTAGAGTCTTTCTGTTTTAAATCCCACCTCCACAGCCTCTTCTCCTCTTTCGACTATGCTCAATAAGAGATGTGTACTGTTCTTTCCACACAGGGTCTCTGTTCAATTAGTATATGTGGCTGAAAGAGTGGACCCCACATCAAAAAACTGATACACGCCTATAATGTAGCATGGTTAAAAGAGCAGGACATCAAAAAGCAAGGCATCAAAAACCAGAGAATGCTTATACTGCAATATTTATACCATTCAACACTGTGGCTTAGAAACAAAGGTGCCCTTTTACTAGCCAAAACAACAAAGTTGCTCTTAAAAGCAGGAAGAAGTGGTTTGTGGTCCATGAAAACTCATACCAAATAAAATGTGTTCATCTTTAAGGTGACAGAAGCCTGTTGTTTTTACAGTGGAAAACTAATTCTGGAATGTTCTACAAGCCTTTTCACTGCAAAGGAGAACTGTTTTGAGTTCTAGCCATTCATGCTTTCTTTGCAATGTGGAATTGCATTCACTCTGTGTATAGGCACAAAATTGTACAGTCCCTTTGGAGCTCTAAATAGACGTGTGATGTCTTCAGCTAGTGCCTGTGCAACAATTAGTGGATAGCATTAATGAAGGAACTTCTGTTCGTACTTCTTTGGATTCAATCTTTAATTTTAGTAATCTGTGCAACATCCCTGTAAATTAGATTAGTAAGTATTATTATCCTTATATTGCAAATAAATCATTCCTTTCAATTGAAGGCTTCAAGGCTCCTATACCAGCAGTTTTGAGATATTTTAATTATTTATTGTGTATACCGGTATGTTCCACAAAGAAGTTATTAGAATGTGAGTCTTTACATCTCCACCCATTTTTTCCCTTATACTGTTGACTTGGCTTCATTCTTCACCAAACACCCACCACCTCCTCAGTATACTTTATCCATTTGAGCCACAATAATTAAGTCTTTGCGGTGCTACAGTTTTTTTTAATTTACTCTTGGCTACAGAATAATATGACTACTCTCATAGAACCCTTGACATCTGGAGGATTGCAGTAAAACATCTGCTGAGCTGTTAAGTTGCCAACAGCAGGTGTAGGAGACATTGTGACATAAGAGACTACAGGACAGAAGCCTTTTGGATTAGTCTAACTACGTAAAAAAAGATACAATTCCAAAACAAAAATTTCTGCAAGGAAGCCAAGAGAGTAACAACTGAATACCAAGAACACATATACAAGTATTTCAAGGCCTTTAACATGATTGTTTTGATACATAAAGGTCTCTATGCAGGCTAGGACTGATGACAGCTGCAATTTAGCGATATCTGGAGCCATAAGTTGCCCATCACAGCTGTAAATATTTAAGGATAAGTCCCATTAAAATTAGTGGACTTATTTCTGGGGATAAGTTCCATTCAAATCAGTGGACTTACTTCTGAGCAGACACGCATAGGACTTGGTCTTAACTTTGTAAACATTGAAGAGAGCAGGTCATTCTAAGATTATTATTCATAGAAAAATTTGGTAGGATAAAATTAGATCATATCCTAAGTTTTAATCAGGACAAGGGCAGGGTAAAAGAGAAAGTGCTTGTCAGGAAACATTGCCAATCCATTTTACAGGAACTGCCATAAATGTTTTCTATCCTATTGCTTTGTTGTTCTATGCCATCAAGTCGTTTCTGACTTATGGCAACCCTAAGGCAAACCTAGCACAGGGTTTTCTGTGGCCAAAAGTGTATGATTTGCCCAGGGTCACCTAGTGGACTTTCATGGATGGAACTCTGGCCTCCAGGGTCATACCCCAACGCTCCAACCACTACATCTTGCTGGTTCTCAGCTGCTACCCTTCTTAATTCTTACATTCCCCAATATAGATATTTTATAATTGAAAAATTATATAATTAAGGTGAGTTGTATGAGGAGCAATGATGTACTGCATTTTCTCATTTGTTTGAGAAGCATGCTTCTCACTTATCCTGCAAAATATAATATAATATAATATAATATAATATAATATAATATAATATAATATAATATAATATAGTAACAAAAGCAAATGCTTTCACCCCAGTCCTACCATACAGTGATGCAATCTCCATGCTCAGTGGCTATATCCTAGCTATGGGATTTGTTCTATGGATTAGTGTGTGTGTGTGTGTGTGTTTACCAGCTAAGAAACAATCTTTCTTCCTGGTGAACAGAGATTTAGTAATCCTATGTTTTCAAAGAGTTGTTTGGATTTAGCCATACGACTCCCATTAGTGTCAAAAAGAGTCATGCTGCTTAATTCCGAACAGTTATTGGGAAATGAAGGAATTGGTGCAGCTGGATGAAAAGAGCATCATATCAGACCCAGAATCAAATTCTAAAAGATCTTTTTTTCATTAAGCACTACAATAACATTTGAAAGCAATGCAACCTATTTTGTAACAGCCAAAACAGTCTATTTTAGTATTTGTGGACTCAGATGTCTGAAATTTACCCAACAATGCTTAGAAATATGGCCTTTGGTTATACATAGCAGTCCTTGCTAGCTAGCTTGGTGATTCTCAACAGGTTGTGTATGTGGGGTGGGGGATGTTGGACTTTAAGTCCTGTGGCCATTGCTCAGAGATTCTGGGAGCTGAAGACCAACAACATCTGGAGTTGCTCCCCAGCTGAGAACCACTGATCTAGCTCTCTATGTGGCTGACTCTTTATTGTGAATGACAAAATGCTAATTAATACCTTGTGACATCTAGAATGTAGGCATTAGGACTGTTATTACATTTTGCATGCTGGGTTAGCTCTGATGTTTCATAGGTTAAATCTGGGCAAAGAAACTAAATCCCTGATTCCTTCCAAAACTTACAGATACATGTTTTTAAACTGTCCTGACCTTTTAAGATGGTCTGTCAAATTGTTTAATATGTTTTTAATCTGCTTAAATTATTTTTATTACTTTATAGTTTAAACTGTTTTAACTGTTAAACTGTTTATTAGTATGCTACCCAAAATCCTATAATATAGTGTACCAGGTAAATATTTAAAAAACCCATATATATGTATATATGTATATATGTATATATGTATATATATATTTAGAGAAAGATAAAAAGAATTCTGGAGAATATTCAGGAAAATGCTCTTGCTGTTGAGAAGCTGATATTCCTTTGGGACTATATCCAGCACTGTCTGTGTATCTGCCTGATCTCCCATTTTTCACTTTATTTACAGTATTTATAGCACAGAGAGTTAGATCATATTTATTAGTCTAGTTCAACTGATACATATTTGGAGAACAGAAATCTCATTGTATTTGATGGTGTTAGACCTAAGTAAACCAAATGTGTAGGATTTTACTTGTAAATATGATGCAGATGGATTGCACTTCTTGCAACTAGTTTCCTTCTTACTGACTACTCTGCCTATGTCAATGTCTATCTGTAAATGGCTTATCTTCTTATCCAAACCTTGTCTCAAAAAGGAGGTTCAGTCATATATCCAGCAAACTTAATGAAATCTGTGCTAAATGTGATATGCCACTCTGGAAAATGAATAACCACACTTTCTCCAGTTCTGAAATAACAACAGTTGTTTGACATCAAGTTATAATTGTCAGGAGTCCTCCATGTTTGTTGTTTTAGGATAGCAGTAGCCTGGGGAAATAGTGATAGTAGGCTGTTAACTTTCCCAGGTGCCAACCATTCCTTCCGGCTGGAATTTCAAAGGAACCATTTGGCATGATGACGTTCGTCCTTTTACAACTATCTCAGGAGAAACTTGCTGTTTAAGTGTAAGGCGGGGGGAAAGCATTCCATTTCTCGAGCTTTAACGTCTGATAGACAGTATCATTCACTATGTTTCAATAAATCTTCTACTAAAGTTTATTGCTACGTTTGAGGGTGAATCTGTTCCTGACAGAAAGCTCGAGAATCTTTTTTTTTCCTAAAATGCATCAAGTAGTGGATCAGTTAATTACTGAAGAAGAACGAGGATCTGCAGAATCTGATGGAACTGCAGAGACCGAAGCGTCCATGGATACCAAGGCAAATTTACCGCTGAGCGAGGCTATGAAAACCCCCACAAGCGGCCAAACCTGGGTCTGGGGAGAGAAGCCGCTTATGTCGGTAAGACAACGCAGAAGGGCTGCTAGATGGGACACATCAGCCAAAGACCTTTCCTTTCTGGCGGAAATGGCACGAATGGAAACAGAACTGGAGAGAAAAGATGAGGAGATACTCGAACTCAAGACCATGTTACGTGAGATGAGCATCCGTCCCCCGCAGACATTGAGAACACCAGCACGCGAACCACGAGCGGCTGTGCCAGCGGCAGGCACCCCTGGTCCGCCCCAGCAACCAGCAGGGCAAGCTCCAGCGCCACCGCTACTCAGAAACGTGGGAGACCTGAAAGCGTCCTTCAACGGGAAGGGTGAGAAACTCTCTTTCTTTATGACTATGGCAAATAATTTCATGGTCGATCATGGCCAATCTGAGCGTGCTAACAAATCTCTTGAACAATTTCTTAGGTGCTTTGTTTCTGAAAACCAGAACGATTGGGTTTCGCTTCTCCCGTTTGCTGAGTTTGCTGTAAACCATGCTGTTCATGCTTCTACTGGGAAACCCCCGTTTGAAATAGTTTACGGCTTTCTTCCTTCTCCTTTCCCCCCCTCACCCTCCCTTCCTCTGCTCCTCCTTCTGTTTCTGCTTGGGTCTCTAAATTTTCGGGCATTTGGCAATCCGTTTCGGATGCTATAGCGTCTGCAAAAGCTTCTCACAAACGCTTTGCCGACCGCAAACGGCAGCCTAACCCCTCTTACAAACCCGGGGATCTGGTCTTTCTTTCCTCTAAGCACATTTCGTCTACTTCTCCTAAAAAACTTTCCCCTCGATTTCTCGGTCCTTTTCCTGTGAAAAGAGCTATTAACGATGTTTCTTTTGAACTGGATCTCCCTTCTTCCCTCAAGGCAATTCATCCTGTCTTTCATTCCAGTTTGCTGAAGAGAGCCCCTTCGCTGGATTCTTCACCGACTGATGTTCCTCAACGCCCCGATTGACTTTGTTATTACTGCATGGGTTTCTTGTATTTCTGTTGTTCTGTAATATTTTACTTGTTTTGCGTATCTATATGTATATGAATTTTTTTTTTTAAAAAAAAAAGTGGGGCAGGATGTCAGGAGTCCTCCATGTTTGTTGTTTTAGGATAGCAGTAGCCTGGGGAAATAGTGATAGTAGGCTGTTAACTTTCCCAGGTGCCAACCATTCCTTCCGGCTGGAATTTCAAAGGAACCATTTGGCATGATGACGTTCGTCCTTTTACAACTATCTCAGGAGAAACTTGCTGTTTAAGTGTAAGGCGGGGAGAAAGCATTCCATTCTCGAGCTTTAACGTCTGATAGACAGTATCATTCACTATGTTTCAATAAATCTTCTACTAAAGTTTATTGCTACGTTTGAGGGTGAATCTGTTCCTGACAATAATGGTCCACAGTATCCATTTCACTTGGAAGTGGAAGTTCACATGAAACAGAGATAATGAAAGTGGCCATGTTTAGAATTTACTTGTGATAGTGATATGCTGCATTTTCTTTTTTTTTGTCTGTTTCTTCCTTAAGCCCCACAACCTAGGCTTTAAAATGGAGTTGTGTTTTGTTTTTGTTTTTCCTTCAGGGAATCAAAGATAGAAGTTAAGAGGCAAGACAAGTCCATCAATGTGCTCCTGTTCTGACACATGGGTGTCTGAACATTTTTGCTTGAGAGTAAAACTCCTGTCATGACTTTTTATTTTAATGCAAAAGTGTTAATCTCTTTGGAAATTCCCTGATTTTAAAAGCATATGAAACCATAGACATGATAGGGAAAATAATTCTGTCTTTATTTAATTGAACAAAAGAAAGTAAGAGGGTGGATAGACATGTTCAGCCTCCCAAACAAGGTTAAAAGCGCTGGGGGAAGAGGGTCTAAGTCATTACTGAGGAAAGTTCTGACTGTGGACTACATGCAGCCCCAGCTCCATTTGTACACACATCTCTGTCTCCAAAGCCTCTGGATTTCCATTTTTTTAAAAAAAAAATTAGAGATGTACCTCTAACATCTCAAAATATCAAGCCAGGTGGAAATGGGAGCAAAAAAAGAAAGAAAGCCTGACGTTTCTCTTATTCTTAGCATGCACCAAGAATTTATCTCTTGTCCTCTCTACCATCTATGAAAATATAGGCCCTTTCCTCATGTGTGAAAATATACGGGCAACAACGGGACTCACCATCTTTCTTCTCCATCTGGGTGAGTCCGTCAGGACAAGGAGCAGTGTGAGCTCATCGCTCCACACTGCTCCGACGTCCAAAATGGCGGCTTCCGGTTGGTTGAGGCTCTCCACAAACCAGAGAAGCTCGCCAGCCTAAAGCCCGCCCCCGGCACATCTTCAGGCACGCACTTGCACGCGCCTGCAAATCTGCACCAGAGCGTGGTGACAGAGCGACACGGAGTCGCGCACTCCGTGCTTATTAAAAACCTTTAAAAAGAGGTTTTTAAAAAACACGCTATGCAACCAGTTCTGGTCGCTCCGGAGCGGACTGAGGTGCGGAACTACAAAAAGTAGTCCACCCCAGTCCACTCTATGGTGCAGAAGACCTCCGTTGGAGGTTGCCGTGCACCGTTTTAATAGCCCAGTGCGGAAAAGGCCATAATCTACTATATATTTTCTTTCCCCAAATCCAGGCAGACATGCCAGAGATTCAAAATGCTAGGTTGTTGGACTGCATCTCCCAGAAATCCACAGCTAGTACTGCTAGCTAGAGGATTCTGGGAGCTGTAGACCCAAAGAGTGATTTTTCTGAAATGCTGACATGCATGCATGTGTGTGTGTGTATGAAAGAGAGACAGAAGAAGAGGAGGAGGAGGAGGAGGAGGAGGCGGTGGCAAACCCAATATAGTAGCACAGTTCACAGTTGGTTTTTGGTTAACTAAATTAATTACTCAGTTTAAAAAATAAATATATCCAAGAGCCACATCCTCAGAGTCCTTTTTACATATATACCAATTTTTGGATGTCTAGATTTTGCAGACTTGGAATAAAGGCAGAGACAAACACATACTTTCTTTTTTATTATTATAGATGGTGAAAGTATCTTGGAAACCTGTTATCAGCCAAAACCATGCAATGGCTAGAACCATAATGATGGATAAGCAAAACCAACGATCAATGGAAACATAATTTCATGGACACACTATACAAAGGAGACCAGTTCCTCCCACAGGGAATCATACCCATTCACAAACAAGAAGGAATTGTTGTTGTGTTCAAGCCTGTATCTTAAAAAGAAAGGACCTGCATACTACCCGATGTTACTCACTGAAGTGTCTACCATGGTTTGTTGGTGTGCTGTTCAACCTCTTTTCCCCAAAATACATCCTAGGATCAGAGTATTCAACCAAACTAAGGATGGGTAGAATACCACGATTTTCACTAGTTAATTGCAATCCTGTGTTGACCACTTGAATAAACTGTTCAAGTAGGGTTATGCTCTCAGAACTGAGAGGTAGAACTAGGGCATCAACTAATATTAGACATAATTTAAAAGTTTCAAAAAAAATAGTACAGCATTCACCATTGTTTTCTATGGGGAAGATAACATGGAAATCTACGTTCTAGTTCTATAGCAGCCAACCATATGCTATCTAGGGTTACCAATCGCTTACTAATTTGTCTAATCTTTCAGAGCTTTTGACTCAAGTGTATCAAGTATTTGTTAACAATATAAGATTCTTATTGAAACAACTCTATTCCACTAGACTCAACCCCATGTCATCTAATCTGTCAACTCTACCTTCAAATCCCATGAGACCTCCCCCTCAAATCTCCAGGTTCCCCTCATCAGACAAAACCTGTGCTGCTGATCCTTCTCTTTACTTTGCATTATTTAGAGACCAGGCCTTTTGTCAGATATGGACTGGTTGAGTATTAAGCTTCAGTATCTTCCTCATTCTGTCCTGATGATGATGATGACAACAATGATGAGAATGCTGATGATAACAATTATACAAAGTAAACTCTGTTTAGGATTACAGTGCAATCAGCTTTAATCTGATGCAATGATCTGTACAGTTGTGTTACCATGCTGGTAGGAAATGAGAATGTTTGGGTCGTGTAAATTAAAAATCAAAAGAAATATTTCTGAGTCAGTACTCTCTAATCTTAGAAAATAAACAGTGTTTGCTGAGGATTTCTCAAGGAAGTCAAAATGAGATGTGAAAGAATGGGAAAATGAACTGAGTGTTAACGTATACACCGTATGAAGGTGCTTCCTCATCAGCATTCAACTTACAGTATACTACACACACACAAAAACCCACATTTGCCTCTTGATCATTTATTGCTGGCTGATGACAGGAGCAATCACTATGAAACAGGAAAACCTTAGTTATTTACAAATTCCTTTCCATCATTAAATGAATATTTATTACATGAGCACACAGATTTTTCAAACCATTTATGTGAAACATCCTTTAGCTGACTATTGTGTTTTGCAAAAGCACTAATTTTTTTTAAACTTTTTATAAGGACTGGGTTTCTTCTGCTGGAGGGATTTGTTGCAAATCTCACATGGAGCTCTAGAGCATTTAGAAAGCCATGAGAAAGCAGCATGGAAGTGAGAGAGTATTCTTTAGACAAGATGTTCATGCCATATTGAAAACAGAAGGAAATACAAAGGTTTAGTAGTTTAACACCACAAAAGGCATCTTAAATCCTAACACAGCAGAGTGCCACTAGTATGCACTACAGCATTTTCTTCTGAAAACACAGGCAGTAATAAAATGACAACATGACAGTAATGGCTACTGAAAGCAAATACTGTACTAGCATAATTATTGTGGTCTATAGTGGCCTACCCTAAAACTAACAGCAACCAAACATATATCATACGCAAACCTCTCTCTCTCTTTTTCTCTTTTTTTAACCTCATCTGCTTCTAGCTCCTTTAGTTCCCTTTGCTCAGGTTTCATGATTATTTTCTTCCCATCTATGCAGAAATAATAAAACACTCGTAAGAAAAATCCAAATAATTTTTAAGAAAAAGTATTAGGATAGGATGAATCCAGAATTTTCTGAATCAAAATCAGGATCCGAATCCCTGGAAGGTTCTGGGAATCCACGAATCTTGAATCCTTTGAATATTTTTTTAAAAAGGGTTTAAAAGGCAAGAAAAAGGAAGCACCTCTACTGAAAAAATGTTTTTGAAGCAGAATTTGACATCTTTGTTTAATGAAAAACAAATTAAGTAACAGTTTTCACTTTTAGGAAAACTTTCAGGATCCTGGGCAGGATTCCACCAGAGGCAGGCAGGGGAAGAGTGGAGAGTGCAAGACTGCACTTCCCACAACCTTCTCCTGCCTGTCCCAGGCAGGATTGCACCAGTGGTGGGTAGGAAAAGAGTGAGGTGTGTGAGATCGCACTCCCCACAACCTTCTCCCACCCACCCCCCGGGCAGGATACTGCTGGCAGCAGGCAGGAGAAGAGCAGGGAGCACAAGATCTGTATTTTCTGGTTAGTGGATTCGAAAGATTTGGTTCGCCTATTTTGGTGTGGGGTTTTCAGATCCGTGAATCTCAAATCCTTGCCAAGGACTTGAGGATCCAAGGATTCAGTTGGCCCATCCCTAAAAAATATGATCACCTTGACCTCTGTACCCTAGTCCATATATTATGATGAATGAGTATACAGGTGAAGTGGAATGCCTCCTGCCAGTCCTTCCGTTGCCTACATGTTTTAGCCTCACATAAAAGACTCTATATGTGTACAAAAAATATTCATGTGTACATTCTATATGAATAGGTCAGCTCCACTAGAAAGGGCCACATTTGGTACATTTTCTATTCAACCAGGTTCTTTTGCAAGATGTTCTGAAAAGCCATGGGAGCTGTAGAAGGAGCAAGGAAATCTGGCACCATCACCCTTGGGCAGCTGTTGGGTCTGCGCTCTCCTGTAAACTGCTGTTGCTGTTGCTTCTCAGCCCAGGACTTAGACCAGAGATAGTTGGCCGAGTCTACCTAACATCTTATTTCTCACAATAAGTCAAACTAAAATAAAAATTATAGTGAGACTAACTGCCCAATGCCTCCTGGCATAAACTACAGAGCACTGCTACTGCCAATGTTATCCACTACTGCTTCCATCAAGTAAATCCATCCAGGCATAATGTAGAGGGTTATGCCCATCTTTCCATCACTTTGCCCCATCAAATCTGGAGTTAGCTCTGATTATCTCATGCAGATATCTACATTTTTTTCACTGCAGTGTGAGATGAGGACAAAAAATTATATATTCAACAGTAACACCATTGAATGTAGAGTTGTTTCATTCGCCGTGGTACTCAAGTGACAATATTTTATTGCTGGAAAAAGGCACTCTCCAGGTGTTGATGTAGTTTAGATTGCTCTAGAGTATAGATTACACTTGATTCCATACGATTCCATGATTTCTCTCTACGAAACCTCCATTGTTAGCCTGTGACATTCTAGATTTTTCAGTTTTGCTCTTGGGGCTTCAGTTTTGCCATTTTTTAAAAAAAATAAAAATAAAATGCAAAGTACTACTCAGGCTTTTAAACACCTCTCTGCCTTTCATTAAAAAATTGTGAGCATGGTTTCATATTTTCCATTGTATCTGATGAGTATGAGATGGCACTTATTAATTGTTTCTGAACTCAATT
This sequence comes from Ctenosaura bakeri, assembly GCA_948474755.1. Lineage (NCBI taxonomy): Eukaryota > Metazoa > Chordata > Lepidosauria > Squamata > Iguanidae > Ctenosaura > Ctenosaura bakeri. Next base: position 224,283 of record CAOLHI010001167.1, read on the forward strand.
GCCCCAATAGCAGTTTTGGTTTCTGCAAATGGAATACATGGTGGAATAAATCAAAGCCATACCTGGTTGACCTAATATTCTGTTCAAACTGTTGCCAAACAGGTGCCTTTAAGAAATCTATACACCCTTGCATATACATTGATTGGGTCTAAACAGGTAACAGCTGATCATGAAAGCATATATAACTTCAACCAAGCATGCAATGGCTGTCAAAAAGACAGAATTCCAGTTAGGGATCACTGTGAAAGGGACTGAAAATAAAACTCAATATATGGGATACTGTAGCATTGTATCTGAATAAGAGTATCACACATTTGTGAAAGGTGCAAGAAATAGCAACCAAAATGATTAGGGGACTAGAACAACTTTTCTTTGAGGACAGGTACACCATTTGAGGAATTTTAGCTTAGAAAATGGGTGAAAAAGAAAGACATGATAGTGATGTCTAAATATCAGTTGCTAGGAAACACAAGTAGGAAAAAGCGATTTTGATCGTGCCTATCCTGAGTTTTTTTAGGTAGAACATGTTGACCAATACATTCTACTTATGGAAACAGAATGCTAGATAAGGTAGGTCTGATCTAGCATGGCTTTTCTAATGTTCTTTAGTTTAATGAGAGGATGACATTCTGAAATCCATTGTTATCACAAATATAACTTAATTTTGTAATTTTGGATAAGATTTGGAATATTCTGAATTTGGGATAAGATAAAATTATCCCGTAGATACATAGATGCAGAGAGGAGGAATTTAAAAAAAAACTTCTGAGTCAATTATGTTCCAATTAATCTGTTGCTAGTGAATTGAAGAAAAGAAGTAAAATATAACTTCTCCTCCTCTGCCAATAATACTGGGGGAAAAAGTCATATTTAAAAAGGCAATAAACAGGAGAACATCAACTGAGCTAATGAAACTCAGTTTCCAGGCTGAGAACAGTATTGCACAGACATACTTAGAAATATATAGTTTTGCTTTTCCTAGAGAATACAGAAGCTAGTGAGCTCCAGTGTTCCCTTAGGGAGAAGCTCAGTTATTAATCCACATGTTCAGGTGATTTTCACTTTCACCAGAAGCCATATATCCCTTGGGCTGTTCCTGGTTACTGTACTTTTAACAGTAATTCTGCACTTGACAGCAGAAGGTTGAGAGGAAACAATTTAAGCTGTTCTTTTCAAAGCCCTATTCAATTTTGTTTTTCTCATGCGCTTCTTATATTTTTATCAGTAAAATCCGGACATAGCTCTTTCCCACTGCTGCCAACAGACTCATTCACTCATTCAAAGGGTGGAAAACCTCCTATCCCAGGGGTTACATCCACTCTGGGGAAATCTATCAGCATGACAGTGATGGGTAGTGCCAAAGCCAAAAGTGAGTGGACTGGGACACCCCACACATGCAATTTTATTCTGCCATTATCTCTCTCATTTTTTAAAATCCATGTTGACAAACTTATAACACAGTTTGGGCCAGTGAAAGGGTGGAAGAACAGACACTTTAACTGAAACAGATAATGGTGGCTGCTACAACATGCCACTTAGGAAGTATGGAACATAGAGGTGGGAAGTATGGCTCCTTTGTCAAGATATGATTCCACATTTATCCAATACAGAGGAAGTGTAATACAGTGGTTTTGAATGTGGGTCAGAAAAATCTGAGTTCAAAACAAAACTTACCCTATAAAATCGAAAACTATAGTTACAATACCAGCAAAATTTAAGAAAAGAAATTCACTGAACCAGAAAATCTGCCCATATCTTGATATGTAAGAGTTGTGCAAGAATGAAGCAGAAAACACACGTGAAGAAATAAAGACAAATAGGATATTTTTGACATGATAACTCAGTCCAATCATTGCCTTCAAGATTCTGAGAACTTTTAACACTACAAATGTAGAATGAAGTTTATTTTTTATTTTTTATTTTTTTATTTTATTTTTATTAAAGAAAACATTTTTGGTAAATATCAACAATGTACTCTTGGGATCTCTCTCCAATATTGCTAAAAACTTTCAAACATTCTTAGAAAAGTGCAGAAAGTACAAAACAAAACAAAATCATAAGTCACTAGAGTTTTATTTTCTTCAATATCTGCCCTGGAAAGCTTTCAATTTCCAATAACATTTCACTGTCTTCAGCTTAGAGGAAAATGCAATGGCAAACAATATTTGAAAATCTGTCTCATCAGGCAAAGATTTTGTTTGCCATGTAGCAAAAAGAAAAAAAAATGTGTTCTGTTTGTGCTTGTTGTAAGTATTGAACTTGAAATATACATGAATCCCACTGCATTCACTGTTACACAAGAGTCACCATTCAAATAATCTACAGAACACAGAAAATGTTATGGTTATAAAGGGAAATATGAAACAAAACATGCTTCCCCACTGTTCTGGCTCTGAGCCCCTTTCTAAGTAGATCAGATATTTTGATACTGTTTCATAAAACTCTGTTTCATCATGGAATGCAGAGGAGCCATTTACAATTGTTTGCAGCTTTCATAAAGGACCTATGCCAAATCCCTATGCAATTAATTATTCTAAGCTCAGCTGTATCTTGGCTAACACAGAAGTTTTAAAAGTCACTGCATCATAACAAGCATATGGGCTGTATATTTAAGCAAGTCTCCTAAGAATAAGATAATATTGTGGAAAACAACAGCAAGTTTGTATCCTAAGTGAAGTTTGTCATATGCTCAGACTCTTTCTATTTGCCAGGTACTTATCCTTGATAGATCATTCCTGCTGTTTTTCCAGTCAGACAGACAGTGGGGGAAATATTTTTAAAAGTGTGTACACATATTTGCTAACCTCCCTTTTGTTCACCTCTGTCCTGCTAGAATAATTTCTTTTCTGGAATCTAAGCACTGCTGAGTGTAAAGACCAGAGGTAACCATGTTCCCCATGTGAAAAAAAACCTCCCTATTATTCACCAGTAAAAAAGTAACAAAAATATATGCAAGCTTTAGAAACCTTTAGATCTCTTCATTTGGGCAAGGTATTACAAAAATTAGGAAAGAGTGAGATAAACTGTGGAGATTTTCATCTTAAAATCATATAGTCTGCTTTAATTTCCTGATTAACAATGAAGTTCATCTCATACTCTAATGAGTTAATTGATTTTGGAACACTAGATTTAATTGATGTAAGTGGCTCTTCTAGTGGCAGATTCAGTAAAACAGAAAGGCTTGATGAGGAGTAGAATTAGGATTGGAAGAAATGCATTCTAATACATTATGGAATGAGAAGAACAAATGTTTTCCTTATTTAACCTTCATGCAAAAGTCAAATGGCATTTAACTTAAAAGATATTATCCTGGATGGACAACAACTGTGCCCTGTGTGTCTTTCTGGAGGGGGGAGTGTTGCAACTCTCTTCAGTTCTCTTCCTCTGTTGATTTTATTCTGGTTTTTACTGTATATTATTTTACAGTATTGTGTATCATTAACTAGTGTGAGCTGCAAAGGACCCCTTTGTTATCCCTAGTGTGTTTATTTCTGCTCACAAACTGCAAGGCAATTTGGATAATTGTTACAGGTTTTCCTCAACTCCATCCTAACATCATTTTATCTTCCCTCAGCTTTCTCCTCCCTCCCCCAATGTTATGTTTTCCATCTACTCCTTAATTCAATGGGTCACAAGCTCTGAGGCTTTGGATGAGCTAGAAGCAATTAGTTTGGATTTATATAAATTCATACCTTTCCCATGTTTAGTCATGAATAAATCTCATTAAAACTCTCTGTAATCCTTTATGGTGTTTATTTTTGCTCACACAGTGCTGGGAAACTGCATAATTAAGTACAAAGTTTTCCTTTCTCATTTCCTTCTCCCCTGGCTTTTATCTTTATCTGCCCTTCCTCTCCTCATCCCTCCTATTCTGCTTTTCACTCTCTCCATTCTTCAGTGATCATGAATTTTGAGGAGTTTGATAAAGCTAGAGCTTGGAGCCAACTAGATAAATCACATCTTTCTATCCCTATCCTGTCTTTCTTCCTTTGCAAAAAAAAAAAAAAAAAATCTTCTCAGAAGTATGTCCCATTCAGTTAAATGAACAAAACATGGGTTCATCCACTGCCATTTACAGATCATGCTTCTTGATAGGGAGTAAGGAAGCAGACAGTCTACAGTGCAACAATTGCATAAAAAAAATTCTGCATATGCTTAGAGGTGCTCAAAACATTTATTATTAAGAATTCTTCACCACTGATTCACTCACCATTTTTTGTAACCAGCCATTTATTGTTGCATTTGTAGTGAACCAGTATCCTCAAGCTGTAATTGCCGTATGATTTCTTATTAACCTTTTAACATCACTCCTCATTAGTCATTAATGAAGAAGGCATTTGAAAGATATGTGAACAGTGTACATGTTGAGAGGGTTGAGAAAAGAGAAGAGAGATGTAGATCTGTGACAAAACTGAACAGGTTGTAAGACGAGATTCCATACTTGAGGACAGCCTTTCCCAACCAGAAAGTTTTAGACATGTTGAAGTCTCACCATCCTCTGGAAACAAATATATTATGGACTTTACAGTCCATCTGGAAAAAATAAAAGAACAGGATGCAGGGACGCAACTTTAAAATAACAGTAAAAGCATGTGACCCTAGATCTGCTTTGAAAACTAATGGATTAAACAAAGAGTTAATTAATGATCATTTAACCTTATTTCAGTTATCAGTGTTTTGGGCAATGTATTGATTTCCCAGTTTCTAACATTATTGAATTAATTTTCAACCCTAACTTTCCAGGTTCTGGTCTAGAGGTATAATGATGATAAATGGTCTGTAGACTTATGATATTTCACCTGGAGCAGCCCCTTAGTTTTTTTGTGAATGTGTTTGATTGTTCCACTGCCATAACTCAATTGCATCCACTCTTTAAAAAATGTAATTAGATTGGTTGTAATATCAACATTTTGAAAATCTTAAATTTCTAGATGGATGGAAAGTAGTATATTCACTTAACAGTAACATAAACTAAACAGTAGTTGTTATACTCAAGTTACTAAACCTTATGATTTTGAAGCCACTAATAACACACTAATGAGGAATAAGTGGGAAATGTATATTGCAGCATGCTAACAAAGAACAATATTGAGTGGACTTCTACAAGTTTGTAACCTGTCCAGCTTTATCTTTTATTAAACACAAAACTCTCGCATCTAGTCTTGAGCTCCTTGTTTGCTGGGAAATCTGTTTGTGTTCCATCTCCTGTGGAAGAATCCTGGAACTGAAGCCTTATTAAACATAATTTACTACCACTTCTATTTTCCAGCTTCCGCATTGTAATTGCCCACATCACAACTTCAAGCATCATGTAATACAAGCATTTAAATTACTCATTCATATAACTATACATGATTAATGTCCACTGAAGCATCATATTGAAAAAAGCAAGTTATCAAAAACAAAATTCACAAAGCCAAAATTAAGACAAAAAAGTGCCTCAGATGCATTCCCACAAGGATCTGCATATGACACTGCAACACATTACTAAATGATAAGATTTAATTTGCTAATTAATATCCCATGGAGAGATCACTAACACTTTCTTCCATGAAAAAATGAGACCTATAATTTTCCAGAGCACACCAAATTTCATAGAAAATGTGTATGCAGCCAGCCGCTTTCCATCTGTGTCTTACCATCTGCATATATAATATAGTAATTCTGTTCACATCATTGGATACCATGTCACTCTGTGTTACTCAGCTTCTTCATTCTTGTAAACTGCATTCATTGCTTCTAAAAGACAGTTTTGTTGGAACACCTTATTTTCTCACTCTACTACAAAGGACTTTAGCAGGCTTCAAAAGATGGCTAGGTATAAGCAAACCCTATCAATTTTTAAGGGGCTCAGCATTAAGCTACAGCACACTTGGAGCTTTTTCACAGCTTACATGGCATCACATCTTATTTTGGCTTCACTGAAGGGCACATCAGATCTCCCTGACATACACATATACTCCCCACTGAAGAATATTAATTAAATTTAATCTGGGTAATTATCAACTTGTATTTAGTCTCCGTAACATCTAGGTTAGGAAAGCACTGGAGCTAGATTGGATCTCAGGGCTAGGGCTGAATTTCTGAGTTGCAACTTGGAAGCTTCTAAGTGCCCATGCAGAAAGCAACAGTTGACAAAAGCAGAGGCAACAGGCGTAGCATTAGCACCTATGCTAGCCTGAGAATGCCAAAGACCACTAGAATTGCTGCTGCTAAATACATCCTTTCTTGTCATGTGGGTGGTTACAAATGCTAATTATATTGTTGTTAATATATATATCCTGTTCTACAACAAAATGGTGCTTAATTCCTTAGTAAGTAAGATTAGCATGAGAGTGATAAAAACAAATTCCATTTTATTGCTACAGTCATATACGGAAAATGTGGAATTGCACATATTCCTGGTATCTCTTTCTTGATCAGAGTTACCAAACAGAACAGTTTCTTGATTCTGTCCTTTGCTCTAAAACATCAGCAATTTATAAGCACTCTGGAAGTACAAAATGGCAGTGAGTTGGAAAGAAGAGATATATTAGCTGTGTGCTGGATAAACTGCAATAACATGCATGGCTGTCTAAAAGGAGTCCTGTAGGTCCAAACTCTAGAACAAGGATTGGAAAAGCATAGACTGTTTTTTTTTCCACCTCCAACTTCCTCTGAACCTTTTTCATTTTTTAAGAAAAATATTTTCTAAAAACCATCTTTCACTGGAAAACAGGAGTTCGTTGCTGTCAGTTTTCTTAGAACTTCAAGGGACCTCCAGTATCCCTGACCCCAGACCACATTCTTATGGACATCAGGATATTCCATACTTGTCTCCTATTTTGACTGCTAGGGAACTACTAGAAGGTCACTCGCTATGGGGTATTACAATAAAGGATTTTGAGAGTCTTTGTGCAAAAAATAACAGAAAATTGCATTTTGCATAAAATCTTTTTTCTGAGCAAAAACATTGTGTGTAAGTTGTTTTGCTTGACTGTTTTCCATAAACTATTTTTTTGAAAGCTCCAAAGGTTCTGAAATCAGGAAAAGTGCATCCTCTAACACACACCAACATCCACACACCCTTTCAGAATCTGCAAGGAGAAAACATTTTGAAATTATTTATTGTTGCTTACAAGAATGAAATAAGCAAAGATTTGCAGCATCCCTTGTCCAGATAAAATTTTTGTTTCCATGGTAGGATGAGTTAAAATTACATGAGAGAGTTCTCTGTTTTTACCCACCTCCCTTGTCTTATTTATCTATTTTCCCATCTTCTCAATACACATGCCTTAAATGCATCTATTCTACTTACAGCTGGGCCAGGAACCATGCATTCAAGCTACCTTGACAATTTGAAATGGACTTCTGGAGACTAAGTAACAAAAGTATATGTATCTTGTCCTTCTATTACAATCAAGGAGTAAAGAAAGATTTTTTTAAAAAAAAGCCAATATTTAGACGTATATTCTCTGATATTTTGAATCTGCATTTCTATTCAAATAATTATTTTTAGGTACCAGATCAAGTTGCTTCTGGATTGAAATGCTCAAGGCCTCCATACAAGCTCAAATATTCAGTTGTCCTAAATTCTACTGGCAAATTTTTTTCCCCCATTTCATATGAAAACTAAAGCACTTCTAAATTCCTTTCAGGATGGGTAGAGGAAATGTTCCCTGAAGATTAGATTAATGTGGGCAAAAGCTCACAGTTCTGTTCCCATGGAGGATTTCATTGCACATTACAAAGGGAATGCCACTAGGCTGCTGAAGGCAACCAAGATGCTTCTTGAAGTGGCAGCAGCACAGCTTTTTTTTTTTCTTTTCAAAAATCTTCAGCCACCTCATTTTTCTGGTAGGCTACTCTTCCCTGAAAGTTCTTTAAACACTCCCTGTGTAAATGAAGGGAGTAGAATATTTAGCACTACTTTACCTTAAACATGAGTCACTTCAAGATGAGGTGAATTTAGTTTTGTTTTGTTGTCTTAGGCTGCAACAGTCCACTATGACCATGTTTCCTGACATCTCACATCAGAGTCCTACTAACTTTATTCAACATTCATAGCATAGTGCATTCACAACTGAAAGATTAAAAAAAAATCCAAAATCAAATACCATTCAGGCAACTTGCCTTGGAATTTAGAGGTATGCATCAAATAAGTCCCCAAAATTCAATAAATGGTAACTGATTATTAATAACATTAAGCATTTTTAAAAACACACTTTTAGTCCAATTTTTATGAAAAGAGGTACAAGTGTAATGATCTCAAGTTTTTCTCCTCCTGTAACTATAACAGCTTTGATTATGTGTATGCCAAATTTCAAGACTTGTTCCCTTAGTTTCCATATTCCTGTCAATCAGGAAGGCCCAACTGAGTTTAAAAGGTAGTATCTGTCCCTCATAATAAAGCATTTCCATTGGTAAAGAGTTCAACAACACTTAACCAAAGGAACAGCCAAACAGATATAAACATCTCTTGCTCAGGCCTTGTTATTCAATACAGTTTGTTCCTCATTCCTTTCCTTGAACACAAATTATAAGCAAGAATTTAAGTCAGCCTTGCACCGCCAGGTGCCTACAGATATGTTCAACTGCAACTCTCATAATCTCCAGCCAGTACAACTACAACACCGAGCATTCCTGATCATTGCCCATGCTGGTCCAGAGTAATGGTGCTTAGTCAATAATATCTGGCAATCCACGGTTTTCCCAGCCCTCGTTTAAACAGAGACAGCAGCTTTTCACATGAAACCTCATGCATATTTGGAACTGTCTCCATCCAATGTTGTACTCTTACAAGATTAAAAGTAATGAATGCTGAGCTTCTTGAATTCTAAATAGAGGGCATATCAGAGTCTTCATGCACTGCCAGTAACCTGCCCACAACTGCAAACTGTCTATCATCCAAGAGGCAAAAAAGAGTGAAGATATTATCTATCCTCTCTAGTGTGGCTGCTTTACATGAACAGATGTAAATCTTGCTGCTGCTAACCTTTCCTAACATAATGAACCACGGTCTGTAGCTCACACGGAGATTCTTTTCTTGTCATTAGCAATACAAAATTCTCATCTAATATCCCTGTCAGAGCAAGCAGTGTAGCTCCCTACATGCAAGCCCAGCCAACAGGAGCACAGCACCGCAGACCTCTGGTAATGTAACATTTAGCACCTGCAAGTAACACTGTTTTTCAAGGTATCCACTGAGCACAGATAACATGCAAATGATAAATCAGAAGAGGTATAACATTTACTCTGAATTCTGCTTGGCAAAGTCATGCACCTAAAAATGTTCAGTTCTAAATTCCAAAAATGGAGCACCAAATATTACATTCAAACTGTACTTCAAATTCTATCCCGTGACATAGGAATTCATTCTATATTTACATCAAAAGAAACTGCGTATTTATTTTAACTAGGTAAACTGCTATCAATACTTCCTCTTAGGAAGACACAGAAGACTTCTGTAGTAAAAGTCCATCAACTTCTAGGAACAGGTCTTCATCTCACACAAACAACTTGACATAGTAAGACTTTTCAATTTGAGGGAAATACTACATGAACTTTTAAATACATAATTATCTCTCTCTAATAAAAACATGGTTTATTAAGTGGAGAGTGCACTTTACACACTTTCTCACAATTATCATGGCTCAAAATAGCATGTTTACTGAGCAAATAAAGTATTCCATGCTTCATTCACCCACCTACTTCACACTTCTATGCTATTCAGTCTAGACTAGAGTCACTCATTTCACTGAAAGAGGAAACTGTGATTTAATCAAAATACATATGTATCAAAGTGAAAAAAGAGGCACAGAAGCATACCTTTTCCAGAGGTATGACCATGCACTTTACATTACAAAGTGAAGAAATTCACATCCAATTGGAAAAGAAGTCTAAAAAAGTGTCAAGACAAAATTATAGAAGCTTTATTTTATTGCAAATAGTTTACAGGGGAAAAAAGAATGCTTAATAGAACAGCTCCCAGCCATGTATCAGCATACCATTTTTAATATATACAATAGCAAAAAGAAATACAGATGTGAAGGATTAGCACTTGACAAGTAGTAAGTGGAGAGAGCTTTAGGGAAATGGAGAAACAAGGTTTGAGAAAATAGCTTGGGGTCTTCCATGAAAGGTTAGCATGGACTCAGAAAAACACTGGGGGAGGGAGGGGGAGAAATAGAACCAAAGCAGATATATTTATCTTTTTCCAGAGCAATGGGAACACAAAGGACCTCCCCTTTCATCTGATTACAGATACAGAGACTTGAATGCACAGAGAATTACGGAGTCAAAACTATTTGATTGCAAAAGAGAAGTGGGAGAGGAAACTCTTAAAATCAGCCCTCTTATTTAATGATAACTATTCCAAGGAAAACAAACATAAGGAGAAGCAAGGGAATTGAGGAAAGAAAAAAGAGAGAGAAACTAACTAGGAGTCTGAGTATGTGGATGATTACACTTGATGAGAAACGCTATGACAGCCTCAACAAAATGCCTTGTTTCCCCACGCCTCAGACAACCACTGGACTCAGCATCAGCAATTCATGTGGAATGGCAAATCCTCTTATAAGATACAGATCCTCTGAGGGACAAATTGATGCAAGCTTCTTCTATATACGGGAGCTGACTAAAGAGGGGACAAAGTGGTCACTGCATATACAAGGGCATCAATTTATTTGGGCAAACAAAGTAGTGAGCTATTTCAAGTGGTTGGGAAAAAAGAGAGGAACATCAGCCCTGGAAATATGAACTATGCACCAGATCCCAAAAGGAGGAAGAGGGTAAAGATGGCTTCTAAGAATCCTGCTTTAGAGACAAGTGAAATCTGAATTAATCTTGGACCTGAGTCACACAGTGAAAAACAGCAAGAATGCATCTGGGGTGCTTGAGTTTAAAAGCAGTTACAGACTTCAAAACAAAGATGGCATCAATGACTCTGGACAGGAGTCACAATGGCAGTACAACAGTGGCCATTTCCGCACAAGACTGTTATAGCGCTTTGATTCCACTTTCAACATCCTATAGAATCCTGAGGTTTGCAGTTTCGGGAGGGGCCAGATGGCCCCTCCCTAAACTACAAACCTCAGGATTCCATAGGATATTGAAAGTGGAATCATAGCGCTATAACAGTCCTGTGTGGAAATGGCCAGTGAGGTCACTTTTAATTTCACTAATTCATTTATAAACTCTCCTGCAGAACAGCCTTCAGGAAAGTGTGGAAAGAACATGCACCATCTAGAAGAGAATATTTTTCTACTCTCAACATTTTGAAAGATGGCATGGAAGAGATTCAGAAGATAATGATCCCCAGCCCCTGATTTATGCAACTATGTTAATATAATGTGTTCTGGGAAAATAATGAATTGAAAGAATAAAATATAAAGTTTCTTAACTGATGATGTGCTCATGGGAATCTATGTAAGCCATTATATCTCACTAATTTTGAATTTATTTTCTTCCCCAGAACACACTTTATTATCTACTTAACAATTCTAGTAAAGATCCCTGAGTAGTTCCTCTTCATTTTATTGTGCACTGTTTGTTTCCATCTGCCTGATAAATGCTTATCATATGGAGTGCAATTCCAGAGAGAACAGTTGTTCTAGTGTCTGTCATGTGAATTTCTGTGATGCTCCATAACAAGATGTTACAATCAATCTACTTAATACTTTAAAAAGCAACATTCTTCCATGCCCTCTTACCAGTTAGACAGTATTTCTATAATGCTAACTCACCCACTACAAAAATATTTCATATAATAGTTTAACATGAAGCAATATAGGAACAGTGCTTCACTGTTTCCTTTTTAATTTCATCTTATTTCAGAAAAAAGTATTTTAACCTTCGAAGTTTTAACATCCAAAAAACCCCACTATCAATTTGCATCATGTCTCTTATACATCTAAAATGTCATTTTTTTTCAAAATATGAAAAAAAAATCTGAGTAGTTAAGGAGAAAAAATTGTTCAACTGTTTAAACAATAAGGAATAATTGAAGCAGAAGAAAGAATATTAAACTATTCATCAAGTTAAAATAGTTTCAAACCATGCAACTTTGCATTACATCTTCAGATACTAAAGAGACAACCAAATTCTCCCCAAGGCAAGAGGATCCCACAAACTGCTTTTGTTCTAATACATGCAATCCTCTGCGTGCACCTCAAAAAGTATGGGGATAGTCAAGGATGAACAAAAGGTATAATGTAACTTTCTTATGAAAGTTGGCCAACTGGTTACCAATGAGACTTAAATTAGATATGATTTAGTTGAGTCCCAGCAAATTGAACCAATTTACTCTGTTATCCTCCCTAGATTAAACCTAATGATTATTCACATTTATCTCATATTGGTTATTTCTTTTTTCTTCAATTTTCTTAATTGAATAATAAAATAAACATATAAAAACAAAATGGAAAGATCAGAATAACACTACACAAAACAAAATAATACAGAAGAAAATACACTGTAAAATAAACTATAAGACAGTACACTATTAAAAAGAAAAACAGAGCTACGAATATAAAATTAATCTACTAGACAACTACAAAATTACATATAATTAAAATCTGGTTCCTGCCCCTGCTGCTAATAGTGAATAATAATCCAGTAGTAATAACTAGCCATTAGATCATAGACTAAAATTGAAGTAAATGCTTGTTGCCTATTGTTTATCTTCATAATAAATCAAAATTTACAAAATGAGTTAATAGTTAATAATTCTAACAATTATTGTAAATCATATTTAAAAACTTTACAATTGGTTAACAATTTTAATAATTAGTAACTTATTCTATTCTATATTAAAAATTAGCAATTCTTAAAATAATAATTCTCTGTATAGTAAGTATCTTTAAAAGCAACAAAGTAAAACTATTTTCCAATTACTCTTCTTTCGATAGTGGAAATAGCAAATTTAAAACTAACACTTTAAGAGAGAGGGGCGGAAAGCTATCTTTGTCATCAACAAATATTCTCAGTCCCTTCATAACTTTTCTTCTAGGAGCTCATCATCATCATCTACCATTTTCATAAAACATAGATCATATACCATTTCTTCATCATATACTTTCTTCCTCTTTTACTTCTTTTACTTCTTCTTTTTCCCCCAAACAGGATCATATTTAAATATTCGTAGAAGGCCTTTTATTGGGACAACCATGAGTAATCTGTGTCTTTCATCCTTATAAATAAAAATTAATTCTTCAGGTCTGTCCCACCTGAAAAAAGACATTTTTCCTGGGAATTCTGTCCATCAGTAAGTCCATCAATGGATTGTTATTCTCCCTTTTTCCAAGAAGAAAACTTCTTGTACAGTTGCACGCCAGCTGTCATATATTCTCCAAAGTGATTCAGCTCACCATAATTTTGATAATTTTGTGCATCCAATTTCATAGCTGACATCTCTTAAGTTCTTCATCATTCCAGATTCAGCTGTATTACCCCTCTCCATCTATTTCTCTTTATTTATCACACCTTGAGACATGATTTCCAAGTCACAGATCAACTGTTCCGTCTTCTTCCTCTAATTGCCAACATGTCATTTCAGTCTGTTGTATTGTTAGGATCCTCATCTTCAACAAAGCTATCTTTAAGTTCTTGTGACAATTATGACAGTTGTTCAGTAAGCACTCCAAACTTTTTCTCAAATGCATTAGTTTTCTAAACTCAACCCAAAAAACTGCAAAAAAATATTAAGGTACATCTTCAGATAGTCCTAGTTTGTTTTTGTTTTATTTGAATGTCACAATCCACAATTAAAGCCATGGTAAGTTCTATTAAATATTTCCTGTGTTACTTAAACAATAAGGCTGTGTTCCTAAAACATTAGGTAAGAGGAGATTTCATGTACATTTTCCCAGAAAAGTTAAAACTAGTACAACACTACGCAACAAACCAACTGGACAAATAACTTTGCAGATTCTAACTTTTTAAAATCCAGCATGATTGTCTTAGAAGTAAAAACAGAGTCTTATTCCGTTATTGATGTTGATCAGGTACAAATATAGTTCACATAAATCAAAGGCATAAGAAAAGTCAGTTAGTAGCGAAACAGCACAAACCATCCAACATCAAAAGTAAGCAATCAATCCTTTAAAAGTAAAAAAAAGAGAGAGAGAAAGCTCAGAATCCACACCCATATCTGAGCATGTAAAAAATGAAGTAATTAGATCCCAGAGTGACAGTAACAGATAAAAAAGAAAGGAAATAAAAGAGATTGAATATTTAAATCATGTGTGGTTCCAATAGCAATCCAAAAAGAAGTAGTGTCCCTTTAAATGGGATATAATAAGGCTTTAGAATTATAGGCAAGTTCAAACTGTTGCACACAATGGGCTTCTTGTCTTTTATAGGTAAAAACACAAAGTCAAATTGTATACTTAACAAGAGGTCCAGACATAGGGAATGAATATCCATATGGGGGAGTGAAGTCCTCATTCCCTGGCTCCACTGAGGCCTTGGGACCAGTTGTGGCTGCTCTGTTCCCAAGTGGACACTTTGCTGGTCTCAATCCTGGCTTGGCAGAGTCTTCGGTCTCCCCATGGATAAGGGAGTGCACTAGCTTGACAGGAGAGCCCTGTTACTGCGGTCCAGGCCTACCCGGAGATAGTGCTCAATATCGCTTGATATTAAATAATTCGGTTTTCCTCTGCCACCCCGCTCCATGTGTTTGCGAGGCCTCCGGACAAGCACGTAAACAGGCACAGCCAATAATTGCTGGACATTCCATTCCCCACCCAGGCAGGCCAGACACAGCCAGTTTGTTGCTTCAGGGACCTCTCCGGCAAACACCTCATTGCATATGCATGATACTAACAAAGGCTCCCTGCCCCGAGCAGGTAACCTAACAAAGCTGTACTAAGCGCTCCACATTTGCATACTGGCTACACTATTGTTAATTTGGCTCTAAGTCAATCATGCTAAATTCTGACCTTTCCAAAGCTTTGTCCCGCGCCTAAAACACATTGTTCTCACTGAGTAAGGCATAGCCTGCAGTCACAATTCACCCTGTAAAAACCCCTGATTCCGGGACCGCTTGGATCGCCCCTGAGTTCCATCCCGCCTTCCTGACGCTTTGTTTGGTGAGCTGTCCCCTCAGTCCCATGTACTGAGACTCCATACCAACGAACTCAATCTTCAGACCTCTCCAGGACTACAAGACAGGTGTCGTATCACCCATTTCCCTCCAAAAATCCCTATTTCAAGTCAATCTCAGTTTCTCTAGTTAGCTGTGTGACTATGGTGTCTTTAATATTTGTCTGTACTTAATAAAACATCACTTTTGCTATTTTAAACCGTCTGACTGCTTGACTGACCTGACCCCATAGACTTGCAAGATCCTGCTAAGTTACCCTGCCTCTCACTAGCTTTAGTGAGTGCTCCAGCTAATTTTCCCCAAAGTTGTGCTGTTGTTTGGTTATTTAGGTATCCCTCCTGGGACCCCCAGAAAACAGGGTAACAGCCCTAACTGTCAGACATGATGCTTCTGGGGGCCAGGGATCTAGCAGAGCTCACTAAATTGCATCAACCATTAATGCAACCAGATGCCAGAATTTACTTATCTTACTTCTTACACTTTTAAAAAAAATATTAGTCAGATATCATTTTAAATTCATATGAAAAGCAGTTGCAAATAACAACCTGACCAAAAGTTAACTTGCCTAAATGTGACTAACAAATTGCAGATTAAATAATAAAATTTGTAAAAGACATTGACAATTTGTAATATGCCACTAACTTTCTGTGGTGGTGGCACTGAATTTTTCCATCAGGCAAAAGGCTATGTGGCATTTCTATTGTGATCTTCTAAGTCAGACAGGCTTTTGTTGAGAAAAAGACTAAATGTTCATACTCTTAAAGCAAAGAGGGGAAGCTACTGGGCAGCAGTGCAAGGGGGAGGTTGACCCTGACAGACAATCTTTTATAGCAAGAGTAGTGGCACTCTAGTTAGTACTGCACAGAAGGAACCACTGACAAACCACTTCTGTATGTTTTTTATTATGAAAACCCAATGATGAGGCAATTTGAAGTAAAGCAAGAGATAGTGCCAGAAGGTTGGAAGGCAGTCAACTATCCCCTGGGGAACAGCAAAGACAAGTATGAATAGCAATGTGTCTAATGATACAACTGGACTCAAACCAAAATTGCATTCAGCTGGTGACATGCCCAGATGTGGAAGGAAAGTCTGAAGCTGCAGATTGCATATAATAGGAACATGGAATATGACATGCATATATCAGAGAAAGCATAAGTTTATGCTCAAAACTCAAACTACAGAGCCAGAGGAAGAATCAAAAGGGTTCTATGCTGATGTTCAGGAGGGAACTGATCACACACCAGAACAGAATAACTTGCTTATCCTAAGGGACTGGAATGCAAGAATAGGAAACAGAGTAGAAATGAATGTTATCAGAGAGTTTGGTCAACACTCAAGGAATGAAGCAAGAGAACAACTTATTGAATTTTATGAGTCCAGCAAGTTTGTTCACTGCAAACACATTCTTCAGGCAATTGAACTGAAGACTGCATACAAAAATGTCATCAGATGGCCAGTACAATAATCAAATAGACTGCATAACTGAAAGCAGAAGATGGAAATCTTCATTTCCAAGAAAAACAAGATTAGAAATTGATAGTGGTTTGTTCTTGTGTGCCTTCAATCCATTTCTGACTTACGGCAATTCTAAGGCAAACCTATAATGGAGTTTTCTGGGCCTGAGCATCTGTGGCATGCCCAAGGTTATCCAGTGGGTTTCCATGGCCAAGGGGAAACTGAACCCTGGTCCCTAGGATCTGAATCCAATGCTCAAACCACTACACTATGCTGGCTGTCAGACTATGAACTGCTAATATCAAAAACTGGAGTAAAGCTAAAGGAGTACGCAAAATTAATTAAAGGCCAAAATATAAATTTAAAAAGTATCCCTTTAGATATTAATAACCATGTATTTGCTCTGTTAAGCCTAACTGCTGAGGAAGCAGAGGTACTCAGGATGGAAACCAGGGACACTATCAGGAAAGAATGCAGAAAACACTACCTGTAGGGAAAACAGAAAGAAAAGTATCATTGGATGACTTGATCAGACTCTTCAAACAGCAAAGGGACGAGCAAGAAGATAAAGTAAAAAGTAAGAGAAACAGAATCAGAATCCTTAACCTGTTTGACTAGCACATAGAGAAAAAGAGAACTATTAAAATAATCAATGCAAAGGCAACAAATGGTAGAAAAAGAAACCTCTTCCATAATGAAAACCAACAGTAGGGATGCTATGTGACCAACACTGGAAGGCACTATACGATTGGGACAATATAAAAAGATGATAGAAGCAATGCACTAAACTACTATATAAATGATATATAAGAAGGATGACAGATTCTTGAAAGGAAGAACCTTTTGATGATGACTCCACAATTTTGTAAAGTGAAGTAGAAGAGGCTTTCAAAGCACTCAGAAAAAAAATAAATCATCAGAAGCAGATGACGTATCAATAGAGATGGTATCTAATCAAATTTTAATAACGGATATAATATACAAAACAAGACTCTGGTTCAGATATTGAAAATACTCCAATCCCCTCAAAAGGAGCACAGCAGGGATTTTATAACCATCAGACCATTGTATTAATCTTCCATGCAAGCAAAATGATGCTAAAAATTTTACAACAACTTTACACATCATAACGTGAAATGAGAAATGGAGATGTCCAAGCTGGGTTCCAAAAAGAATGAGGCACAAGCGATCATATTGCTAACATATATTGGCTAAAGGAGTGTGCCACAGAATTTCAGGGGGGAAAATCAACATATGATTTATAGAGTCCAGGAAAGCCTTTGCTTGTACTGTAGGCCCTCCACATTCGCAGGTTTCACTTTTTGCAAATTTGATTATTCACGGGTGCCTGCTTGCCCCCTCCATTCTCGCCCTTCCAGTCCCTGGCCTTTTCCCAGGCACAGGGAGGGACAAAGATCTTCACTCCCATGCACTCTGTTCTTGCCAGGGCGGCACGCCGGTCCCTGCGGGCAGGAGGTTGCAGGGCAGGCAATTGCCCATTCCTTGTACTTCCTCCCTGCTGGAGCGTGCCCTGGGAGGTTGGGAGGAGGATGCAGGGCAAGTGATCACTCATTTCCTACACTTCCTCCATGGCACCCTGTGCAGGCAAGCCCTTGGCAGCCAGGAGGAGGGTGCAGGGTGAGCAATCCCCCATTTCCTGCCCTTCCTCCCAGCTGGAGCAGGTCCTGGGCAGCCTCCATGGTGACCTGCACTTCCTCCATGGTGGCCTGCACAGGCAGACCCTGGCCAATGGCAGGATGGTGCAAGGTGAGCCATTGCCCATTTCCTGCCCTTCCTCCCCACTGGAGCAGGCCTTGGGCAGCCGGCAGGAGGGTGGAGGGCGGGTAATCGTCTCTTTCCTGAGCTCTCTTGGCTGACTGGGTACCACTGCTGTGGCAATGCCCACCAGCTGAATTATTCACTTTTTTTTTTTAACATTCGCAAGGGTTCTGTGTCTCTATCCCTTGCGAATGTGGAGGGCCTACTACATAGATAGATTGTTCTACTATAGATCACTCTAAATGAAAAGGGTATGCCACAACATTTGAATGTCCTGATGTGTAACTACACTTTGGACAAGAGGTCACTGTCAGTATGGAATATGGAGAAACAGAGCGGTTTCCAGTTGGCAAGTGGATCAAACATTTTATCATTTTATCTGTTTAATTTATATGCACATCATAAGAAAAGTAAGGTGTGAAGAATGTGTGAAAACTGAAGGATGGAACATCAGAAATGTAACCTACACAGATGTCACCACATTTTACTAGCAGAAAATACCAAAGACTTGAAACAATTACTGTCAAAAGTTAAGGAAGAAAGTCCAAATTGCCAAACTTTATCTGCATAACTTAAAAATGGATGATGTGGACAATGTCCCACTCATAAATCAAAATGAGACTGTAGTCAAGAAATCAGAAGACTATTGCTTGTAAGAGAAGCTATGAAGTAACAAGGTAGTTACAACATATAAATGACAATGTGCCTGCTGAATATATGGGAGTTCCATTGCAGGGACCCCTACATAAAACAAAAACCGCGAAGTGTCATATCACATTATAGGACCTCACATTCACAAAACTTCATATGTATGTGTGCAGAGGCTGTGCAAGAGGAGGGCCCACTGTTAAATACCAAAGTCAGAATCATCGATGCTGTATTATTTCAGATTTCTATGTATGGTTGTGAAAGCTGTACAGTGAAAAAAAGCTTATGCATCATGAAAAGATATGACTCTGAAAATACTCAGTAAAATGGAAGGCAGTGGGAAACAACGAAGATGACATTACAAGTGGTTGATTCAATACAGAAAGTCATAGCCCTGAGTTTGCAAGATCTCAGCATAGCTGTTGATAATTCTTGGAGATCTCCCATTTATAGGGTCAAAGCAACAATAAAATGACACATTTTCTGGATGTGTTTGTTCAGACTCTGCACTCCCCATGGCAACCTTGACTGAGGAAATACAAGCAAATGAATAACTGACTTCAATTAATAGCAAATACCATATGTTTTCAGTTATGGAATTTTACCTTTTACCTGTATTTTTACATGGGTCAAAAATTGGACAATGAAGCCTTCACTGAACACTACAACGTACCAGTCCATCTGTGATTTTCTCCTGACTATAAATGAATGTCTAGCCAATTTATGCATTGAAGGAAAGGCAACAACAAGAAAGAAAGAAAGAAAGAAAGAAAGAAAGAAAGAAGGAAAAGAAAAGAAAAAAGAAGGAAATATTGTAACCTAATCTCCACATTTATTGCTGTATTTTGTGCGTGGCTTGCGCTTGCACACCACCACCAAGGAGGGAATGGAGCCTAGGACCATCGGAAATATGTATTTTCTGATGGTCTTAGGCGACCTCTGTGAAAGGGTCATTCAACCCCCAAAGGGTTGCAACCCACAGGTTGAGAACCGCTGCTTTATATGGTACCTCAGGCACTGCTTACACTCTTTGATCTGATAGCGCTCAGATGAAGCCTCTTGATCTAAGCTGAGGTCCACGAACTGACAGAACCAAGTTTTCCCTAAACATGCACACATGAAAGGAGTACAGAGATAACCACATTAGGAAAGTGCCCCCAAAAATGGATCAGTGAGCAGAAGAAAATAGCTTTCCTTGGGTTGTGAGAACCTTAGCAATCTGGAAATTCAAGAAAAGCTGAACAAGTGAGACCTTGGCAAAATTGTTGGTAGAACAGGTGATAAGAAGAAATTGGACACAGAAATTAAGAGAGAAGAAATTAATCATTTTATGCACTTTAGAAGTTGGTCTAATAAATACCAACTGCCAATTAAACATATCACATAGTCCAACTTTTTCCATTTTCTCTCAAGGACTGGTAGGATTATGAATACTTTCAGGATGCAGATTGAAATTTTGCTTAATGAGCTTAATTTGAAAGATTCTTTCAGCGAGTTTATGTTTGCTGTGTGGCATCATAAACCAGAAAACAAACAAATAAATTTGAATACAGTACAACCCCCGTATCCATGGGGGATTGGTTCCAGGCCACCCTGTGGACACAGAAATCCGTGGATAGTACAGAAACCCCCCCGGCTCTGATCACGGTGGGCCCTAGGCCTACAGCTGGAGGCAGGAAACCAGCAGGTAGCACAATCCCATGCTGCCCACCGTTTTCCCGCCAGGTGCTGTGGCAATTGGGCTGAGGGCCTGTGGCTGCAGTGAAAATCAGGCCCTGGGCCTGCGGCCATGGCAGCAATCGGGCCCTGGGCCTGCATCTGTAGGCAGGAAAACAGCAGGCAGCACAATCCCATGCTGTCTGCTGTTTTCCCACCAGGTGCCATGATGATCAGGCCCTAGTGTCAAGGTCAGAGACCCAGGCAGCAAGCCAGCCCAGAGAAAGGAGTGGGAGAGATAGCAAAGTCCCACCAGGAGGAGTTAAAACAAGCAATTGCTCATAAGCAGTCCATTTACCTAAGCCAGAGCGACAAGTGAAAGCCGTAGTCAGAGTCCAAAATCCAGGGGTCTGGAGCCACAAGATCAATCCAAAGTATCAGGACCCAGGTGCAGGAAAAAAGGAACAGGCAAGGAGAGGGCTTTGCCAGAAGCAAAGGAAGGCTTCCAGGCAGGCAGTTATGTAGCCTAAGACACAGGTGTGGCTGGTCACTGCTTCTTGAACTTAATCAAGGAAGCCTCCCTTTGCTCAGCTCTCTTGAGTCTCCGCCTTGTTTGTGGGCTGATTGACGCAGGCTCCAAGGCATCCTCAGGATCACAGCTGGATCCCTGGTGCCCTAGAGGAGCAGGCAGAGGAATGTCCAAGCCTGCTTGGTCCATGGCAGCAGGGGGAGCTCTTGAGCTGCAGGACTCATCTCCAGCCAGAGCCACAGGGACCAACAGCTGCTGCTCGTCATCTCCACCCTGAGCAACAGGGACCAACAGCTGCTGCTCGTCATCAGCAGCTCGGACAGAGGCTTCAGTTATCACACCTAGGCCTGCGGCTGTTTTCAACCATGGATAACTGAATCCGCAGATATGGGGGTCGTACTGTATGTACACTTAAATGATTAAGATAAAATATATCATTACATAAGCCCCACTTATTTTATGCAAATATTTTACACTTGTGTGGAACAATTTTTCAAGTATTAAAATGCACAAAATGCAAATGGGAGAACCAGTAATTAAAACAAGATTTTGTATCCTATTTATTTTATAACATACCTTAAAAGACAGGACATCTAATTTATATCTGTTGCTACTATTCAAAAATGCAAGGCCCACCACCACCACTATTAGTAGAATCAGTGTGTTCTTCCCCATAACAAATGAACCATTAAAGGCAACCTCCATTCCGAGGGGGGCGGACATATATTATTTGACAAGACAGATATTATTTGAAATTATTTGGAAGTTCCACTAGGAGACTGCAACAGGAGAAAAGGCTTGCCTTGGCTGATCTATGATCTAATCTTTGAAATCACCTATGGTGACATGTATCTTACTTAACCTGTGTGGATCACTGTAACTTGCTCTACAGAGGACTGCCTTTCAGGAGTGCTCGGAAATTTCAGCTGGTCCAAATAACTCGCAAATAACACTGGGACTAGTTATACAGAGCACAAAAGTCCTTCATTAACATTAGCTCAACTGGCCACCAGATTGTTTCTTGGCACCATTCAAAATGTTGATAATGACCTATAAAGTCCATTACAGCTCAGATCAAAGTCAGCTGAAGGACCACATTTTCCCATATGAGACTCATGGGTTTTCAGATCTGGAGGGAAGGCTCTGTTCTCCATTACAACATCCTCATAGGTACATCTGGTGAGCCCATAGGAAACAGCTTTCTTATGTAGCTGCTCCAAGGTTCTAGAAATCTTCTCCTAGAGAGGCTAGACTTTGTGGGATCCTTCTGGCAGCAAAGTATTTTGTTTGTTTTGGAAATCCTTTGGAACTGACTGCTCATGGAGAAAAGACTTCTTAATGGGTTAAATTGCTTTGAATTCCATTGATAGCTTAATTATATTCTAACTTTTCTATATTTTAGTGATTTGAACCTGTACGTTTTTAAACTTCTGTAAGCTACCTTGAGTTCCAGGGCTAGGAAAAAGGCAAGAGAAAAATAAATAAATAGAACATCTCATCTATCAGGCACGGCATCTGGGGCAATTTTCTCAAGTCTCCCGAACAACCTAATAAATTACTAGCAAAGTATGGCAAGCATTTGTGCAGTTTTATTAATAAAGAAAAACAAAATATTTCAAAACAGTAAGAAAACATAAATATTATTTTTATAGCATACCTTTCCTTTGGGTTTTATATGTAAAACCCTGCATCAGAGAGCATCTGCTCCGTAACTGTTAACACTTTTCTATATTTATGACACTAATGTATTTTAAAAGGTCTGCTGGGCTGTGAAGTGGCCAGCAAAATAAATTCAAATCTTCCAAAGAAGTGCCTAAGATTAGGGGAAGTTGACAGTGCTTAAAACTTTCCTTGACTGCATGTTTTACCTCTAGTCCCCTAGTCAAGCTGGGTTTTATCATTTCAATCATCATCTGACATTTTAATGTTTATATTTTTGCTTATTTATACTGTGATATTTTATAAAAGTCAACATGTGAGGACACTGGGGCTAAATACTGGCCTACATACATATTAAGTTAATGATAAATATATTTACTTCCAACCTGGGTTCTAAGGCTCAAGTCTAGTTTATACCTTTCTTGCTATCCAAGTAAGTTTTAGTATTGTTTTTATAGTACACCAGTGAAAAACACGAGAAACAAACGAGGTTCTTGGCATCTATTCATTGTTCCTACATTCACTTTTCTCTGCAACATAGCTGCTTCTATAGAAAGGAAAATGCAGTGAAAACTTTCCTTGTACTTTCAGTACAACTGAAGAACGCTGGAACTTGTTCCCCCTTTTCTCCCAGTAATTCAAAACTTACCCCATCCTCAAAAGAATGAATGTAAAGAGGATCTATGCCTTATTCCACCCCATTACTGAAATAACAGATACACAAATATTTAAAGAGGCCCCACCTCAACAGAATCAATGAATCATTGCACCAACCCTTCCAAATAACAAGAAACCATTATTTTGTCTGGTAATAAATAATTCTTATTATTTGTTACCTCATTAACGACTCAAATGGCAGTTTTAGTACAAAAGGTTAAGCAAAGAATATTTTATATGTACCTAGTGTAGCTTCCTATTTAGGTACTATTTGCCTCTGGTCCTATTTTTTTCCAGAACATAGGATGTTTTAATTGTTTATCTTTTTCTGATCTACTTCATAAATTATTTCATCAAATAAAGTGACTACAGTAATTGGAAATGGAAATTTTTGCCCTCTGACTCAGACATGTTGGGAAAGCAAGGTCAACTAATTATACATGAAAGATAGAGCTGCCTTTGTATGCCTCACAGTGGATGAGAAATGAACAGAAATATAAAGATATTGTTTGGCTGGATAGAAGGAATAATCTACAATTGCACCACAGTCAGCAAACAAGATTTAGATCATCAGCTCCAATGTATATATGATGTGTTCATTTTCAGGCTTTGGTGTTGAAGAAGTACTAGGCTTCTTACTCCTATTTTCATAAAATACCCTGGCAAATCTCAAACTCCACTAGCATAAGAGATTCAGTGCCACGATAAGAACATCACTCTCAGAAACTTCATCAAATTTCACGGTTTATTCAATACAACAACCATTTCCACCTGCTCAGAAGGATAGCTAAATATTTTATCTGCCACAAGCACACACACAGGGGTTGGTATTAGCTGGCACAATTTATGCAAATAGAAACTGTTGCAGTGATGCCCTTCTATTTGTGTTTAACATTCATAACAATAGTGGTAGAAAACGTGTCTCCTTCTAGAATGAAATTATTCTAGGCATTCCAGGCTCTCTTTAAAAGTTAAGAAATTTTGAAATGTCCTTTCTCATCACTTTTAAACATTTGGCAGATTTTATACCAAATAAACTGAGAAAAACAGTCTGTAGCAAAGCAGCATAAGTCATAGCCCATGAGACCTCACTAGGGGGTTGATAACCTTTCTAGCCTCTCAGCCTTCCTGGGACTATGAAAGTCAGGTTGTCAAACACCTGTCAGGTAATACACACAGCCAGTCATATATGATTGCTGGGCTGCATTTGACTTGGCAGATTGCGTGAGCTTGCTTTAAAGACAGCCCAGGACAATTACAATCCACCACTTGCAAAAGTCAAAAGGAAACCTAAGGAGACTCAAGTATGAGATTAATAAAGGCTGGAAAGCAGCAGTAGTTGGCTAAATGCAGTTCTGGCTTCTTATCAAGTACCTTCCAGCCTCAAAGTATCTTCTGGCTATATGTTTTTTCACCTTTCAGACAGACTTCCTTCTAAAGTAGCTTCATCACTTACCCTTTGCTGTCTAGACATGATAAAATGCA
Organism: Ctenosaura bakeri; assembly: GCA_948474755.1. NCBI lineage: Eukaryota > Metazoa > Chordata > Lepidosauria > Squamata > Iguanidae > Ctenosaura > Ctenosaura bakeri. The sequence goes on from CAOLHI010001167.1 coordinate 249,233, forward strand.
TTATGAAAATGCACAGAAATAAACTTCACGCAGTTCTCTTTGAATGAAGCCAACAACTGGTATGACCCACAAGAATGAGGCACAGGACATGCATAAATTGGAGAAAAGAACAAGGATATTATAAATATGTACTTAATGCTTTAAGTGGTTCACTGCCATTTCCTATCCTGTAGTAGCATGAAGCATTCATGAGCCCACAACAGTCAAGCTGTTAGCCTCGGTTTCCATTTCTCCCATCACATGTTACAGAAGAAACAGCATTTCTTGGCCGCATTCATTTCAGTAAACTATTTTTAGCAAAAGAGTTGTGTTTTGGCATTCAGCACTTGAAAATCTCAACAGCCAAATATATTCTTAATACAAATGCTACGCATGACCAACACCATAGGTGTGTTCACAAAAGTTCCCTGTACGCATACTGTTAACATATGGATGTGGGGGTAGGAAAACTGCCCTGGCAGCCCTGCCTACAACATTTTTGTGCTTCCCAGTCTTTCCCAATGTTTTTCAGTAAGGGAGAGCACAAAACAACATAAATAGTGATGCTCATTCTTGCTCTCCATGCCAACAGGAACCCAGTGGAACTGAGTTTTCCTCTTGTAAGTAACTCAACATGTGTACAGCAGTATGCTCACAGGCCCCTTTTGATAATATTCTCCAGAGCAACTGGTTCTGCTGGTACCTCAACACACAGGCTTGTTACCCCAAAATGTGAGTGACTCAGAGGTCCACCTACGGTGCCAGTGCCTCTATGAAACAGTGGGGAATATTAGCTCAAAAGGAGAGGCCTGTGAGAGGGGAATAACCTAGCAGGATCTTTACACCTTTGTATTCTGGTACTAATGCAGAAACACTAGTTAGAGATTCAAAGAATATTCACACACGCACAAGATTCAAGCAGACTTGTAATCACGCAAGGCTAAATGAAGGAAAAGGGAGGAAAATTGGATAGCAAGAAGTTAGGGCAAAGTGGGTAATATTGAAGAGATGAAGCAATGTGGCTCAGACTAGGATCCGATGATAGTACAAGAATGGGAATCAAAGCAGCAGAGTGACAGCTTACATCCAGAGTACTACAAGCTATCTGGCTCAGAGCTAGGGTTTAAATAGCCCATCTTCACCCTGAGGAAGAAAGTGTTAATGGTTTTCAGGCACAGTAGAAAATGGGGTCCAGAACAAGCTAACAGCCTTAACATTAAGTGAAAAAGAACTGATGGGAAGCATGATACCTCTTTAATGGCAGGACGGGTAAGGGGAAAAGAGAGGAGTTTTAGTGGACAGAGAAGAGGGTTAAAGACAATCAGTCACTCTGTAGAAGGCAGTTTTGGGTGAGTTTGTTTCTAAAGGTTGGGTTGTTTAGGGACATTTGCAAATCTATTATCACTGGAGCTTCCCTGACTATGACCTAACCATGCCCCATCTGACCTACTATTGCATCACATGTGTTCAGCCAGTCGTCTCTTGCCAGCATAGCACTGCAGCCATAACAGCATATAATTAATATCTTATGCCAATTAAATGATATTTGCCAATTAAACCATATCATAGAGTGGGGATGAATGACCTGGTAACAGGCTATGTACATTTGTGAGACTCCTACAAGAAATATATTTTTCAAAGTGTGTTCATTACAACCCTGTTGAAACTTTTCAGTTTCTTATAGTATGTATTCAGGTGACCTTGGGCAAGTCACATTTTCTCTGCTTCAGAAAGTGGCACAGGCAAACCCCCTCTGAACAAATCTTGCCAAGAAAACCCCATGATAGGCTCACCTTAGGGTAATCATAAGTCAGAAACAACTTAAAGGTGCACAATAGTATCAACAGTGTATTTGGATCAGTGTAGTCCTATGACTTCTCTTTGCATTATTCCACAATGTTATTTAATTTTTGCCATAACAAGTTACTTCAATAGCAATGCTTTATGAAAATGTTACTGGTATGATCTATTATATTTCTGCATTTCTTTTAACACAGACAACACTTCCAGTTCTTTAAAGGAGGTACAAAAAGTTTACTGTAAAAGCACCAAATGCCAACCCTCCTCTGAGGGAATAGGAAATGGAGTAAAGTTAAGTATGATGCAATAGTAGGTACATGCTGAGGATTAAAAGTTAGTGAGAGAGAGATATATATATATATATCTTTGTATGTATTTATAGGATTACAGATTTTAAAAAATGCAAACACAAGTACAGTGAACAGACAACTTTAAACATAAAAATAAAAATCTAATTATAAATAATTATATGAAAAGTCTGGATACAGGCAAGAATATTACAGAAGTAGAAGCAACTGAAAAGATCAACCTTCTTTCATATAATTAGATTAATGGAGAAAAAAATGAAAACAAAAACTTAGGGAACTTCCAAGAGGCCAATCCAAGTTTTACTCACAGCTAGAGTTAAAAAGGAGTAGACATGATATAGTAATCAATCTCAAGATTGCTGGTTCAGCACAGGAAATCCTAATGGAGGGGAGTCCACAAATCTCTGTTTGTTACCCATCAGGGATATGTTTTCAGTTTGGATAAATCCAGAATCCAGAAATATTCAGTAGCTGTCCAGATCAAAGCAGGAAAGTATGGCTTTTAATTACAATGAATAGTTTTTCCAGGGTTCTCCAGCCTCAATGCTTTGGGAGGAAGATTTTGAAGCTGTGGGACTGATTGAGTGTTCATTACTCAGTGGTTGTTTTTTCTTTCAAGCCCAGGATTGTTAAAAATATTTCTCTGGGGTCTATAAGACCAGTGGGACATGGGAAAGTACACTATTGGGGACTTGTTTGGAAATACTAGATGTTTGTCTTCTGTTTCTGCCACTATATGTCTGGCATCTATCTTTCACCCATGTCTATCACATTTTCTATGACTTTGGTGCCAATTAATCAGAAAACAAGAAAACTTTCAAAATAATTTAAATTCATCACTCTGTGGATCTGAACTTGTCCTTTCAAAATTTCACAGTGTTCTCAAGTAGGAATACCTCTATAATATATGTAATTTTCATATAAATTTCCAGAAAAGGTTTTGAAGAGTCAACTACTCCCACAAATTTCATCTAAATCCACCAAAAGGAGGGAGGGGGAGAAAAAAGAACCAAAAGAAACATTATCTGCAGATTTTAAAAAATATATACAAAAACTGCTTTCTATCTATTTGTCTGCAATTTGGTATGGAAAATCTTATTAGAGACAATGTTGCATGCAAATTTCATTCAGTGTTAACAAACAAAAAGGTACACCCACGTGTTGATTTCCTCCAATGACCATCCATTAAAAGAATGAAGATATGTAATTTCATCAAATCAGAGTGAATGGAATTTTTTCCATCTTGCCAAATTAGGGTTCAAACCAAACCCGCTGGCCTGAGTCCAGCACTGATTTGTATACATTGTGCAGTTCTACAACATTTAACTGGTGATAAGAATCCATGATGTTCTAATATTTAACGCTGCCAGAAGGCATGCAACAGTAGGATTTTAGGGGTGGAACTCTTCTTCCTAGAAGTGGGGTATGGATGTGCACATATGTTCATCTCTTTCTTTCTTTCTTTCTTTCTTTGCAACTCTCTTGTCCATCAGTTATATTGAAAGTAATATCCCTGCTAGCAGTATCCCTAACAGCAATGCACCTACATTCAAAAATTTGTTTGTGTAGTAGCAGGATGGACTATGAACTATTCCATTGTAACCACTGACGATGTAATAATTATGATCAATATATTATTATTTTATTTATATATTTGTTGCTTTCTCAGCACCATTAGAAAAGACTTACTAAAAGGTATTGTGCACTTTATTATATCATAAAGACATTTTGCTAAAGAAAATCAAATTGAAATTACTGTTCTGAAGTTTTTCTTCTCTCTCTCTCTCTCTCTCTCTAGCTTCTTCCTGTTTGGAGCTGCCTCACCCCACTTTATCCTTCTCACGGTAAGAGGAATAATAGCAGTGAGAAAGCCAGATAACTTAACTCAAATGACCTGGTAACCTTGTCGAACCTGGTTTCTGAATTACAAAATCGCTTGGAAGCAGATACTATCAGAGAAGAAAATGAAACATGATGCTTGCAGAGATGAAAGACTGTAAGAGTGAAAGGCTCTTAAGAAGAACCAGACAGAAAGAAAAGAAAAACTGAAAGGAGTGGCAATGAAATTGAATATTAACAATATAGATGAATTATGACATGGAGTGAAAAATTATGCTGATAAGAGATGTAGGTTGAGAAAGAGGAGGAAAACATTATATAAGAAAACAGCTAGGTATTTTGTGTACTTAAAAACTTTTCCTCCACTTTCTAAAAGCTGGATATATTGTTTTTATGCACCCAACAACTGCAGAAAGCAGGCATGGGGATTTATTTATTTATTTATTTATTTATTTAAAAAAATATTTGTTTAGTACCTCTCAGACCACCCCAAGGCACTGAACAACAGTTAAAAGCAGGTTGAAATATTATTCAAGAAGTGATTTGTTTGTTTGCTTGCTTGTTTAAAAAGCAGCTTTTAAAATGTATACAGTTAAACCATGTAGCCCTCCATATGTTGTTAGACTGCAGCTCCCAGCATTTCTCCCATCAGCTATGCTGGCTACGACTTGGAACTTGAAGTCCAAGAACATCTTGGACTGATTCCTCCTGGTCAAAAGGGTGTTTGTACACACATTTCAAATATATGCATTTTGCTACATGTACTTGTCAGATGGGAATGTAATTGAACATGTTTTTTAGATTCCAGAAGTGTGCATATTTCCAAACATACTTTACATGTCATCTATATCTCTGTCCCGATAGTGTGGATCAGGGAAACCCCCCCCCCGCAAAAAAAATCTGACATAAGACACTCCTTACGCATCCCTAAATGTAACACAGATCATCATTTCACTTACTAAAAGCTGGCTGTGTGTCTCTTTCTCCTTTTCAGCAATTTCTCTTACAAGCTGGAGATATGATGAGCAATTTGCTGGTTAAAATTTGGTGTGCAGTTTTACATTAAATTAATCTGAGCACTCACTGAAATTAAATAGCTTTCACAAACAGCTTGCTTTCAATTTATAGGACAGTTCAAGCTCTTATCTATAGTTTAATAGAGTTATGTAGGATAATTAACCTGACACTTATTCTCAAGGCAGCTTTTTCATAAATTAGCCAGATGACAAAACAGATATGCTCATAACTGCTGCATACTTTATTTAAAATTCATTGTGGTATTTTGAAGTGAACAGAACTATCCAAGTTTTAATTTGCAACAGTCTGTCCCTCCCCTGCCACCCAAAAAACCCTGAAAGTTGTGAGAAACAACACTTTGTGATTTCACACAATGCCACAATAAAAATGTTTGATTTTTATTTTTCCAATGTTTAATTGGTTCAAAGAAGTTTATGTTTCTTCCAAAAAAAAGAGCAAATATAAAATCAAGTGTTATTTTATTCAAAAGATCTAAGTACAGAAACAGCAGTACTGTGGAGTGAAATCTTAAGCGTGTTTACTCAGAATGAATTTCTACTGAGCTCAGTATCCATTTTTCTCTAGCCTGTACTTAACTAACATTAGAGGCCTTCCAGATGGATGGATATTAGCACTTCTAAACTCTGTTCCGCAACACTCTTTTCCTCTTTAACACATTTTTGTGGAAAGAACATGCGTAGGAGAAACAGCGGAGAAAAGGGGGAGGGTTACAAATGGAAGACATAATCTGATCCCCACCTTAAAATTTTGTGAATGAGGAATGACAATCAGTTATTTGCCTGGATTCACCCCAGGGACATCTGCTTCTTCCCTACAAAAATGCAGATGTACTATTCAAACATACAGTATTTCTCCTAGACATTTCTCTATGCACTACAATGTTAAAGCAGGATTCTTTGTTCACCAACATATTGGTGAATGATAACCAGAGTACTGTGCATAGTGCTTCAGAAGTGCACACAGCAGTTCTGACTTTCCAGTGCACTCCTTTTTCCTCCTCCAAAGCAGCTTTTGATACGTAGAAGACCACACCGTACCACACCCCGTATGTTTAACAAAATATGAAGAGGTCAACTGGAAGGAAAAATGAACCTACCCCCACCCCCACCCCCACCCCCATGTTCATGCAGAATGCTCTGAGTTTATCATGAGCTTCTTTGGATCCCAATACTTTTATTTCATTTTATTTTCATATTTCATTTTTATTTTATTTTATTTTGGCAAGTGTAATAGATCCAATTTTACTTGAAAGCATCACAATGAAAAATCATTTTAACAAACAGATTCAGAGGAGGGAGATCTTTAAAGGCTGCACACATGACTTGCTCACACTGGCTATTTTCTAACACATTTATATTTCAGTTCTTTTGTACAGTGGAAAAGCTGATTCTGTATTTTATCATTAAATAAATAATTTGACATTCTGCTTCTATTTAAAGATTACTGCTGTCTCTGAATATGCTAAACATGTGTAACAAAAACATGGCTAACCTACTTTTTAGTACAGTAGACTAAATTACAGTAGTCTAGTAGTACAGTTGTGGACTCATTCCATTTTTCACACGATAAACATACTGACAATTACATATTATTTATGTGTACATATGTGTGTGTGAAATGACATATACTAATTTCTAAGACAAGAATTCTCTGTGCTCTTGTCTGTATTCATGGGATCTTTATAAATAATAAAATATTTTTAGACTGAACTAGAATATGGATCAATCCCAACTTCAATGTGGAAGACATCAAGAACAGAGTACTATTGATGTATACTGGAAATGTCCCCATACTTTTAAAATACATTGACAGCAATTCTATTAAGCTTCTTATGTTGCATACTCAGCAGATAGCATATTGCTGTTCTCCATTTGCATTTCTCCTTACTATTTCTTGCTTGTCAATATGCAATTGTTCCATTTAGGAACATGTATACATCTGAGCCAGTGGCCTAAGTACCCTAAAGGCACCAGATCCCATAAGCACGGTCAGGGTCAGCCAATGTATATCAGGTACAGTAGGCTCCATTTCAAAGGACGGAACTGGCAAAACCACCTCTGATAATTCCTTTACTAAGAAAATCCTAAATCCATGGGGTCACCATAAGTCAAAGGTGACTTGAAGTTATATATATACGTCTGATTCACTGTGCACATGGTGGAATGAAATGATAAGTCCTCACTTCCAACTGCCCTAGTTTGACAGGGTCCGCCACCCTTAATGCTTTATCATATCATTTTCTTAGCTGCTTTTAAAATATCCCAGTTTGCCTGTCCTCTCCCCACTTTCCCCCTTTGGTCTCTGTTTACTTCACTTTGTTGCAGAGTTCAAAGTGCAAGAGTTGTGTACACTCAATTAACTCAGCAGAGTAGAGCGGAGAGCAGGGGGCAAAAGCTTCCCCTTTCCAGTAGGTTCAGGCAAACACAAGCAGCTGCAGCCTCTCTAGACTAAGTGTTTTATTTCATGAATAACTTGACCACACTCTAGTGTTGCTTGGCCACCTGTTCTTCCATTTTCACCTGTGAAATGTTGGAAGGTATGTTAAGTCTTCCATGAAGGAAATGAACAAAGTCTATACCCATCAAATCCTAGCTTGCACAAGGTTAATTATAATTAACAGTGATAGCTGGTATATGTCAGAGGTTTGTAAATTGGTAAGAGATGGTAGAAATTCTGGATAAATTTGCTCGCCGTGTCGTGGAGTGCAAATAGCTGGCTGTTGGTGCTGCACTAGCAGTGGCAATTTGTGCTAGTCCTTACACTGAAAAATTAAGTGACTGACTAGGAACTGAGGCAGAACTCCATTCTTGCCTTCTCTATGATTTTTCAGTGCCTATCCCTTCTTCGAGGACCAGTACATTATAATGTACAAAAATGGCACTATTATGGATGCATGAGAGATTTGCCCAGCTGAGGTATAAAAAAATGTATTACCCAGTCCACACCTCCTGGAATCAAATAAACACAACCTATGGTTAGAAATTCATATATTTCTCAGCTTATAATGCCTTCTGTGAAAGAAAGTATGTGATTGACAATGCATACTTGTGTAAAATGCATTTTTAAAAACCTACATAAGCTGCATACATACATACTTTAATCCAGGGCCAAGCAAAACGTGGCTCTGAAGCTGCATGTGACCCCACAAAGCTGTTCATGTGACCCTCAAAACCTCCCACCCAATTGTCTAACCCAACCCCAAGTCAACTGTCCCTCCAGGAAGTCTCCATGAATGGGACTTCTCTTTTTGAATAGCTTTCAAAGCCCCACTATGTTGTTTGATATTTAAAAAAATATGATTTTCAAAACCAGAAGATTTGAAGCTGCTTCTTTTTATCAATTTGTTGTCATGCAGTATCCCTGAAATTGATCCTTGGACATCACAAATTTGGCAACCTTTCACATATGGCAGCATGTACCATTAGAAAAATGCACACAAAATTATGTGCAGTTTTTTTTTTTCCATTTAAAGAAAAATCCAGAGTGAACTAGCCTGGAATTAACTGGGAAACCAGGAAAGGAAGAACTATGTAGAAAAAATCTTGACCGATCTCTCCATTTCTCTGCACTAAGCCATAATTTAGCCTTGATTTTGGGCATACTTCCCAGAAAGGCTGCCCATCTACCAATGTCATCATGTTCTGACTTTTTTTAAGTTGGTCAAAAACAAGAGGAAGATTAATGTTTTCACTGTACATACAATAAAAAGCTGCTCGCTGGCTTAATCAACCATAGTAAAACCACATCTACGATGGTTAAAACTACCTTAGCCATTCTCCCAAAGATTAAATTTGGCAGGTGTTGTTGACAAACATTGGTTTTAGGAGTTCACTTTGCTGTATAAATGCAAGTAAAGCTTTAGCAAGCATATTTGGTATTGTTTCTAACACACATGGCAACATGTCAGGAAGGATAACATAAGCCTCTAACCAGCTCTTACTCTCCTCAGGAACCAAGGCACATACTAACTGCCTCTATGATTCTCTTAGACAACAAAAATATGTAGGGTTAAACTGTACATTCCAACACTTCAAAGACAAAGCCCTTGTCTGCAGATGTACCTTACTGATATTTGATCAGTTCTCCAAATATACATATATGGGTTTAAAATGACAGGTAGACTGGGGTGGGGGGGGGCATATACTCTCTGCTAGTACTACCAATGTACCATATTTGACACGAGCCTTGCTACAATTGTTAGAGAAGACTATTGCAGTTATAGCCCCCTTTTTAAGAAAGACAATGCTTTTTACAATTACTTGAAAACATTTCTCCAGTTTTTATGCAACCTGACCTGTTTATTCTGCAATTTTACAACAGTTCAGATGTCTGGAATATACAGATGATGCACAACTCTAGCTCGCCTTTCTGTCTGACTCCTAGGAAGCTGTTTCTTTATTAAACTAGTGTCTGCCATCAGTAATGGATTGGATGAGAGTGAGCAAACTGAAACTTAATCCAAACAATACAGCGGTGCTTCTGATCAGTCTCAAGTCAGACCAGTGAATAGGGATTCAGCTTGTGCTGGGTAGAATTACAATCCCCCTGAAATTTCAAGTTCACAGTTTGGGTGTGCTTCTGGACATGGATCTGAGCCTAGATGCCCAAGTTTTGGCTGTGGCCAGGAGTTCATCTGCACATTTAAAACTGTGGTGGCACATTTAAAACTGTGCCGCAGCTGTGCCTGTTCCTTAAGTCAGATCTGGTTACAGTAACACATGCCTTGATTACATCCTGTTTGGACTACTGTAACATGTTCTATGTGGATCTGCTTTTGAATCTCAAGCAGGTCCTAAATGCTACGTCCAAGCTATTGACCAGGGCAGGTCACAGAGCATTTGGTGAGGACTCAGGAAAGAACTTTCTCAGTCACTGCTCCCAGGCTGTGGGACTCCCTTCCATGTGAGATCCATTTGGCGACTCTCTGCTTTCTTTCCGCTGGCAAGTGGAGATTTTTTTTTTCAAGCATGCGTTTGAATTTTAATTATAGACCATCAGTGAGTGTGTGAAGTGGTATTTTTAATAGAAATTATGTTTTAAATATGTTTAAACTATTTTAATCATATTTTGAAGAATATTGATTTTTTTTTTAACTTTTGAAAATGAATGCTTTAGCTTAATCTCTTACAAATTATTGTAAGCCTTGAATTCCATCTCAGGGGAAAGGTAGCATATAAATTCAGTAAATAAGTAAACTGGGTTTCAAAATCTGGAACAAAAACCAAAATTCACACCATAAAGCAGGGGTGGGTAATTTCTGGGAGGCTGAGAACAACATTTCATGTTTGTTAACAGACTGGAGACTGCGGGTCTAAAGGAGGCATAGACGAAGTAACAGGCAGACACAGGTTAACCCATAAGCAAACTAATTGATTTACTTACATTGCCACAGTCTTATTATGTGTAACTGATTCTCTATACTCTCCCATCCAGTCTATTACTATTAACTATTTACTAAGTATTTTCTTAATTTCTCTTTCTCTTTATTTTCCATACTTTCCCCTCAAAGCCGCTCTCCTTCTTTTTCCTTACCCCCATCTTTATCCTCCATTTGGCTTCATTTTTCACACTTCCTATACCGCCCCTTCATTGGACACCTCCTCTCAAACCTCTTTAAGTTTTTTTGCTAAAAAAACCCCCAACTTTTTATTTATATTTTTTTTCCACTGATTTTGGGCAGGAGCATAGGCTGCTTTATAATGCTGGATGCTAAGCATACATACACCACCACCATATTAACACCTGAGAGACACAAGAAAGCAGGAAGCAATATCCCAAAGAGAATGGCCAGAGCTCCTTTGAATATGTGGTGGCAGCTTCCCAAGGAGGTTTTGCTGGGAAAAGGGAGCTGCACTGAATTCAGAGCAGGAGGAGAAAGAGAAGAAGGAAGTAACACAGGTTCTTGTGATGGTACCTTTTTTTGTGATGATCTGCAAAGCCAACAAACAGTACCACAGTTCAGTATGAATTCCAGTTCAGTATAACAAACAGTACCACAGCAGCAAAAATAGGTCCATAAAAATAGGTCCAGTCATAGGACAACAGCAGCAAAAATAGAGAATTGTATTTGGGCAACAGACCACATATTGTCCAACCCTGCCATAAAACATGAAACAATATTTAGTAGGGCTTTTGGGTTTTCACTTTCAGATCATTATTTCAACAACCCCTAAAGTTGATTCTAAACCCACAATGCATATATGGACAAGTACTGTTTATATCATTCCTCCATGTGGTGAGGAAAATTAATCAAGATGCGGATGTGCAAAGGCAATTAATTAGTTTAAACCCGAAGTTAAATACACGTGGCCAGACTTACTTTGGTAGATGCTTTTATCATCTTTCAGCATAACTTTACAACATTGTCAGTTTAAGCTTTGATTTCTTTGCCTTGGTAACTTCTGATTTCAGTAGGTGGGGGCATGTTACAATTCCTAGCATTCTTCCACATTTGTAATATAGATAGATCTCATTGTCCATAAAAGTTTGCTTCACAGAAACCTTTTCTTTGTAATTAAATTGTAAACAAATCAGAGATGCTGTGGTAAATTTAAAGTGCAAAAGCTCATGACAGTCCCCATAGCTACATCCACAATATGGATCCAAATGCATAAACACTTCTGTTGACCTGCTGTACAGACACACACTAAAAAGCAGCAGTACAGAACACCATACCAGTTTATTAGGATCAGTCGGCAAAGGTGAGCTGACAAAGGTAGTACAGTGATCATTATGTTGGATTTAGCTGGAGATATCTGCAATCCCATCCCTGACCAGTCTTGAAGGTTACTGGGTGACTTGGGTCAATCTGGGTCAGTCACTATGAGAAACTACTTTAACTAGAAAGTATCATCTTAGGGGAATAATTCATACCCATAGATGACACCCTGAGCTCAGTAGGGGAAATATGAGTCCCAGTCGTGGGGAAAAGGTAGAGTAGAAAGAAGGCAATTGATTAATTGATATGGAACACAAAGATGAACAACAATAAAATACTATGCAGTGCACAGACTGCAATTTAATAAGCTGGTGTGGCTGAATTTGAGCTGTATATACCATGTGCTATAGGCTACATTTCAGAGGAAGGAAGTGGAAAAACTATCTCAGATACTCCTCACTTAAGAAAACCCTAGGAAATCCATGGGGTCACTATTAGTTGACAGGTGACTTGAAGGTGTGCACACGCACATGCACACACACACACATATCAAACAAGGAGGTTATGTTCTAACACATATTTAATGTAAAGAAAGGACACTTTAATGCGTTATAAAATACTACAGGGAGTCATGTCCACTGTTCCAACTATCCAGGCTTGCAACACTAGCAGAGGCCACTTCTTCAGGTGACACCATCACCATCACAATATCATGAAGTTGCAAAAAAAAAAAAAAGGACAACAGTGGTATTCCTATGTGTTCTTGTTGAAAGTGAAATGCCCATGCTTTCACTCAAAACTTAGTGGTAACACACTATTTCATGTTCTGCCCATGATGTACGCACCAGATGAGCATAAGGATGGAGCATAAGCTCTAACTAGAGAGATACCTAACCATAAAATGCTATGCATATCTACTCAGAGGTATCACTGTATTCAATGAGACTTGCTTCTATTAAAGTATATTTAGCACTACTGGTTCAGTCAAACTTATTTTATAGTTGATCAGATAATTAATTCAATGAGCACCTTTTATCTGGTGACAATCATCACTACATTTAAGTGCTCTGGAATAACTCACAGCTTTGTGCATCACAGCAAACAGTCTTTAAAAATAAGATTTTTCTGACAAACATTTGGAGAGGCATTAGCACAGTCTGCATTTCAAATCATTTATCTTTGCTCAGTAGGATGGGGAAAGAGGCATACCGTACAGTGTATAATATTGCTGGCGTACAAAGTTGTATTGATGCTGTTAACTGATGTATAAATAAAGATGCAAATTTAAGAATTACCAACGCTGAAATATAGACAAGTTTTCTCAGGAATCATGAAGATCATTAGTTCTGAGCTTCTGAAAACTGTCTTAGATATAACATACTATACTATATGGTAAGAAAATATACAGTCAGAGAGCCAGTATCAGGAACTGGAATGGCTAAACATCTGTGGAAAGTTGTTCCATAGCAGCGGTTCATCATTAAGAGCCTTCTGTCCACGGCTGTTGCCTTTGACACCTTCTTATTCCCCAAGCCAAGAAAGGGTGAGCAAGTGGGCAGTGGTGAGAAGTTATCATCCACTACTCTATGCCAGTATTTGGGGCCATTAGGCACCATTTTTCTCCTAGTATACATTATGCATTAGGGTGCCAAAGACCAAATTCAGAGTTAAATGGTCTAAAGCCAGAGTGAAATGGATTTAGATTATCTATATCTATTTCATCCAAACATGTACATCAATTCACATGTACATCTTCCCCAAAATGGCAATATTTGTGATCAGACTGATCTTGTTATAATCCTTACAATTCAAAAGACATTTCTTCAATACTTGTTGTCTGAGACTTGCATCACCACCCCTTCTTTTAATGCTCAAAGTCTTCTCCTAAATCCAGCAAGTCAGTCCCCTCTTGTCCTCCACAGTTATTTATCAATGAAATAAGTGGTCAGTCATACCTATTACTTTTCTACACCCTCATATTAGAGTAATGCATATTTTTTCATATCCCACCACCTGAGTGAGACATATTCCATTTTATATTAATTTAATCTGAAAATCATCATACTGAACGATGTTACCTGGATTTCTTTTTTCTAAGATTTAGCTTATTCATTTTAATACTTTAGGCACTTCAACTGGAAAATTTCTGAATTCCAGAACTATTGAACAACTTTAAGGAAATGTGTGATTCCCAACAGGTCTCCTCAGAAAATTATTTCCTAAATTTGAAGTAAAGAGTGCTAGTATCTGGCATCCCTTAACAATTAAATTCAATTCAATAAGCCAGTACAGCTCATATACCTTTGGGTTACATTTATTGTATAGCTGTCAGCAACTCTTCCACAGTTATTACTATTTTGTAGTGCTGAAATACACAGGAAGCCAGTTCAGTTTGACAAATTCTGGTTATTTAATATAACCTTCAACTAGTTTTAACTATGGCCCTTACTTATAAAAAATAAATCACTATTAGATTGACTGGTATGAAAAAGAGAAAGTTAAACCTGTCAAAGAGATTCCCCTCTGCCTGGAACAAACTGTGTCATGAAAATTTTCATTATATCTTTAACATTAGGCTGAATGGGTTATGACTATTGTGGCTTCATGTATAAAGTCTAGAAAAACACCTTGACATTTGAAGTAAGGCATAGTTTACATGCTTCAGCAGTCTAGAGATATAAAATGGACATCAACAAAACATAAGGTATCATGGGGTGGAAGGGAATGCCAAAACCAAATACATGATTATGACCTATGGCACTGTTTCTCAATCTGTGATCTGTGGGCCCCTGAGGGGGCCATGACATCCTCACTATGCTATGAGGTTTTACACTTAAAATAAAAAGGAAGGAAGGAAGGAAGGAAGGAAGGAAGGAAGGAAGGAAGGAAGATAGATGGACAGTCATATATTGATCTCAAAAGTTTGGGAGTCTTTTGCAGGTGATAGACATCATTTGTACAAAGTTTCATTATAATATCTCAAACCATTCAAAAGTTATGAAGATAAGTGTTTGATAGCAAAAAATGTACTCCGTATTTGCTACTTCTGCACAGTGAGAACATGCAAGTGAATGACACTGAGTGGCTGAGAGAAAGCACAGCAGCAGAGAAAGACAAGCTTATTGAAATATCCACAGATGATTCTCTGACATGGAGTTCAAGGAACAGGCCCTTCCAAATTTCTGGGTTCAATTACATGAAGATTTTCCAAAATTGTCAAAGAGGGCTATGAAAATATCAATGCCTTTCATAATGACATACTTGTGTGAAAAACCATTCTCTGCTTTTGTTTATCTTAAAAGTATATAAACTGCTTGAAAAACATGGATTCAGAACTCAGAATACAAGTTTCAGCTATTAAATTCCATATAACAAAGGCTATAAGTGAAATGCAGCACGAGTTTTCTCAATAATTAATTAATTAAATTAACAAGTAACATTAGGCCATGGCTCAGTGTTCAAATGTGGATGAAATTATTCCAATAACAATGTTGTTAATCGGATTGTATGCATTTACTTATTTTTCCTTTCTCTGCAAATTTGAAGACTTTTGATAAGCATCTTTAAATACGTATTTGATGCACTTCAGAGTTTTAAATCTTAAGTCTAAGGGCTTTTCCACACTTTGGAGAGGAAATGGGGCAGTCCGTTACTCACCAGACTGGCACGTTCCCCCCGACGATCCACAACGGTCCAGAGCAGTGTGTGCCTGCGCAACGCACTCTCTGGTGACAAAAATGGAGGCTTCTGATTGGCGGAGGCTCTCCACCAACCGGAGAAGCTCGCCAGCCGGAAGCCCGCTCCCGGAAGATCTGCAGACTCGCACTGGCGCGAGCCTGTAGATCTATACTTCACAGAGCGACAGACTGGAGCGCATTGCGCTATTGAAAGTCCTCTTTTAATCGGTCTTTCAATAGCACGGGTGACCACCAGTTCTGGGCATTCCAGAGCAGGCTGAAGTCTGGACAAACGGTAAGTAGTTCGAACTCAGTTCACCCCCAAATGCGAACGTCCTCGCAGGAGGACGCATCGCCCCATTTTAAAAACCAAGTGTGGAAAAGTCCTAAGTTAAGTCTTGATGGTCTGTGGCAATGAAAGATATTTAGAGGGGCATTCATGTTAAAGAAAATATTAAGAACTGCTGGCCTGTGACAAACCAAAATAGAATAGCACCATGCTTCCTTTACAAATTGGAGCAGGCAACACATGGAGACTAATGATACACCCCAACCTTTTGGTGCATTTGCCACTTATGATGCTTGTAAGGAAAGAGGCATTTTTTCATACTATTATAAATAGTAATGGCCATGTTTATAGAACCCATCTGGAGATATCAATAATGGCATTTTTATTGAAGTGTGACACCAAAAACTCATTAATTCAGTCCAAGATACTTCTTCTGGTTCTTGACTATATTGAGGCTGTCACCTTGCTTGCATTAAATCTTTTTAAAACATTATTGTTTTGAAAGGTTGGTACCGGTTCCTAGCTTTTCTTTTAGGTTACATTCTGCCCTATGGACTTTTTCCAAGGAAAGAGAAGTTTGGAGACACTGTCATTGAGTTGTGAATACCTCTGCAAACCTTCAAATCCTTGTATGATGGTGTGTCAAACTCTCATTTGAGTCTACAGCAAAATACTTCACGTGATCATACTACTATATGGTGCAAACAAGGGGTTTATGTACATTTACTTATGATTTTCCCACTTCGGGTATTTTGTGAGTAAATTATATCATTCAGTGCTGCTCTTACAAGTACAAGCCCTGTTTCCATAGTAACTAAGCCACTAAACCCTTGTATTAGGTGCTTCTTGATGCAACCCTGGTTCATATTAATTTTCCTACTTGCTTAAAGGAAGGTCACTTAAAGATTTTAATAATGCTACATGTAAAAGTAGTTATATCACTATGGAACTGAAGCACAGAGCTGTCCAAACTTATAATGAATAATTGCACTGCCCTCATTATTTGTTTTGATTTAATCTTCAGTTCAGATTCACACCATCTGTTCCTTTAAAGCAGATGAGGGTTACTTGTGACCTTCCATTTGTTGTTGAATTGTAACAACCATAACCACTTAGTGACTAGGAATGATGGGCACTAGAGTTCAACAACATCTGGAAAACTACAGGTTGCTACCCCTGCTTTACAAGGCAGGAAAGTCTGTAGAGTTTGCATCATGATGACTTGGGCTATCTTGTTTCTACTTGTGGAGCATTCTGGATAATTTTTGCCCCTTTCCTGAAGATATCATCACTAATTCTAGATAAATGGAAGTTGATTCTGACTTCTCAATTATGAGTGGTCTCTACATATAACCAGAGGTTCCATTTCACTTGCTGCTGTAGAGTCCATGACACTGAAAATAGTTTCTAATGCTAAGCATAGATATTGGCAATAGTATGGTTCTGGAGGAAGATGAGAATATTGCCTCCCAAATAAGAATTCTGCATTCTGTGATGTTTTCCTTCAGTTATCAAATTTCAAACACTGAAGTAACTTCAAAGTTTGAAAATACCTTTTAGACATCCAAAGAAAAATGGCAGACTAAGTTACCAAGGGAACGAGAACACAACAAATATAGGAGTTCTAGTTGTGAATTGTTTTCTATGTGTTATGACCCTTACTCTCTGCAACATCGCCACTCTCCAATAGCTTCATCCCTGGTAGGATAGTTTACACCTTTATTTCTTTGACCATGATAGTTCTCCACAGGAAAATAAGGTTTTGAAAGTATTTTTATTTATTTTTTTGTAAGTGCAGTAGAAGTTCAGGTGCTGAAAAGGTAAGAACGATAAAATTGTGGGACTTAACCCCTCTCCCCCACACACAAACACACTGCTATATCTTTTTTCCTTGTTTTTCATGTCTTTATAGAATATAAGCTGAGGGCAGGGAATTGTCAAATTAACAATTGTAACCCACTCATGTAAAATGCCATCTACACCGATGACACAGGACAGAAGGAAGTTTATCTCCTACCTCAAACCAGTTAACTGCAGAAGGTAGTTTGCCACACATCAACTGACATGTAAAATTTGTGTTACTGATTCTTCACAGGTCTTTCTTAAGTTGCACTGACTTCTTTTAGCAGTGCATAATTCCCTGATGCTGCTACATTGCAAACTTTTTCAAATACAGCTTCTTATATGTCAGACTGGTACAAATTATACACATTTATAGCAAAAGTGAACCTTGCAAGCTATGATATTATGGTAAAGCAAAGCATAGAGCTAGGTTTATAGCTTCTGTATACGCTTGCAATAACTGCACTGTAGAGGAAATCTCTGCAGATAAATCTTTTCCTGCCAATACAACATTGCAGTATTAGAACCTAAGCATATTTATTTCTCTCCCCCTGCTTAAGAGAAATTATTATCCACATTACGTTTAGCCTCAAACTACCCCTTTTTCAAGAGCTCTCTCACAATCCAGCGGTATTTAGAATTCTCAACTAGAGAGCTCTAGTGCCTTAGCAAACTATAGACTTCAGGATTGCATAGGATGTCATCAAGGCAGTTAAATTGGTATCACAGTACTATAATTCTGTTCTATTAAAGGGCCTCAGAAGGAGGATGATGCCTATGTAAATAGCTATCTGCCAGAATTAACGTTTGTGGAAAATTTAATTCCAATTCATTTTTATCAGTATAGAAAGAACCTGACTCTAAAAATACTAACATGAGAAAGAAACTGAAGCTGGCAAGTCAGCAATCCAAGCCAAGCATTTTGTGTGTTTAACTCTTAAAATTCCAGGTTCTAAGCTATTAAACCATGTTAGGGCAAAATGAAAGTTGTCATCTCTTCTTCCTGAGAGGCTCCTTAACTTTAATAGATACATGGCAGGCAAGTCCAATGTGATCCTTTCTGTACTAGGTGTAGATGTATTTACAGAATTGGGTAGGTGCTAATGGGAGACAATTTCAGTTCCTTGTTGAAGAATTTACCAATATTTGCAGCGGTCTTTCTTATCTGTGATGCAAAGAGTTTATAAATTTCAAATGTGGGAGAATGAGAAACTGGCAGATGTTCACATCCCTAGGATAATTTCAATTTCTCCATCTCCCTAAGATGCAGAAATATCCCAGGTATATGTGCAACAGGGGAGAATATGCTCCTAGGGTCACTTTCAGCTCTTCTAGGCCCTCAGTGGACTGCACTAGCAAACCAAGTTGCGACGAATCTCCTCTTCAGGATGAACCCACAGTACCAGACCTGTCACTCATCTTGCTCTTTTACTCTGAGGATCCCTTCCTGGGTCTGGTATGGGCCTCAAGTTGACCATTATTCTGGACTATGGCTGTGTTGATCAGTGGGTTCAATGTGTTAAAGTGTGATCACTTCTCATTATTAGAGGAAAACTTTCAGAGACACAGAAAGTAAAAACAGGGAAGATTTAGTATATAATAATAAAATAAACCTCTAAATTTCAGCTGGTTCCATACACAGTGCACAGTAACACCTCAAGTACAAAGCAACACTTCTTCTTGATCTTCCTCCAGCCTCTCAGCTCCAATAACCCCATTCGAATCTTATCAATTCCTCTTTTGCTAACTGGCCTTCACGCTGTGTCTGATGGTCCCAACTCAGACAAGCCTCTAGATATCGTTTCTTCCCACAGCCCTCCTCAAATCAGGTATCAGGAACTGCAACTGCCTTGGGATCCCTCAAGGATACATGAATGTCAAAAAAGTGTCCCTGAACCTTGAACTCACTCCCAAATCATAAGGAAATATAAACTACCTCTGATTTCGAAAAAAAAATGGTATATTAGAAATAAACTGTTCAGGAGTGTTCATATTTTAAATGTGAATTGCCATCTCTGGAGTCTTCTACAACATCAATCTACTCTTTTGGGGCAAGACAGAAAAAGGGCAGTCCAGGGAGCTGGGTAAGATTGAGGGCCTCAAAAACAGCCCCACGACCACACTTTGCCCAACTCACCCTATAGTGTAGCATATATAGGTTCTGCATTAATGCAGCACTGTCCCATCCTCCCTATAAGCTTCACCAGCACAGTGAAATCCTCAGAGACAGATTAGCTGAGTGGGTTCAGAGGGCTGTAAATGCCATCATGTCAACAACAATGCCTTCCAGTTTGAAAGATGCAGCAGTATGCCCTCTAGGGAAGAGGATGCACACACATACCCTGTTCAGAGGTATGTGAGAACTACGCCCTTGTATCCATTTGGAGAGCAAGTTTCTCAAGAGTAAGGTGGCTGGAAAACTTCAAACTTTCACTGTAGTTTGAAGCCAAATTTTGGAACAAAAATAATCTTAGACACCATGGTGGATGATCTGCTCAAGCAGGAAGAGAGAGAGAATGCTACTCTTTTAAACTCCAATATCTCTAGATAGCTCATGATATCATCTACCATGATACCCTATCGGATTGTCTCTGTGAGATAGTAGTAGGAGGCATGTTAGAGTAGTTTTCTGTTCTTTACTTGTAAGATCAGGTGGACCAACAAAGAAGGGCACTGGAGGACCACTGTTCAGCCCAGTGCGTATTAATCTGTGGTGTGCTATATAGTTCTATTTTGAGTCTCATTTTGTTTAACAACTGTATTGGGATGGGGATTATGCAGCCCGGGAGCCCTATATGGCCACCAAAGTCCAATTGTCCAGGCCTCCAGCCCTGGATTGCTCTGTTGTCAGTCTAGCAATTTAAGCAATACTCTAGACTGATTCTCTAAGAACAATGAAAGCACGGCTGAAACTTACTTATAAAAAAAATGCAACACATTATATGTTTAATTTGTATAATTAGAATGAAAATTAGAATAGGCAGAATTATTCAATTAGTATGTTCCCAGCATCTACCTACAGAACCACTGGCTTCTTTGGTCCCTAGCATCTAAATGACTGCTATACCAGATTAGGTCCTACTTGCTATGCTTAATTAATTCCAGCAGGGAGTAAGAAAGTCTGGGAGTTGCCTTTCTAATATAGCACAACAAAATGGGAAATTACTGAAGCCTTTAAAATGATAGATCCTAGAATTTGCAATAGAAGTGGGTCACTTTATCACTCTTGAGGAAGTGAACTTCTGCTAGTAACTCACTGTTCAGAATGTTGTTCATTCTCTTCTGCTTAGTTCCTTCAAATCTCATGTTACCTATATACTACGTATTTGTTATTGTGATTTGCTGTCAAGTCATTTTACACTTAAGGTGACCATATGAATAAGACACCTCCAAAAGCCCCAGTCATCAACTGTCCTGATGAAGTCTTGCAAACTCAGGTCCCTGGGTTCAATTCTATCCATCTGTAACGGTCTTCCTCTTTTCCTATTGCCTTCCATTTTAGTGAGCATTATCATCTTTTCCAATGCCAGATACTATTAGCATGATTACTATTAGCATACAACTTGCTTCTTGTGGTAATGATCCTGCAGCATTTGGTCAGTATCCCCAAACCTCCAGGTTTAAATATAGTCTAATTCTGCCATGTTTATAATATACTATGCTATTAGCATGAAATTAAGTAGTAACTAATAGAACTGGGACATCTAAAGTTTACAATGTAAAGTGTTGATAATAATTTTATAAGGATATGGAAATTTGCAATATTTGGTATTAATGCACATCTTCCTTTAATATTTAGAGCAAACTATTGAAAAGAACCTAAGGGGCTGGGTCTCTGTGGATTAACATCAAAGCTAATTTAGTAAATTTAAAGGGCTGAAGCAAACAGAGGAATACATCATCCACAGGAAGAAAGGCTGCAGAATTTCTCTGGAAGAGGCCAAAGTAAATCACTGAATTCTCTGGATAGTTGGAAGCTCTCTAGTGGCAGAATTTGTGGAGGTATTACTGAACTAGAAGGTTCAATGAGGCTTTATTAATACACTTAAATCAAACATGGTTCCCAAATGGGTGAAGACTGAAATTATCGTGCAATAATTCTCCTCACATAATTTTGCTAAAATGATCTCATTTCATTGCCTCCAAATGCCCTAATAATTTTGGAGGGTTATTTCATCTCAACATCTTAAAAAGCACATAAGAGTCAAGTTATACACTACATTAAACCTGTAGTTCGGTGACTATTTTTCTTCTTCTAAAATGGGGTGGGTAAAGAACATCACCCACGCTGCATGTAGGCCCCCTTATCTGTTTCTGGAGACCCCTCCCTGTACTTCTGCCATTTTGCACTCCTCAGGAAGTCCAGGAAAGGCAGCTGTTGTGCAGACCAGATCAGGAGGTCCAGAGCCCAGAACCCCAAATGCAAAACCATAAATGGACTCCTGCCAATCTCCAGGTTTGATTGTTGTTATGGTTTAATAGAATTTCCAAGCCTAAAGCAGTCTCCAAGTGGGTGCAGGAGGGAAAAAAAAAAGTCCCAGGTGAGCCCATCTGTTCTAGATTAAGTGTATGTTGCCATGATCAGGATATGCTTGCATAAAGCCCTACCCATAACCACTGCCAAACAGGAGGAGAAGGAAAAGGAGAGGAAGAGGAAGAAGAAAGAAAGAAAACCTTCCTACTCAGGGGTAGGAAAGTTCTTTAAAGTGGGGGGGAGGTTTAAGCCTCCACAACCCATACATGCTTCTCAGCTGCTCATTCTGTAGCAGCCTTTTTCAACCTTTTTACCTTAGAAGAACACTTGAAATAATGTTGAGTCTCAGGAAAACTGTGCATGAAATTATTATATCTGTAGTTCAAAATAAATGTGGTGTGTTTTTTTCAGTCATGATTTTTTTTGGGAATCCATAGCAACCTCTCATGAAACCCTAGGTTTCTAAGGAACCCTGGTTGTGATACCCATCTCTAGCATAGGTAAAAAATAGATACTGAACTGCATGTTACATGAAAAGGGGTGCATTTTGTATGAAAGCCTTTATTCAGTACGAAAAATGTATCCACTTTCAGATTTTTGAGGAATTGCAAGAGGCTGCGAAAACAACAGACATGTTTGCAAATTTGAAGTAAAAGCAGAAAACACATTTGCCCTACTCCCAATTGACAGTTTGATGTCATTGGGTTCACTACATGATTCCAGGTTGATGGAATCACTTCTCAGCAGGTAAGAGTACACACAGATGCAAAGAGCCATTTTAAAACATATGCACACACACATTTGGAGGGGGAGATTTCACTCATTAGAGACATGCTTCTTTTTAATAATTTGTTTCTGAAGGGGAGAATGGAAAATTTAATAAATTTTCTTCCCATTGTAGTATGTTTTCAAACTCAGTGCAGTATTTGAAGATGTTCTTGCAAAAGGGAGAAAGTTTCCATCTCGCTGTAGTGATCCTCTCTTGGTGTCTCCTGTCCCCTACACAATCATTGTGGTGTCTGTAGGAGTGAAGAGTGGGCAGCTGAGAAGCTGGCTGCTCTTGCCTGTGTTCTTTGGACCCTGACAGTGCATGTCTGCCCCTGTCCCTTACTTGGAATGTCTGTTGTAATATCTGGAGAGGAGTAATTGCACAAGAAGGGCTGCCACCTGCCAGAACACAGGCAGAGCTCCTTGCTCATCTGTCTCCTCTAACCTCGACTATCACTCTGCTGCATCTCACCTCTGGCAAAATCAGGTAGTGGTTATTGCCAAGGTGGGGAGAAGGTCCAGTGATAAGGATTGTTGATTGATATAATCTGATAGCCAGTGCACAATATCAAAATCATCTGGGACCTCACAGCAATTTGGATCTTTTCACAATTCATCAGTCCTACTTTAAATCATCTCAAAGCATGCTAACCTCCTTTCTATAAAATAAAAACACATCAATCATTCCATTCACAAAAATCTTACAACAGTTGTGATTAAACCTGTCATAGATAAGATAACCGTCACTGTAGCCACAACAAATATGATTGCTGTGGTAAGCATAGAGTCAGTCACCACCAAGGGACATTTTTAAAAATTGGTTGAATACAGAATTACAGATGGGACTTAAGTTAGTCATAACATGACTAGCATGCCCCATTGAGAGCAGTGGAAATAAGCCACACTAAAACAATGATGAACTTTGTTTGGATCCAGACTAACAAACGTTAACTTAAGACTGATATATAAGCCTTCTGATCTAAGATTCTTACAGCCCATTCAGTTACAGATAAATAATCTAATAATAGAACCACTTTAATTAATGAAACACAGATGTACCAGTGTTAATCATGCAACAAAACACAACAAAATCCAAAATCCCACAAAATAGTGATATATTTACTGGCCAACAAAAATACACAAAAAACATCATTTCAAAGCTTCACTGGCTTTTTCATCAGATGAAGATATTAAAAATCATGTAAGAGAAGAAAAGTCATGATGATTAGTCACAGGCCTACATTTTGTCTCAGATATTGTTTCTGTTGTCAGTTAAGACGGTCTAGAGAGTTATCAATGCAGCCAAATGCCACTCTCCTTCTTGGCCATATGGAGACCAAAGCAAAGGGCAGTAAAACACAGACAATGAAATTTCAAATGCTTCAGAAGCAGCAAAGTAATTTCCATTGAGATCCATGCTATCTCTGTCCTGTGTAAGGCTAACTGTCCTTTTCTTAGGCAGAGAACACTGAATTTCTCAAGAAGTTTCTTTACTGTTACATCCCCCACAAATTTTATATAATGTATAAATAAAACTGACCAGCTGTAGTCCAAATGAAAGTGTTTTACTTTTGTTGGAATGTCTCATTCATGTCTTTGTTGGAGTGTCTCAACAGATAATTTATGAGTGTCTCAACAAATATGGCTAAGTTGAATTTTTAATAGATACATTAAGGATGAAAACCTCAAGGTGTCTCAGCTTTTGCTCTAACAGCTTAAGAATCTCATTACTACATGTGAGTCTGTTCCAGTGTTAACTGTTCTTTTTCAGGATTCCAGCGAGTAGATCATGCTCATCACCAAGGTTCTTGATTTTGTCCCTTTCAGATATACTGCATAAGTATTTGCTCAGTTTATTCTCACATGCAACTTCTTGCATGCATTCAAATGTTTTTAACTTGATGGATGAGATTATGAGCGTTTTGAAACTTGAGTATGATTCTTTATAAAAATTTTAAAAAATCAGAACCTTTTTTTGAAAAAAAAGTTGTATAAAACCCTTCTGCTTTGTTCAGAAGACATAAATAACACAATTTTTGCACAGATGTATATTTTGCACTAAATACATTTTTTACATGTAAAAATGTTGTTTTCTATGGAACCAAACAGCCTTTTGCATAAAACTCACTTTTTGAACAAATGAATTTCTCACAAGCAGTCCTGAAATGTGAAAAATTTCACACAGGTTTCTCAATAAAACATTTCAAAGTGTTGAAAACCCCTTCCTTGTCAAGAATAAAAAAATGTGAACATTCTTTATATCCTTATTCTCCTCCTGCTCGCTGCTTTTCGCCTCACAGTCAGTCAGCATTTTGTGGCCAATTGCATGTCAATTCTCTTTGGATTACCTTGCTTTGTGTCCCTTTAAGCTATCATGCATGCAGGAAACATTCTTTTTATTGAGACAGACTTTTGGCTTCTCAGCTATTTTGTAAACAGCATGCCTGTTGTTTCTTTGTTCTGATGTGTTTCCAATGTATTTGTTTTTTTTTATATATGTCAATTATATTGATCTTCTATTATAACTTTTACCTTTGCAAGATAGCAACTGTTGCTTGTGTGACATTTCAGGCAGGAAGTCAGGATACAAATGTAAATTTAAAAAATACAAATTAATAAACTAAACCTAATACTAGAACATAAGAAGATTCCTGCTGGTTTGGATCAAAGGTCTATCTAGCGCAGTATCCAATTTCACACAGTGGCTAGTCAAATGTCTAATGGGCACAGAACTCATCAAATGTCATTTTTCTGCAGCTGATATTCCAAGTATTAATTCTGTAATAAAAAGACACCCGTAGTCATCTCATAAAGCTATGAACTGTAAAGACTTATCCACTTGTTGGAAGAATACATTCCTATGCAATTACTGCTTCACTTTCTTCTGCAGTAAAGATAGATTTCTAACCAGATATCACCATACATAAAATTGTGATCTATCAGTGCCTCTTTGTCATATTTCTGAGGTATTTAAATGTTATTACTAGCTTTATATTGCTAGGAAGCTCATATCCAAACTCCTTCTTGGCATGACAGATTGTAGGTTGAAATTTGGTTTGCCAGAGTATGTGATTTTTATTATCATATTACTCATTTCTCTTTTTTTTTAATTTGCACAGAACACCTGCTTTTTAGAAAGGAAGACTTACAGTATTTTAGTTTTCTTAACTTTATAGGTTAATCACTCCAACAGTCTCATCTGACATATTCATGCCATGTCTAACATAAATTCTGCAAAGTGAGAACAGTTGGGTATTATTATTATTATTATTATTATTATTATTATTATTATTATTATTATTATTATTATTATTTACATGTCTTCTGAAGGTAGTTGAATTTCATAACTGCATTTTCCAGCTTCTTTTAAGCATTCTCTTTTTTACAGTTTTTCAAAAGAACCTTGTTACTCTAACTGTACCACCTGAAAAGCATTGCAGTATCAGAATACTGTGCCAGACTGTGATAATAATACACAAGAATCAAGCTACACACAATGTTAAATATGTACTATGTGATTAAAGATCACTTCCTTTTTTTCAGTACATAAATACGCATATACAATCCCAACTCAGATCAGATCCATTGTGCATAGGTGGAGGAGGGTTAAACCTACTTGCCGCCACATTTTTATTTCAAAATTAGCCTTTGGGTTCGGATTCTACAAAGACTCTTTTATTCGGTTTATTCCCAGTTTAGTAGAATAGAAAACCAGATCCCTGACACAAATTCTATTCAAAAAACTTTTTTAAAGGTACAAATAAAGGAATCTTTAGGACAGCATATTTTATGTATGAGATAGTAAATGTCAACTAGAGTTCTCTGTGCCCAAGAACATTTCTCTCTGCAAATACTGATACAAATTGTCCTACCTCCTGATCAGAAATTATGGTAGATCCCTAGACAAGTTCCACTGAATTCAGTGGAATTTACTGCCAGGTGACAGGACACAGAATTGCAATCTGAATTATCCACTGCCCTTTGCACTTAGCAAATTCCCTTTAGCTTGGAAAAATGTGTTGAAATACCTTTTTAAAAATTCAGTTTGCAACAAAATGTATTTAGAAGTAAGAATTTTGAGAAAAATATGTCTAAAATGCACATCTTCAAGTGAATGTGAAAAAAACCACATATTTTTAACAAACAGATTTTCCTTATTGTGATAACACTTTATTTATAACTGCACAGCAGCTAGTACTATTCCAGATAAAATAGCTATGATGAGGAAGAACCTCTTGTACTACTGTCCTCTGTGTCAAATAGAGCACCTAGATGAGGATAAACACTTCTAGTACTGTGGAATACCAACTAAAACTTCAGATCAAAATCTACTGGAATCAATCTGTGAATAATGATACACGATTTCATCTCCTAGGGTCAAAAACTGAGTTCCTACCTCCTAGCTATCCAAAGTGCAATCATGTACACATTTGCTTAAGAATAAGTCCCATTGGGTTCAGTGAAATTCACTCCCAGGTAAATGAGATAAAAATTATTGTAGAACACAAACTTGAGACAGAAAAATGGAAACAGGAAATTAACAATGTTAAGGGGCTGGTGGTTAAGGAGCATATTGTTAATAACATGAAAACCAAAAACAAAGAATTCATAGATTAGGAGAAAGAATCCAGCCTAAGACACAGAGGGACTATTGGATAACAATGAAATTAAAGGAATTCTTTTTTTTAAAAGAAATTTTTACTATTTCCAAAATCCATAAAGACATATATAAATACAAATATGTATATCTTTATTATAGTTCTTCTGTTCCCCTTCCCCCATTTCTATATATCAAGAATTTTCCAGTTGAATTCTTCTTCTCCCTTATACATATCTTGTCAAATACCAACATACTCGATCCACAGACATTTACAAGTTTAGCCAGAGCATTACCCTTTTCCATTCTCTTTCAGAATTTTGAACCATTTTATTCTTAAGCAAGCTAGCTAATTTTTCAGTCTCTGCCATGTCTAACATTTTTAATTTCCATTAATCTAATTGAATATCTGTTTTATCTTTCCAGTGTTGTGCATATGTCAGCTGTGCTGCTGTAATCAAATACAATAATATCTTCTGTTGTTTTCTAATCTCATGGTTCTAGCCTAATATAATCAGTAAATAAAATTCTGGTACCATTTCAAAATTAACTTTGCAAATTTTTTGAATTTCATCATGAATTCCCTTCCAAAATTTCTTAGCCTTAGAATAAGTCCACCACATATGAAAAAAAGTCCCCACCTTTTCTCCACATTTCCAATACTTCACATCTCTGTTTTTGGTTATTTTTTGAAGTCTTTCTGGAGTGATATACCATCTGTGTAACATTTTGTAGTGATTTTCTCTTAATTTAAATTTGGAGTAAATTTTATGTCTGTTTTCCATACTTTTTTCCATGCATCTAACTCAACAGGGCGACCTATATTTTGAGCCCACTTAATCATTGACTGCTTTAATGACTCAGATTCAAAATCCCTTTTTAATAACAGTTTGTGAAGCTTTGAGATTCTCTTCTTTTGATGTTCTTTCAACAGTTCATCTAGTTCATTTTCTTGTCTTTCAAATCCCTATAATTTTTGGTCCATTTTGTACCTTTCTTTCAACTGGTGCCAAGGGAACCAGTTTAATTCATGACATTCAGCTTTTAATTCCTCTATCGACTTCATTTTCGGATTGTCTCTTTCCCGTTTTAATATATCTTGATAAGTCAATAAGATTGTCGGTGCAATCCTATAAGCTTCTTGAGGGGATGTCCAAGTTGGGAGTTTTATATAATATTTCTGTTTTATTTGGAGCCAGATCTTTAATAGTTTTCCAGATGCAAGGATTATTAAAATCTTTGTTCACCACTATTTTGTTATAGCATAAGTAACCAGGCCATCCAAATCTATTATCAGTTTCTTCCAGAACTTTTAAAGTAGATTTTTCTAATATAATCCAGTCTTTAATCTCTTCTAATATCTTTCCAAATTCTTTGATAATTATTTCCAAATAATTCTTGATTTTTCTTTGTAATAATTATTTCCAAATATTTAATTTTGGTAGCTAATTGACATTCTGATATTTTTTCCAATTCCATTTGCTGCTTTTTCATCATGTTCATTGTCATTATTGCTGTCTTTTCTTTGTTAATTCTGTATCCTGCCCACCTGTCCAAATCCTTGTAAGATTTCCAACAATTGCAACATTGAATCCTTCGGGTCTTCTAGAAAGATGACCACATCATTAGCAAAGGCTGTTAATTTCAATTCTCTTTTCTTAACTCTCACACCTTGTATCTCTGAGTCCTCATTTATCTTATTTAGCAAAATTTCCAAAACCGCAATAAAAATTAATGGAGACAGCAGACATCCTTGTCTCACCCCTTTTGTTATGGGGAAGCTTGCTGATGTATCCCCATTTTTTAACAATTTTGCAGACTGATTCTGATAAATCTTATAAATTCATTTACAAAAATCCTCCCCTAAGTTATATTCATTCAATATCTGCTGTACAAATAATCAAGAGACATTGGCCATTTCCTCACGGGGCAAGGGAATCGCCCCGTGATGCTACTCACCGGACTTTTGGGCTCCCCGGTCCGGTCCACACTTCTCTGTAGCAGTCCGTGGCTGCCGCTCCACACTGCTCTGGGGACGAAAATGGTGGCTTCCGGTTGGTCGAGGGTCTCGACCAACCGCTGAAGCTCGCCAGCCTAAAGCCCGCCCCCGGCAGATTGCAGGCTTGCACCAATGCGAGCCTGTGAATCTACATATGGGAGCAGGCTCACAGTGGTGTGCTCCATGCTTTTGAAAGACATGTTTTTAGCGGTCTTTCAAAAGCACGCTGGATGACCACTTGGGGTCATTCAGGAGCGGGCTGGACTGCGGACCTATGTTCAGTAGGTCCGACCCAGTCCGGTCCCAGGTGCAGATGTCCTCCATGGAGGATGCTCTGCCCCGTTTAAAAAAGCCTATGTGGAGACGACCGTTATCAAAGGCCTTTTCTGAGTCAAGAAAAATCAATGCAGCTTTCTTTCCAGGATTTTTGTCATAATACTCAATTACATCAAGTATTATTCTCACATTATTCCTCACATATCTTTCAGGTAAGAAGCCCGTCTGGTCATCTTTTATCTTATCTTGTAATACTTTCCTTAGCCATTTCGCCAAAACTGACACAAAAATTTTATAATCAATATTCAACAGGGAGATTGATCGATAATTCTTAACTTCTCTCTTATCTTTTCCTTCTTTTGGTATCAATGCTATATTTGATTCTCCCCAAGATTTCAGCTTTCCCATCAACTTGATTTCTTCTATCATTGCCTGCAGTGGTTTTATCAATTCTTTTAAGAATTTCTTGTAATAAAGCACTGTAAAGTCATCTGGCCCTGGTGCTTTATC
Source organism: Ctenosaura bakeri (assembly GCA_948474755.1). Lineage (NCBI taxonomy): Eukaryota > Metazoa > Chordata > Lepidosauria > Squamata > Iguanidae > Ctenosaura > Ctenosaura bakeri. The sequence goes on from CAOLHI010001167.1 coordinate 279,287, forward strand.
AGATTTTAAGGCTTTTATGACCTCTTCCAATTCACTGTTATTGATTTATTCAACTGATTTTGTGCTTTTTTGGATATCTTCCAAGTGTTTATTGTCTTCACATATACATTTATGTCTTTCTTCCCTTTAAGCGAGCTTTTTGCTTTTGAAATAACTTACTAAAATACTTCTCAAATGTCTGTTTAATCTTGTCAGGTTGGTTAACCAATTTCTTACCATCCTTCAGCTCAAGGACCATTTTTCTTTCTCTCCTTTTTTAAAGTCTATACGCTAACCATTTTCCAATCTTATTTGCTTGTTCAAATTGGGATAGTTTCATATATTTCTATTTTTTCTCAATCTCTTCTGTTGCAAGTATAGCCAGTTCTTTCCACATCTTCTTAACTTCTGGTTGTAATAAATTTTGCGAAGGAATTTTCTTGAGTTCTTTTTCTTTTTCTTGTAGTCTAGATAACAAAATCTGGTGGTTTTCTCTCTTTTTTTTTGTTTTGAATCTATTGATGTTGAATAAAGAAACCTCTCATTACTGCCTTAGAAGCATCCCAGACAGTTTTCATCTTTGTTTCTTTAGCCTTTTCGACAATTTCTTCATCTTTTAATAGTCCATCATTCAATCTCCAATGAAATTCTTTATCTTTATCCTTCATTTGTAGCAGCACCAGGTGATGATCTGAAATTACTTTCGGTAATATTTCTGCCTTTTGGACTTCTGTTAATAAAAGTCTGGATATTAAAATCATGTCAATTCGGGACCATGTTTGATGAACTTCTGAGAAGAAAGTGAAGTCTTTAAAATCAGAGTGGATATGTCTCCATATGTCCATTACTGTCAATTCTTCACACATTTCAAAAAAAACTTGTTGGCAATTTCTCTTGCATTAATTGTCCTTTTGTTTTGGAAATTCATTTATCTAATTTTACATCCTGGACTCCATTTTAAATTAAAGGAATTCTGATGAGGAATAAAGAGACTGCAGAGAAATGGATTACTTTTATCTGAGTTCTTCGTATCTTTGCTGCTGAAGATATACCCATTCCTGGACTAATGTTTCTGAGGGCAACATTTTGATTCTGAGGGTTTCCTCAGAAGAGTTAGAAGCTGAAACAAATAGTCACAAAACAGGAAAATCTAGATCTCATTGACAAATTACATGTAAAATTAGAAACAAACAAATTACTTAGTACAGATTCTATACATGCAGTTGTTCTTTAAAACTTCACAAGCAAAAATTGCTACTATTTTAATTAAATTACCTAATATATCCTTAAAATCAACCTCTGAATCAGATAACTTGGAAATGGCCAAAGTAACACTAACTTTTAAAGTGGAATCTGGGAAAATCCTGGAAACTGTATGTCAGTTAACTTAATATCTGATCCAGATAAATTGGTGAAAAACATTAGTAAGATAAAATAGTAAGGAATATAGAAGGCCAAGCTCTGCCAAACAAGATTCAACACAGCTTCAGTGAAGATACATCATTGCTCAACTAATCTTTTAGACCCCTTTCAAAGTGTAAACTGATAGAAACTCTTTCCTTGTACTTTCAAGAGCTTTTGATAAAATGTCAAACTGAAGACTCCTTAACAAACATGGGATAAGAAGAGAAGTCATCTTATGACACACCCCCCCAAAAAAACACAACTAGTTAAAAAAACCAGAAACAAAGTGCAGAAATAAATGGTCCATTCTTGGAGTGGAGTGATGTAATCTCTCAGGAATCAGCACTGGGAACAGTGCTTTGCAACTTGCTTATAAATGATTTGCAGTTGGGGTTGAGCAGTTGGAGTGGCTCATATTACTCATGAAACTAAATATTTTAGTCTGGTGAAGACAAAAACAGAGTGAAGAGCACTCTGAAAAGATCTCTCCAAATTTGGCAAATGGGCAGCAAAATGGTAATTGTAAGTAATTCAGTATAGTCAAGTGTAATGTGATGCATACTGGGGCAAAAGTCCCAACTTTATATACATAGGCTGATGGGATTTCAACTGGAAACAAGGAACCAAGAAATAGATAGCTCAGGGAAAATATTGAACCAGTATGTGGCTGCTGTAAAACAGACAAATTCCACATTGAGTATAACCAGAAAGTGAACAAACGAACGAGCAAACAAAGACTATATCACCCTTATATAAATGCATGGTGTGGTCATAATACTTACATTTCCAACCCTCTCATCTAAAAAAAAGATATCTACAACTGGAAAGGTTAACAAGGGCACCAAGGAAGTGGAACTAACTCTTCTATGAAGAAAGGTTATTATGATTGGGACTGTTTAGCTTAGAGGGAAAAGGTAACTAAGGAAACATGATAAAGGTGTATAAAATTATGCCTAGGATGGAGAAAGCAGACAGGGAAAATCTTTGTCCCTGTCCATCCCTATAACTCCTCTATAATACTGGAATTTGTGGTCATGTCCCCACATGTATATAGGTAGGTGATTTAGGATAGACAAAAGGAAGTACTTCTTCACACAGCACACAGATCAACTATAGAATTCATCGAATCACAGAATCATAGAATCTTACAGTTGGAAGAGACCACAGGGGCCATCCAGTCCAACCCCCTGCCATGTAGGATCACACATCAAAGTACTCCCAACAGATGGCCATCCAGCCTCTGCTTAAAAATCTCCAAAGAAGGAGACTCCACCACACTCCAAGGCAGCATATTCCACTGCTGGACAGCTCTGACTATCAGGAAGTTCTTCCTGAGGTTCTTTACTTGTCCCAAGTAATAGGCATGTCAGCCAACTTGGATGGTTTTTAAAGGAGACTGGATAAATTCAAGGAGGGGGATGCCATCAATGTCTACTGTGTGTCACTTCCAATAACAAACAATAAGACTCTTCATAAAAATTGCTGGAGAACATTCGATGTAGTAGCACCCATGAACGGTTAGCAGAATGACTACTGTGCAAACACAGAATTGGACTAGATAGGTCTTTTGGCTGATTTTTCATTTCTCTTCATATGTCCATATATTCTTAGCTGTGTATAGGATTGCAACTAAGGGTGTTCCCGCACTACATTATTTTAGTGCTATTATTCCACTTTCAACATCCTATGGAATCCTGGTTTTGCAGCTTAGGGAGGGGCCTTTAGAATCCTTAGCCAGAGAACTCTTTGGCCTCAATAAATTACAAACTCAAGAATTCCACAGGAAGTTGAAAGTGGAATAATAGCACTATAACAGTGTAAGGTGGAAACGGCCTAAGAATTTTTATAGCCAGTTGCTCTACAGACTCTTTGCTATTTAAAGGGTAGAGAACTGTTTGTCTAGCCATCTCAGAAGTCTTAAATCAGGGAAGGCCCTATAACCTTAATTAATTTAATAAAAAAAATAATGTAATAGTATCCTTAAACATCTGGATCCAAAAAGTTTCCATGGCATGTATCATACATGTTCCTGACATACCTGGTATTTCCTGTAAATAACTGCTGCTCTATGATTTGCATAGAAATACTAAATACTTGAAAGATTAGTCATAGAAATACTTGAAAGATTAGTCATAGAAGAAATCATATTTTAAATATAGGCAACATTATCAGATTGGAAAAAAATGAATGTCCAATAAGAATGTATGTTTCTATACACTGACATATTACTTACATTTGGTGGGGAAACCAAAGCAGTTTCAGTCAAAGGGCTTTCATTCCATGCAGGCATTCTGCACTCTCAGGTGCGTAAGAAACACAGATCTGTTTCTGCTAGTAAATAAGCCAGTCTCCCTGGCACTCCAGCATATTTTAATATTTGGTAACCGCTGCTTTGAGGGTCAAAATTCCATGGGTAGAAAGACAGGTGAGTAGTTTTTCCAGTATTTAACTGTATGCCATTAATTTAAAACGTTATCCTGGAGAGATTAGTCTAGGTCAAAAACAAAGTATGAACAGAAATGGTTTTAACCCTTTCCCTCATTATCTCGAGATAAGTGTCCCTTACATGGTATTAAGATAGTTAAGATCTTATCTAACTTGACTCTGAACAAAACTACGTATTTCAAGAATTGTTCTCACTGTGTCATCAACATCTTCTTTCAAAGAGAGGAAAATTTTCTGTAAAAAAGCATATAATTTCTCTGGAACTCTGTCTTTAGTGTTTCTTCCAGCTTTATTCTATTGAACTAGGTAGACCTTTGTATGAAATGTTCACCACATGCTTAGCTTAACCAGCACTATTGATAAAACAGGAAGCATATAAAGTATTTTTTTTCTTTATACTACACATGCATAAACAACACATTTACAAGCATCTGTATATCTCCAGCAATGTTGCCATAAGTCAAATGTCATTTTATCAATTGAATCACATTACCTGACACCAAAGAGTGCTTAATCTCTTGGCAACCGGTAACTGGTGGCTATAAAGCAATCTTTATAATTAAAAACAGCTGGAACCTTGAGAAGCCATATTCTTCTTCTGAGTATAAATGGTTTGTAATCTAGATGCTGGTTTGTATCAAAATTGTTTCAAAATTGTTGAAGTGACCTAAAAAGATAATGGGGAACTTCCAGGGGTTCCTTATCTGGCTTGCAATGATGAGATTCTTTTAAAGGTAGGGAAGCTGTTATATGAAACCAAGCTATGGTTTTCAACCTGGGAAACTGTTACACTGGTACTTACAGATGAATGAAGAATAAATCTGTACTTCATATGCTTAAAACCTCCTACATTGTGGTTTATTTCTGGGCCAACATGAACAAGCTGAACTGTTTTTTATGCTTAATGGGAAATGTACCTTTACTAAGGCTTACATCTGACCTTCACCATTCTGCTTTGGCTCCACCACATACCCTGAGCTTCATCCATTGCTTGAATGCATCTTCTGAGACTATTCTGGAACTAATTCTGCTCACAGACCAAAAATGTGTCCCATCATTGTCCTAAAATAACTCATTTTAGGCCAAATTCAATCAAAATCAACATTAGTTGACTCTACATCGAGCAAAAAAGAAGCTTAGCTCCAGTTCTGCATTTCACATGCTATACAACATATACCACTTCCCAGAAAAGAGTTTTTTTTTTTCCAGCTAAGACTATATGTTTGATTAAAATTAGCTCACTTTTATGCCTGGTCTTTTTTTTTTTCTTTTTAAAGAAGATTTTTCCCCCCTGAACATTTCTATGACTTTCATCATCCAGTTTAGATTTGGGTTTCATACATGCAGGGAGAGCCTGTCTTCTGAGGCAGCAACCAATCAGAGCATGCTTAGCCTACCAAGCTTAGCTCAAGAGGAGAAGAAAAAATGCAAAGCACCTTAAAATGAAGCCTCAAATCCACAAATCCTCCCTTCCTCTCTTGCACCCCTCCAAAACCTTATCCTGATCTTTGTTTTTTTCATCGCATGACTCCGATCCTGATTTGCATATGGTTCATGGCCCTGAAATCACTCCAGACTATAATGAGTCCATGTAATTCCTCTGATGTTGACCCAACTCAGGATTACTCAAGATTAGCCCCAAGAGAAGGTCCTGGTTGACACTGTGTGCATATGATTTATTATGGATGTTTATGTGCATTCTAATTAATAATTTCTGTTTTATGGGCTTCCATATGGAATATATGGGACATGGTGATCCCATTGTTGGACTGGTGGACAATACTGTTTTAATTTTTACCAGTATTTTACTGTATTTGATTTTACCTCATATAATTGCTCAAGACAAACCTTGTGATTTAGCCACCTCAGGAAATAGATTTCTGGTGGTTGTAAAGGCAGACAATTTTTTGTTAAAATGTATTGCTTTTGTATTTTATTATCAGGAAAGAGAAGACTTTCAATCTGAGCTATAAAAATAACTTGGTTGTCTTTGAGTATTATGTACCTCAAAGTAGAGGGAAGAAGAGGTGTGAATGCACCATTTCTCTAGGTCCTCCCTCCATTCAAAATGCCACTTCTGTGGGCTCTGAGGGAGAGAAGAGCAGTCAGCTTATATTGGACTTATTCCCCTATCCCATTGCAATCCCCTTTAACTTGTGTTCTCTGTGTTACTACATTGTAAGGTTGAGGACAAGGAAGTGTTATGTTAACAATTTGTAAGCCATTCTGGGAACATTTTGGGTGGAAGGGCAGGGTATAAATGCAATAAATAAATAAATAAATAAATTCTTGTTCTAACAGGAGACAATATCACATGATAAGTCCCATCCAAAGATACTGTTGTCCTGCTATAATTGTGATTTCTGCCTCTTATGCTAAAGCTCCAAGGCATTTCTGACCTATGGTGGCTCTAAGGTGACCCTATCACAGAGTTTTCTTCACAGAATTTGTTTGAGGAATTTGTTCCTCTAACACTGAAAGAGTGTGCCTTGCCAAAGGTCATGCAGTTGGTTTCCATGGCCAAGCAGATATTTGAATCCTGGTCTCTCAGGATCTTATTCCAATACTCAAACCACTATACCACACTGGCTGTTGAAGAAATGCTGATGTCCCTTGACTGTATACACCCATACATATACACACCCACACTTACCATTATTTTTATAAAGTTTAATAGGCTGTTTTCTGGGGGATTGGAGATGGCAGAAACACAGCATTCCAAGATAAAACAGCTTGGCTTCAGACAACACTAGACAAAGCATTTTGTGGAATCTCTCCTCACCTGACATTGAATTGAAAGGCACAATGAGAGTTTGCTATTATTTCTCTACCCCATGTGCTGCAGAGGATTAGCAGCATTTAAAATTTAATCAGGCAAATAGAGCTAGATAATCAAGCAGCTGCTCTGTTGGAGATGGTCTCCATCATGATTAACAAGTTAATGCCAGCTATACATTGTCCATTCACCAGCCAGGAAGTAACACTTGTGAACACTTATAAGAGTAAAGTAAAGTAAAGTAAATCCTGCTTTAATCACTTAAATTAATTAAGCATTTTGCATGGGGAATATATTGAGGAAGAAAACCACAATTTACAATTATGCTGAGTTACCCAAAGAATGACTAATATTGAATTATCATTTAATGAAAAGTTGATGCAGATGGCTTCAAGTCCTTTTAGGGTAAAGGCAATCATCTATTACATCTCATGAGCCATCCATGCATACACAAATAAAAAGTTACACCTGACTTACTTCTGAATTTCTAATAACATGCTTTAGAAGACAAGGAACAAGCTGACAAGAAACCCTTTCCAATCTACTTTAAATCATGCAGGTATAAGAAATCTCAATCTACTTCTTGCCGTCTCTGATGTGAAGTAGAAGGCAAATTGTTGGAACTAGCTACCTAATTAAAAAAAAGAAACCAACGTGAAAAGCTTTAGTTGACAGAAAACAATGCACATGAAGATGCTTGAAAAATATACATATTCACAAAACCTATACAGATGGAAAATTTGCTGTATATTCATTTGTCAGTATCATCACTGCTGCTGAAAATTATGCTTCATTTATATAAGCACAAGTGTGTTTTTAAAGAGCTGATCTTCATTTAACGTATTCATAGAAAGGCTTATAGCAAAATTGGCAAAGATAAACTTTCGAAGCACAGAAACTGACCTATACCTTTGGCAGAGTAAATAATTGCTTTAAAAATGTATGCTGCTCTTCACAAACATTTTGATTTCTTTCCCTATCTTCAATGAAAGCTATCTTCTGTGCATGACTGGTTCCATGAATTTTCAAGTCCATATTGATACTGAAAATGCAGAACTGGCTTTTGTAATGAAGAAAAATCTGGGATAGCACTGACCACATAATTGAAGCCAAACATTGCATGGTTTCAAGTTTGGGCAAGGAGTCAGCAAAGCTTAAACTGACCACTGTACTTCAGGTACTTTCAAACTGTTTTGCAATTGAAAAGATCCAAGGGCCCACTTCATCCATTATATTTTTCAAGTGCACAGCTTCTAAGTATATAAACCTAAAATTGAAAATACTCTAAAACATGTTTACAGCTGTACATCATATGTAAGAACTCTGGTAAGGGAACTGCATTTGACATCTACAAACTGTTAGCATAAACTAGTTCTCTACCCTAGGCCCGCCTATTATTTGAATAATTTTCAGTGATGCCTACATATATATATATAAACAGACAGACAGACAGATGGATGGATGGATGTTCTTGCTTTTCTAAAAAAAAAATCCTCTGTAAACATCACTATGAATCCCCATTGTTAAAATGTCACCTTAATAATGATTTCAAGTCACATTATCCACTACAATAACTACTTTCATAGCATAAGAACACATACTATTGCTTCAAAAATCAACAATTCAGAAACTATTAAGGGATAATCCTTGACTGAATAGACTCATGCCTCAAGTTTTATTTTTGTTTGGCACTAGTCAAAAAGAAGTTCTGACTTATACCTAACAAGAAGATATTTTGATATTGATATTGACAGATACATAGATACAGATATAGATATAGATGTACACATATACAAACACAGAGACAGAAACACCCAAAATATTTTTTATCAAATCTTTGCAAATAATTTTGGAACAGCTTCTGTCCACTTTCAATTTAACTTCATCTGTTACCTAATTATCTATTACATATGTATACTACCAATGTTTCCCAGGTGGGTTTCAGATTACATCAAATACTGGTAGTATTTCCCGTACTGGTAAAAATTTTGTGCAAGCCAAAACATTGTGTGCTTTTCAAAGTTCAATTGTCCCAAATCATAAGAGCAGCACTTAGACCTGATACAGATTTCTTTATTTTCCTTCCATGGCTATGAAAACCCTGAAGCAAGATTTGCTTAGGATAAGCTTTCTGTGACATCCTAAAGTAGTGTCAGCAAGGGCAGGAATTTGTTTTAGGAGACTAAACATCAGAAATCAATACACTATTCCTTCTAAATTAAAATAAAAATGGACAACATGGATACATTAGGTATAAATCTAACATACTTCAACTGAAAATTGGAAATAGTCACGTGACATCTTTTTTAAAAAAAATCCTTAATCCCGTCATATCTTATGCTTCAGTACCGGAATTACAGTATAGCTGGTCAGAGTAAACTTTAGGACTGCAATCTCTAATCTCTGTTTCTCCAGAATAATTTCCTAGTTCAAACAAATTATACTTTAGCATCATGTCTAAATTATTTATCTCTAAAATGTATCATAATTAAAACCACATTTTAAAGGCTTCAGGATTTGATTTGGAGTGCAGCTATAATTTGCACAAAGTACTGTTTTCCTCAAACTAGTTAAAGAGATAATTTGTAAAACTTGGCTGCTACGTGCAAACTCAACATGCAAAGTATTCAGCACCTTTTTGTTTAGCATTGAACCCTTGGCCACACCATCTGCTGAGTGAAGGTGGGTGCAGAGAGAGGCAGAGAGAGCTGTGCTTTGCAGTCAGAGAAGAGAACTGAGGTTGCCTTCTTGGACTTCCAACAAGTCACTGGAAATCTGGGACAGCGACTCCAGTATTCTTCCTTGTACAACATCCAGATAAATGACATGTGCATTCGTATCCTCAAGTTACACATACATATCTCACCAACAGGATTCCATGGATTCTATCTTGGTGCTAAATTGCTAAAAAGAGAAAATAATGCCAAATGTCCATCACTGTAGCTAAGGTTCTGGAGTTTAACTTGTAATTTATTTCTTCTGACAACTGACAAAGGATGCAGAGACTAGAATTCTGTTTGTCACATATGCTGGCATACTCTCTTGTCCTTCTAGCGCCCATGGTTTCTCAATCATTGCATGAGGATGTATTCAGTACCTCCTTGTCCAACAGCCCTTCCCTGCAAGCAACTTCAGCACACTGCTGCCAGGGCACACCAGCATGGCCAATCAGTTTCCAAGGGAGGTTCCCAGGTAGCATGTAGCTGCAGTTTTGCAGCCAGTGAAATGGAAAAGTAAGTCTTCTCCCAGACCACTTGCAAATTCACTGAAGGTCCAAGAAGGTGACATCTCTTCCTCTTTTCCATCTTCAAAAGAGCAGCTGAGTGGTATACATGAGCTCTTTGCCCCCCTGCAGTCACTGACTGGCTGTGGGGTTCACCCAGGTGCCAGCAAACTGTGTTCTGAAACTTATGACAGCCCCATAGACCCAGAAGTGAGTGGGCATATGTTGGCACAAAGTTATACTCCACCAGAATCCAAGCAGAACCTTCATCAAACTAGTCTGGATTTACAAAAAAAGTAACAAATGGAAGGTTTCAACAGTTTTTTGAGTCTTCTGCTTTGTTTTGCTTTGCTTTTTGCTTTCACTTTCACTGCTGGCTGCTGAAGAGAAGGTATCTATTCAGTTCTCTTCTCACAGTGAAGCTCTTCTATCAGACATTCCATTCTATTACATACAGAACTTTTCAACTCTTTTGTCCCTTCAATAGCCAGTTCATATTGTATGCCAAGTTAATATATTCAAGCTTCATTGGGCTGTATGTGGTGAAGTCTACCCTGTTAACATTATTTTCTAAGGGGTTTGTACACTTCTACGTACCTCAGGGTTCTTTTTGTGTGTGTGAATGTCACTCTAGTTGCAAAAAAAGTGAAAGCATTGTTAGTATATTAGTTTCTTGTAGCCTAAATCCAATTGTTGGCCACAGTTAGAATAGGGTCATTAAGTCAATAGGAAAAATCAGCACACACGTAAACTCCTTTAATTCAGTGGGTCTACTTTAGTTGAGATTAACAAATGGATTAAAGTTTATTAGTGGTTAAAAATTATCATCATTATACATAATAACATTGTGATATTATTCCATGTTATCTCAAAACAGTCAACTCCAGTACAAAAGATTATTGCCATCTTAACCACTGTCTCATACCTTGTAGCAATGTGACACTCACACTGAAGTGGATCAATGAAGACAAAAATTCCAAAGAAGCCTATATAAAGGTGACGTTATTGCTAACATTAGGCTAAAGAAGGATTAGAGATATACAGGAAACTGTGTTTTTTCTGAAACAGTAGCAGCAGAGTTTAATCTCCACAGCATGTTCTGTCCAATTCGTTGGTTGTGGAAGGAAATTAATTCTTGTTTGAGTAGATCTAAAGAGTCTCTATTCTCAGCTTCCTATGTCAAAACCAAAATCCAAAATAAAATCAAACAGAAAAAAGTTTCTAAAGATCTAATCACTGTAGTGTGAAATGAATATAATGGACTCTGCATCTTTTATATAACATTTTTTCAAGTACTTGGCAAAGAAAAGCAGCTTATACAAATAAGGCAAAATGGAAAATCTCAACATTTCTGTTTAACCTGAAAAGGAACGTTAGCTTCTGGAGGTTTCTCTTTACATATAAAATTTGCATTTTGCCAGAGAGTACCTTATTAATTAAAAAAAACTAACATTAGCAAACTTGAGATTTTATGAAATATTTTCATCAGACGTGCTGCACGTCTGCACTTTGATCTTGCCTCTGGATTAAGGTAAAATTTCTCAAGGGTAGTATAATGACCGTGAACTAAGGTTGTAATGGTTAAATGCTCCAGAATACATGTAGAGGTGTCTATAATAGGGGAAGAGAGCTCATAGTAGTTGTATTTTGAAACAAAACTATCACAAATCATAGTTTGATTGTCAGAAGTAAACAGTAGCAAGTTTAAGGCTCACCACCTTCTCTTCCTTTCCTCCTTCCTTCGAGTTTGAGGAAGATTAGCATTTTTTCTTGTTTGTAGCAAAATATAGCTCACCTCTCTCTCTCTCTCTATATATATATATACACATACATACATGCACACATACATACATACACACACATGGTATGTGAAAACTACAGTTGCCCTTGAACTAGGATCATAAACAAACCATAACAATAATTACAAACCATAATAATTCTCTTGCTTCTGGAGGATATCATCTAATATTGGCAACTACCACTATTAGCAGAGGTAGTGATAATTAATTAGAACTTAGAATTATACTTTAAAAAAAAAAGAATTAGCTACTTCACATATTACTTGGATCATCCAACTTTTCATTTACTGCAGTTTTGAAAGCTAACAGACAGTTACAGTTATTATTGTCAAAAAATGTAAGAAAATTGAAAATTCTGAGAAAATGAAAAGGCATTGCAAAGCGATCCTTCCCTCTTGTAGGACAAGGCAACAACCCATGTGACTTTCCTTTTGCCCCTCTCATTGCTCAGACTGAGTTAGCACACCTATCCAGTAAAGAATACCAGGTGAAATGCCTGTTGTTTCACTAAAAAGTAGTGAATAATAGCTATGACTGCTGCAAGCAAAATTATAAAAAATTCTGTTCCAGCTCATTACTGTAAATAATTAACTATTTGCTGAAAAAGCTCATTAGGAAAAAAAGTTAATTCCCAGCTCTAGATCCAAGCTAATGGACCCCTTCTGAGATACAAGGGGACAATGATGCCAATAATTGCCACCAGCCCTGAAAGTGTTAGTAGTTCGACCAGTCTTCCTTGGATCAAAGCCATATGAAAAAGACCACTCTGCCATTTATTGCTCTGTATAAATAGAGGAAGCCAAGGATCTGTACTCCTAATCTTCCTGGGCTGCCGGAGAAGGTGTGAAAAGGAGCTGCAACCTCTGTCCAAGTGACTACAGTTAGAGCTCCATACAATGCCTTATCAAGATGTCCAGTTTGGGTTTGGCCAGTTTCATAGCTACAGCCCCACTGATAGTGACAATGATCATTCCACAGCTCTTACCAAATTGAAATTTTATTCCAGGGATGAAAAATGGTCACAACTCTTGCCTAGAATAGCCCATTCCAGGCCCATTTTGCCCAGGAACGGGCAAAAGATTCCAACACTGAAGTTAACATTGGGACACACTGACTTTACCTGCCTGCAGGTAAAAGGAAAGCAGAAAGAAAAATGGTCTACTGTTCTCTGGGAGCGGGTAGCACAACCTGAGGGCAGCTGAGAAGGGTATTTTCCATGTCCTCACTAACCATACCCATGAAAGTGGTTGAAAGATTGGGTTCTTTGCAAGCAGACTACTCTTACAATGTAAAATATTGTGAAACCCTTCAGCTTTAGACATTCCTTGAGATAAAATTTCAAAACCACGAACACATAGTGGGAAGATAAGAAAACTCAAGAACAAATTTAGCTATAAATAAGGGAGAGTACTGCTCTTTAGTTATTTGGAAATGTCATAAACACTGCAGAGTACCAGAAGTACCTGACACTTCCTACCGTGTACCTGAATTAACACATGAAGTAGACAATTGGCATACATATCCACATACATTCAAGCTTACCTGATTCTTCCTGCTTTTTACAGCTAAAAATAGTTTGTGAATCAACATACTTATCGGACAATATATTCCCAGATCTAACATTACCCTGGCATATTTCCACTTGAGAAATATAACTTTCTTGTTCTTTCTTCCCTCCCATAGTATGGGAGTGTTTGAAAATGAAAAGGCAACCGTACTGTGATCTGAGCATTAGTCCAAAGATCTGTACTGTGATTGGAGTACTAGTCTAAGAATCAGATCAATTCACTTTAAAATGCTGACTGGACAAAACCTGCCATCATTTTGAGAAATAATAATATAAATCTGTCATTTTCCTTCTTTTCCCTCTACAGCCTAACAATAAGAGAATAATATTATTATACGGACTGTATACATACTCAAGCAGGCATTGACAAACACACAGACACACATCCCCTCTATTAGCCTTACTGTTTGGAACCAGAATATTCAAGAGACAAACTCCATATTGAGAGAGAAATTACCCACGCATACACACACACACATATATTTGAGAGACAAACTACAATATGAATCTGCCTGTAATCTACACTTTTCACTGGAATTTCACATTGAGAAATGTTAGGTTTATGTAGGTAGTCAGGACAGGACCTTTTTGCTACTAGCACTCTGATTGTAGAACTCTTTCCTGGCAGAGATGAGATTGCTTCCTTCATTACTATGTTATAGCCTATTTGTTTCATTATTCTTTAATATTGCTTGAAGTTAAATCTTGCTCTTTAATTTTAATTCCAATTGCAGCTCTCAGATTTTGATTTATTATTATAGAGTTATTTATTTTAAAAAGTTAATATTTTAACAGTTTTTTTTAAATTTAAAAAGATATATTCCTACCCATGTCCCTATTTGGCAGAGAGTATTAAACATGAACATATAAAACAAATACAGTCACTTTGCAATGCACTTTAAAAGCCTACTGCATTTATGCAGTTAGAAGTTCAGCCAATAGCCCTGAATAACTGGCAAACAGCTGTTTTCAAAGCAACTCACTATCCTTCTCAATTAAAAAGAAGACCATTCATAAGCAAGTGCACAGATACAACATTTCTTTATCTTTAAAGGTGTCACTGCAATTCACTGTGGCCCCATGCATTAGATTTCTCTTCTGGCACACATGAGACTGCTTTGTATTGCCAGTAATAAATCATACCTTTTAACCTTAAGAAAATCTTTCAGCTAGACCATTCATCAGCTCTTTCTTCACAGAGCCAGTTATTATGCACACCTGTCCTCCTGCGTCTGCCAATTATTTCCATCTTGCTGTATCATTCGGGGTTCACGAAAAAGTATTCTGTCAACATAGCTTGTCATTGTTTGGATCTCGGAATGGAAGTTTATAGATACTGGTTGAAAGCATAGCAGGATGACAAAAGCATGGTTACATTATTCAACATAAAAAAGCAAAATTATGATTCAAATAGAGTAACTTCTCAAGCAAATAAAACAATAATGCCAAGTTCCAGGCCAGCTTTACAGGATCAGGGGGATGGGTGTAAAGTGAGAACACTGGAGATTTCAGCATTCTGGCCTCGGTGAACTCTAAACAAGCCAGAGATGTTAAGGACTGGGGAAGCATAGCAGCTGCATGGATTGAAGAGCTTAGATATAACAGCTTTAGTAAACCTTTCTTTTACTGAACAATTAAACATTATTGCATCTCAATGAAGTATAAAACATTCCATAGAATTATGAGTTTATTGTACTTAAAACAGTTTGAAAGACAGTGGAATCTCAAAATCTAAGTGTCTCTAAAGCATCAGTGTACAGAATTTCCTCTAGAAAATCTGATCTTATAAACCTATGTTGATCATCTGTGATCTAAAACAAGAGAAGAGGGGTGAACCCATCAGATTATAATATTTCTTTTTCTCATAGTCTAGTGTCAAACTTTACTCACCATAAATGGCCAGATAAATTAGAGTTGTATTATTTTCCCATTGTCTGCCTTGAGAAAATATTTTCAATGCCTTTATTAAGATACTTGATCCATATCAGTAGTTACTAAAATTGCTACAAAAGCACAGAAATAAGAGTTTGAGATGAGTTGCTCTTTGAAACAATTCAGCAGCAGATGGAGACTTTTGTTTAGGACTTCTGAGGTTGCGTGCTTCTCAACACAGAGAATCTAACTAGTATAATTAACATGCTATTGACAGAAGTTGTTCATTGTCAAAAACAAAAACAGCTCCCAAGAGAAGAATGCTACTTCACTTCTACCCAAACAGAAAAAAACCTTACCTTGAAAATAAATATGTTAATAGAGAAAACTACCATAAGGGAAGAGAGTACTTGCCTGTAGCATGCAAAATACTTAATAAAGCCTTCCTTATTTAATGGGAGGACGTATCATAGTATTTTTCTAAAACAGTATCACACTGAGAACAGCATCTAAAGGCAACTGAATAGCCTTTAAAGTAGTAAAAGGGTTTAAAACTCTTTAAAAGGGTTTAAAAGTAGGAAACTGTTCTATCCTATGAATGTATTTCTTTAATCAATATTCTTCCTGTTGAATATTATAAACTTATTGTCTGCCTCTATTTAGTTCTTTTAAATTCATCCTCCTAAGATGGGCACTTCCACTGTTGCTGAACAGCTCTCTTCATCTATCCCCTCTAATAACATCATGGGTTTGTATGCATGTATACCACTTTAAACACTGTGCCTGAATACTCTAGATGAATTTCAATGGTCTGGGCTCCATTTTTGGGGGGGGGGAGAGAGAAAGGGTATTAAAAACTATTAACCCTATTAAACCCATACATATTCAACACAGCACAGTTTAGAAAATGCTCATGCATCCTGATTCTGAGACACAATATTGGACAGAGGAGTGGTCTTCCAAAGCTGAGGGAGTACAGTTTTAATTGCAAATACATGTTCAGTTCAGTTTGATACAACATTAATTGACACAGATGGTAGGTTTATATTACTCAAAGGAAAGTCTGCAGGAAGAAAAATCTCACTTCAGTCTTACCACTGCCATAGAGGACAACCTGTTTTGTTTTTGTTTTTCACATCTAATCTTCTGGATAAATATTTTTATCTAATCTGCTAAATAAAGTTGATGCTTTTCCAGAAGGTACACTTATCTTGGGAGGAGGAAACTTGTTTCCATACCGTATACCCCCACTCTGTGAGATGTGCTATTTTTATAATTGGACATATATCATGACTGAAACACATGCTTTAAAGTGCATTGGCTGTAAGCATATGCCAGGTCAGGATGATCTCAGCGATGATCAGGTCAAAAATTCAGAGAGGATTAATTGGGAAAGCCCAGTGCTAATAAGCTTGCGATAATACTCCCAAAAGCTGTAATTTGCAAGCATTCCCAATAACAATAGCAGGCAAAACTGCCAGTGAAGCAATAAGGGATCCCTACTGTGAGCCTATACTACAGAGACCTTCTTCATTCATTTTCTCTGGCCAAAATATTAAGAGATTGTTAGGACTTCCATCAATGTTTTGTCACCTAAAGTTAGGGCTACTCTGCTTCACCTTTCTGATTCAGGATTGATAACTATCACCCTTTCCACCCAATTTCTCATGATCCAAACTTTTTGTCTCATTTTTCAATAGCCTTGTATGGTTCTTGAGAGTGTTTGATTTCCTGTATGTTTGTTGATTCTAAGTAAAAAAAACCCTATTTAACTGGAGTCATCTCTGCAGTTAGTACTGGTATACACAGGTGAAATGATCCTGCCATCACCTTCCTCTCGGAGGCCTCCTTTGAACTATAATTCCCCAAATTCCAAGGAGATGATGGCATTGCAGGTGGACCCCAAAGCCCCCCTACTTTTTAGGGTAACAGACTCTATTTTACATAAGCAATTAGAGAGGTCCACACACCTGATTAAAGCATGCACAGGCACACACACACACACACACAAAACTCTGTTTAAATCTAGTTTATTCTGCTCTCATATACTAATTGATGCCCTAGAGATGTATGGATCTAGGCTATAAGGGACATATGCACTATTCAGGAAAATACAATTGATACACCAGAACAGATCATAGATGGGTAACATCATCCATAATTAATCAAATCAAAATTCTGCCTGCTGCAGTTTCAGATCACTCCCTGCTTCTTCTATAATGGAATTTCCACAACAAATGTATTAGATCAAGAATAAGGCATCTGGACTCTGCTCTCCACACTAGACAGCCATTTATTTTGAAAATTAAAGTTGCAATGAAAAACTATTGGACAGAAAATGATACTCCACACCTATTTCAAGCCGTACTTTAGGACATGATGAAAGCTGTGATGAAGAATGAATATAAAAGAAGAATGAAAATATAAAAAGATTAGAGAATATAAAAAAATAGTCCTTACTAAAAGACATTTGCAACTTATCCCAGCTTCAAGCTAAAGGTCAAACTAGGAAGTATTAGAGCTAGAAAAGCTAGAAAGCTAGAAAGGCTGCATTGGCTTCTTTGGATCTTGATTATGTTGTATTTATTTATTTATAGAATTTATATCTCCTCTTTCTCCCAAGACATGATTCAAGGTGGAAATTCAATTAATTCTGACTAGGAGAAAATAGTATGAATAGAGCAACAAGAATAAATGATTACTATCAAATACAATTAAAAGATATTAACATAATAACATTATTCATCTAATACTTTCAGCCTCAGGAAAGCAACTTGTTTTTTCCAAAAAAAAATTAAAGAATACTTCAGTAAATTATATAAATCATAGATCAATTTGGATTTAAATTTTCAAGATTTCTTTAAATTTATTCATATCTCCCCGTCAGTAATTTATAGAGAAATGAATTAAATAAACCCATCACAGAAGATGAAATTAAAATAGTAATTAAGAAAACTAAAAGTAGTAAGTCCCCAAGTACAGGCCCTAACAAGAAAGTTTTTCTTTCTGATGGCATTCCTAGATTATTAAAACATTACAACAGCACTTTAAAGTGTGGAAAAATTCTTGAAAGCTAGAAAGAGGGAAGAATTATTGCAATTCCAAAACCACAGAGCAACAGAACAAATATTTCTGCTTATGGACCCAAAACTCCTCCAAATCAAGAGCTGACAATACTGGTGGCCATTTCTGCAAACATCGTTAATCTCTTCATAAGCATTTATAGACTTATAGACATAAGCATTTGTAGACTGAATTGGCTTTATTCCTAACAGATACCTTTCAGATGCCATTTGAAGAACTCTAAATATAATTCACCACTGTAATAAAATCAATAAAGCTATCACTATCTTCTCTTTATACACACTGAACGTTTTGGACAAGGAAGAACGGCCATATTTGTTTGGTTTACTGGAAAAGGCTGGAATCCCACTTATTTCTTTATTGAAGAAATTTTTTATGTAAACCATAATTGAGCATATAATATTTATGCAAACCAAAAGGACTCAAAACCAATAATATTAGAGGGGAACATGACAGGAGTGGCCCATCTCCCTTATTGTTTGCCATAGCACTGGAGCCTTTAACACTATCAGAAACTTCCATGATATTGAGGGCATTAAGGTAGGGGACAGGGAGCACACCTTTAATCTTTATGCTGACAATATTCTTCCATATTTAAATATTCCAGAAACAGCCATTCCTGTTATTAAAAATATTGTCAACTACTTTCCTTTGTAACTGGATTTAAAATTAACTACTCTAAATTCACATTTTGTGCCTTAATACTCCATTTAAGAGCCAAAATGAACTGCAATGTCACCTTGATATATTACGTATTCTAAATTTTAAATATCTAAGTGTATTAATCACCCAAAATATTGATTATTTGCTGTGAGGTAGTGACAAACCTTCATTATCTCGGATACAAAATTCATTGAAAGAATTGTCAAATTAGAATCTCTTTCTTTAAGATATCATCACTGTTATCAAAGCTTATGTATTACAAAAACTCCTTTTTCTTTCCCATGCCATCCCTTTAGAGCCTTCTAAAACTAAACTTTAAAAATGGCAAGCACACACACAAAACAAAACTTGACAATTTCTCAAAAGAAAATATTAAGGTTTCCAAAGAATATCAGATACACTCAAGGCAAAAGAGGTGGTTTACCCACACCAAACCTTCAGCATTATTATATTCATAATTAAACAAGCTTTGTCACTAATTAGAAATGATGATACAATTCATTTGTATCAACTTTATTCATTGGTAACAACTTTATGGACATACAGTCTTATTTAAAGACATATCACTCCAAAAAATTCACCAGAGTAATAAACAACTCATTCAGCAAGCAATTGATCTTAATATGGAGAAAATGGACTAGTTTATTTATTCCTCTACCCTATATAATTCATGTACCTTCCATGTTAGCTGTTTGCCACCATCAACATATTCAAGATAAGTAAAAGCTTGGAAAGAGAGTGACATAACCACCATTAGGGGTCTATTTAATGGTCAAGGAGAAAAATCACAAGACCTACTGATAAAAACAATTGTACTTGAAAATATAAATTGACTGGAAAAATTAAGCAGAATGAAGATTGGCTGAAAACATATGGTCCACCAGCTAGTTTAACATAACTTGAAACAGTCTGTCTTGTATTATATCTACTAAGGGGTTGATATCTAAGATCTATAACCTATTAATCAAAACTAGCTTTCAATACACTTATGCAGCTAAGACAGAATGCAAAAGTGGCCTTTGGGTCACTATCACAGACAACTCATATATATGAGTATATGTGCTAAGTCCCCATTTAAGTCTGTCTCTACCAGTGATGTAGACTCAAGTCAATAGACTCGGGCTCAAGTCAGACTTAAGTCACTTCAGTGACTCGACAATAAAAGATGCAGTGACTTGATTCAACTCGAGACTTGTATATTTTTAATGACTGACTTGATGTCCTTGGTCCAGTAACATAGCACATTCATCCAGGAACCTTATGACTTTGAACAACACCTCCATCTCTTTTTGCCTACTAGTCACATGATAGTCTCTCTTCAGCCTAAAGTGTGTGTGCATTTCTCAGAGGAGAACAGCAAACAGGTTGGGAAATGGGCTTGAGGAAAGCTTGAGGTTGCTCACCAGCCTGTCCCTGCTGCATATTGGAGGAGACTTCTAAAACTTTTCCTAAGAGCAGAAGACAAGACTCGCCCCAGAGTGCAGGATACATTTCTCAGAGGGGAATGGCAAATGTGTTAGGCAACAGGCTTGAGGAGGATGGATTCTTCCTTCTAAATCTTTTGAATCATAAGTAATAAGGAGTAAGATAGGATCCTATTCCCCACTTCCAAAGCTGCAGTTGGCAAAATGTGGAGACTCTGCTTAAATTGTTAAAACTGAATTTATTTCTCTCTATCCAGTAATTCTGGAATTTTGGTTGGGGTATTAATTGGCTTCCAGACTTGAGACTTGACTTGAGACTTGAAGGTAGAGACTTGAGACTTGGAGTAAAAGACTTAAATACTTTACTGGTCTCTGCAAATACTAAAGAAAATACCATAAAGTTATATATTGCTGGCATCTTTAAGCCGATCTCAGTTATTCCTTTTCTATAAAGGCATTTCTCCACCTTGTGGGAGGCAATGTGGAGTCCAAGAATCTCTGATACACATGTGACGTTACTACCCTAGGGTGGTAGAATACTAGACAGCAATCATAATAGAAATTATAGTAGGAGAAAAATAATGCCCAGAGAAGAACATCTTTTGTTGTTGTTTTTTAATATAAGCATTAAAAACTTCAAAATAAATACCTGATCTCTCAATTATTAATGCCTGCAGAAGCAGAAATAGCTGATAACCAGAAGTATACACAGAATTTGGAAAGTAATCTTTGGTTGAAAAAGACTGTTGCATTAGCTTTTAATATGAAACTTACAGCAAGAGTGAGATTTATTAGAGGCAAAAAAAAAAAATTAGATAACTTCATAGAAAACTGATTTCACTTTAGATAACCATGATAGTCTTCTTGGCATCTTTTAACAGTGGAAGTTCTGGAAAGATAGCCTTTCTGAATAATTTCTGTTGGATCTCTACTCTTGCTGAAATTAAAGAAACCTCATCCTCTAAATCTCAGACTATACTTACAAGATTTTCCCTGACTGGACCAGTTTGTGTTTATATATGCTTTCCTTTGATATATTAATATGTACTGTTTTTATTGTGTTACTTACTAAAAATTTTAAAATAAAAGTATAGTAATAGGGAAAGAAGAACAAAAGATTCTCACCAAAGCTTGAAAATAACTTGTTCTAGTGTTTTCCCCATCGTAGATTAGAGAACTGAGATTCCCCAGTTCTGGTGTTTCAAATATGCTTCAGAAAATTGGATTATTAGAATTTGGGACAGTAGGTGCCTATCTCTCTACTAGATTAAGCAAAACAGCAAAGGCAGTTGTCTCAGAAGAAGTATTTGGACTGAAGGAAATGCATTACCGGTACATTGCATAGGAAGTGAGAGAGGGACAGGGACAGAGCATAGGAAGTGGGAGAGAGACAGGGTGAAGAAGAAAGAAAGAAAGAAAGAAAGAAAGAAAGAAAGAAAGAAAGAAAGAGAGAGAGAGAGAAAGAGAGGGAGAGAAAAGAAAAGGCAAAGCAAGTAAGCTTGCTTTCTGGAGCAAAGGTAGGAAAAGAAGAAGAAACAATAACCAAAGAATGGAAAAGATGGGGGGGTCAGTAAAATATAATAGGGATAAGAGTGGGGTGAAGTGATTTGTTTGCTAACCAAGACCCTCAAACACCTAGGCCCCTTCAGAATGATAAGTTTTCAAGCTAGAAAGTCTCCTCCCTCCCTCTATGGAAGGAAAATATCTGGCATTTTTTAAATTAGGAAATTAGCAGGATATAATTCTGGCATGGTTTCTATTATTTGCACTATCTACAATGCATCTCTCCATAATAATAATGTTGGTAATCCAGTGCTACACATTTGGCTAATGAAATCAAAAATTTCCTTCTGCCTGACTTCTGCCTCACTCTTAGCGTCTCCTTTCTTCCTCTCTACACTTCCCATTCCACCTTATATGCAACTGCTGTCCATCCTCCTCCTCCTTCCCGATCCCTTTGATTATAAAATTAAAGTGAGATGAAAGCAGAGAATAGGTGCTTGCTAGATACTTGAACATTTAAGCTGAAGATGCTGTAGACTGAATTTGGGATCCCTGACTCTTACATGCAAATATGTGCTCTACCACTGATCCTTGTAGACCACATTTCTTGATAGAGATTTAGTGACTTAGTTGTGCACAAAATTTTTCTGCATATGCTCAGAGACTCTCAAAACTCAATACCCTTGACTGATGTTTAACTATACACTTATTAACTTCATTTGATGTGAATTGTCATCCTGTAAACAAAATGCATAATTCCTTATTGTCTTTTTTTTAAAAGTTAATAATTCCTTATTAACTTTGAACAATCAAGATATTTGAAGTGTACATGTTGGTGGAAGCAGAAAGAAAGGTATAGATGAGAGACAACTTAACCGAATAGGTTGTAAGATGAGATGCCGTAGATTAGAACAGCTTTTCCCAGCCTAGCAGGCTTTAGTAAACTTGGATTCTCATTATTTTTGGGCAGCAATCATATTATGAGTTTTGTCATCCCTTTACAAAAAAAAAAAAAAAAACTAAATTGGAGGAAAGCAGTTTTCAACAGATGAAAGAGAACTTCTCTGTAAATTCCATGGTGTGTTTCCAAAACCTACATGCTTAATAACAGGTTAACTAAAATAATTAGCTAAATTATGTAAATTATTTATGTTGAGGGTAATAAATTATTTTTCCAATTTCTAACAAGTAGCATCATCTAATCAATTTTCAAACCTAATGCTTCAAATTCTGGCTGGCACTTGCAAGAACTGGCTGAGTGTGTGGCTCTCTTTTCTCCTCCTCCACTATCTTGCACAACTGAAACAGTAAGCAGAGAGCACAACCCCTTGTGTTATCTCACATCATAGAATGAATATGAAACAGTAGAGATTCCATTCCCTGCTAGATTCCAGAGAAAAGCAGAGGGGCAGTATGGTGCTTTCATGAGCCACATTGAAAACTTCCATAGGACAAATTAGGCCCAGGGGCCACAGGTCTTTCCATTCAGTACAATGGAATAATATGTTGTTGTTGTGTTCCTTAACTTATGAAAACACTAAGGTGAACCTATCATGGAGTTTTCTGGAGCTCAGAGTATGTGATACACCCAAGGTTACTCAGTGGGTTTCAATAACCAAGTGGGAAACTGAACCCTAATCTCCAGAGTTGTAGTCCAATGCTCAAACCACTACACCACACTGATGGAATTAAATACAAGCAAAGAATCAAAGGCCCAGCTACATCACAACTGTTTTACATGATTCTTTGTATCACAGCTTCTTCATGTCTTAGATACTGTTGTTTAGTTAAGGTACTAAGAAACCATTGTTAGAGAATCCTAATCGCAACTGACAGAACTCCCAATTCCTATGTCTCCCTAGGAAAAAAAGATATGACATTAAACCAGTTTAATTATCTTTGCAGCTATCAAAACTTGACCATTGAGACATAGAGCTGGGATTAAAGGTGTAGACAATATAAAGAACACATGTAAGTCTCATTTGTGAAAAATACCTATGAATTAAACCTCCTACAAATCTGGAAAAATTTATTCTCAGAATGTTAATATACACACACATGTACAATCACTTCACACAGTAACATAAACACACACGTACTTATGCCCCTTGATAATCCATATATTAGTCTGAGCAGAAACAAAATCAGCTTCTCTGCTGAATTTCCTCCCACACAAACACATGCCTTTTTCCCCCCTTCCTTCCTTCCTTCCTTCCTTCCTTCCTTCCTTCCTTCCTTCCTTCCTTTCTTTCCTTTTTTTTTCTGTGACTACCAGATATATATAATTTCGTGGAAGGGGCTTAACATACTGTTAGCAGTTATTAAGGAATAGTTAATGTGACCATAACATGTTAATATATCATAACTGACAGAGTTCAACTTATGAATTGTACTCTGCAAACCTTCAATTCCATTATCATCTGAATATAACAAACACAAACAAACTATGTAGGTTTACAACAAGAACTGGCAATTTTGATGCGTCTAAGGGACAATTTTCTGGCCCTAGAACCCTGTCATAGCCAACTCCGCAATCAAAAATGCCCCCCCCCAAAAAAACCTCAATACAAAACAAAAAGAATGTGGAAAAGGCGAAAGGGACTTCTGGCTTTGAGAAGTCATTATGGTTTTAAGCAACGCAGCAGTGGGTTGAAAACTATTTAAAGATGAGCTATTGCTACTGGGGACTTCTGTGAGCAATGATTAACCTTTTTTGGCAGAAAACAAAACAAAACAAAACAATAGAGGAGTCTGGCAGGCATAGGATTGCAGAAACAGCCAGAGGGAATGCATGTAGAACATGCTTGCCCAAACCAGGGCAGAATCTATAAGCATTCTAAACAAGTGTATTTTGAATATGAACATTTCAGTCAAAGGCCAATGGAATCAGTTGGTTGTAATTATAATATAAAGAGATGGAGACCCTTCCTTAATTAGTTTAAACCTAGGACCAAATATGGAGAACTGTACCATCCTGTTTTCGTGAGGTACTCTCTCTTTGAAAATGACACATGAAAGTCTAAATTGTATTGCTAGTCCTGACTACAGTAGGCCCACTAAATCAAGTGGATTTATCTAGGTGCTGACTAACCATTCAACAATTGATTGAACATGTCTACTCTAGAGGGAGTAGAGTAGAAACTAGGGCCCTTTCCACACGGGGGTATTAAAACGGTGTAGCTCGACCTCTGATGGAGGTCGTCTACACCATAAAATGGATTGGGGCGGATTACTTTAGTGTAATTCCACACCCCAATCCGCACTAGGGCGCCCGGAAGTGGCGGTGCCGTGTGCTTTTTAAGAACCACTTTTCAAGTGGTTTTTAAAAGACACAGGGCGTGCAGCCACGTGCAGCCGCGTCGCAGCGCCCGGTGTAGATTTGCAGACGCGCACAAGGGCGTCCCTGCAGATCTGCTGGGGGCGGGCTTTCTGGCTGGCGAGCTTCTCCGGTTGGTGGAGAGCCTCCACCAGTCGTAAGCTGCCATTTTGGGTGCCGCAGGATGCCGCGGGACACCGACGAGTGTGGAGCAACGAAAACGCTCTGCTCCATGCAGCGACGGACTTACCAGGTTTAAGGTAAGCTCCGTTTCAGCGCAGTTTCCCCCATTTCTTCACCCGTGTGTGAAAAGGGCCTAGACAAAAACTGAAGTACAGTACAAGCAAAACTGTTTCAAATAAAGACTCAAGAATCAGTACTCTGCTTTCCAGAGGACTTCCATTGGCCATAATTCTGTTCTGCTGTGCAACCAGACTTCTACACATATAGCCACGCTTGAAAATATAATTTGCCATAATCTAACAATTATAAGTGTAACTAGAGACAACATTTTTTTCACTTCTTTATTAAATTTTACTAGAATTTGTTCTAGCTGTGAAGTCTGGATAAAGTGAGTCAGAACTGATTCTAACCTGTGAGGCCACCAGGTGATATTCTTTATATTACTTCACAGATTTCAAATATATGGAATTAATTAAACCATATTGTGAGCAATATGTGGTTTAGTTAATTTCACTGCTTTCACTGGAAAACTACTTTATTTCTTTTTAAGTCTGTGCTACAATTACCTATCCATCCTCCTCTCATCTACAAACCAATACATTTTTTTAAAAAAATGGAATGTTAAGTAGAACTCAAAAAAAGATAGTGAAAAATGATACTTATGTAGGTAATCTCTACAGCTCACCCATGGTTACAACACCAGTGTCCCTGACTATTGTACAGTGCTGATATTGTTTCTCAGACTTAGCTATTAACTATGAAACTATGAAAACCACAAAACTGTATTGACCAGAGGCCAACATATGAATACATCTATAATTGAAAACGACACGTGCAAGGCATATTCCATGGACAATTATTTTTAAACTGTCTACAGTTCAGGCTTCTCCAGAATGCCAAAGGGCTGTTATGTCCCATTATGGCCACCAGTTGAGGCAACCAGAACTTATGTCACAAGACTCCTGGTCACCTTTTAGTTGATGTTTGGGTGCAGGGACAACATTTTAGAGCATTTTTAAGTAGAGGATAGACTTTTTTTCCCAGCTGAAAAACATTGTTGCAACTGAAAAATTTCTATAGGAGTGCTGTGGGCTTTGGGGGGATCAATGGAGGTCCCAATGGATGCACTCAACCCCCTCCAAAAGCTCCACATGATTCGTTTCCCTGCCTATGATTTTCTGAATGTTTGTAGACATAGATAATACTGTATTTTATTTACCACAGAGCTTTTTCTGTATACTTTTAAACATTCATGAGTTGAAATGTAAGAAGTTTGAGTTGTTATATTAAATCCATTTGCACTGTAGAAGGCATTTGAACTGGCAAAGTTCTTATCACATAATTCAGAATACTGCTTCCCATAGGGCAGAAGAGCTGAGTAACAGTGAATGCATTTTTAATCATATTATCCATGCAACTAAGAAAACATTAAACAGGTATCTGTCTCTTATCATCCTCCTCTTTGCTTAGCTCCCTTTAAATATCTATTCATTTAGATTCATTTGTTCATGGATTTGCAAGGCCAGTGGTGAGGGGCTAGTATTGGCTGATGGAAGCCCAAAACTAACACACAACTGCACAACACAAATTTGACAGGGAATGACTACAACTTTATTGGTTACAGCAGTATAGGTTGCCCTGGCATGAGGCACAGATCCACAGGATGTTCCACTGCTTCAATGGAAGTAAAACAAAAGGGAGAAACATTACATGCTTTCAATAAATTCCATTCATGTTAAGGGGAATGTATATATAGAGAATTTAAAATGGTTGTTAGGACAGAACATCATAATAAGAAGGGCAGTGGCTCAAAGGAATTATGATTCCAGATTACTGTTATGAGTTGTTTTCAATATACATGGTCCCACACTGGCCCCATGCAGCTCTTATCTGAAGCCCCATATTTAGTTCTTTGCTTACATAAAAGTTAAAACAAGAAAAGCAAAGCCGAAGGTACAACTTCACACATTTGATCATTTCATCATGATGTATTCCATCAATGCCTAATTTCCTGCTCATCAATGAGCACTCACTGTCTGCCTCAGTATTTCCTGTAGTGATGCCCAAGCAGTCTGTATAGGTTTTATACTCTTCTGGAGTGGTTCAGCCTTGTATCTCTTTCCATTTCCCTGTGGCCAACTACAGACTGAACAACTGAGCATTAGAAACCTAACCTTAAAGCCTGTAGGTAGATAGAAACTTTCTTCAGCCTCATGAATCACCAGATACTGTCCCCTAATCTTTAATCAGTTGAAGCAGAAAAATCAGACCAGTAATTTATTCCCCATTAAGAGAAAAACTATAAGTCATCTAAACTCTAATTTATCACTCTACTCAATTCATGCCCTTCTCTAACAAAATTTGTGGGATACTGCCTGCATATTTTGGTACTGAATATTGCTAACAGTTTAATATTAATAATCAAGCTTCTAAAACTGGAATATAATATGCATTATACCCTTTTCCAGTGCATTCTTCCCTCAGCAACTCTCTCATCCACTCTGTCCTGCATTACATACTAAAACCTAACACTGATTTTATACCCACTGTGCATTTGTGTCAAGTTAGCACATATGGTTGGGGGTTTTAACACAAAATGAATCCCCCAAACCTTTGACAGTTTCTCCTTGTTGCAGACTCAAGTATACGCCTGTCTCTCACCAGCACCCGTTCTCAGAAAGCTCTAAGAAAGGAAATATCCAGATTTTGGAAACTACGGAAACCAAATGGATGGATGGGAGATCAAAAGAAAAAGAAAAAGAAAAAAGAAAAAGGGAAAAGAAATAAGAGAACACAAGAAACATAGTTGCAAAAAAAAAATCAAAATGGAAGTTGTAATCCCCTAAACTCCCTTTGCCTGAATCAGTATTCTTCCATTTCCAGAGGTGATCTCACTGTACCCAAACCAGTGCAAAGTGACACAGTATACTCATAAAATTCTGTCGATTATTTTGCTATTATTTTTTTACAATAAGAGGGCTTTGGCTATTGATAAGGTTACAGAACACAACTGAGCATTAGCACCAAAACCTGAATTTTACAGTGAATGAAACTCCTGCAAGTTTTGTCTTCTAGCCTTCTAGAACTCTTGCACATGTTGTTATAGCAGCAGGAAATCTATTCAGCAAGAAAATATTTTCAAAGTTGCTAACAGTTGACCAACTCTATTGACTTTCTGTCTCTAAAGTATACACAAGACAACCTGGGTGGAAGATAAGATCTCCGTACAGTACAAAAATCTGACAATTTTGATCCTTATTGTGATCAGAATGTACAGCACATTTTCAGTAGACTCAAGATAGTCAGTTTACTGTTGATATAGTTTAGAATCCTCACTTTAAAATAAATAAATAAATCCTCCACTTTCACAGCTTGATACTTTTGTATATATTTTCAGCTCAGTTTCTCTCTCTCTTTCTCTCTCTCTCTCTGCCTTCCCCGCCCCTGAATCACTAAATCCACACAGGGTGTCTTTTGCTCAAAAGTCAACAGTCAGACATCACGGCATGAAAGAGAGAACAGTTTTTGTGAGCACAGCAGGACAGGTGGATAAGCACCACTGAGGAGGCTAAAAGCCTTTTTTAAAAATGTATTTCATACACTTTGAAGTGAAAAGAAATGAAGATCAGATCAATATAAGCATAGCAAATCTCTCCGACAACACATCTATACATTAAGCGTATACTTCTCAATTATGTGAACATAATAATTTCTATATTGGCTATATTTCCTACAACTAAATATAATATTGAAATGTATTATTTAAAAAAAGTAGCACCATATTACAGATTTATAAATTCATTAGGTATAACCCTTAGAATACGAGAATATCAAATTCACCATCAAAACCATTGTCTTCGAGACAAAATGTTCAAAAAACTTTAAGCAATGCCTCCTCCCAACTGAAATCTTTCACATTTTAAATTCTTGTCACTATCAAGTTGCTTACTTAGATGCAAGCTCTTTTGAAATTAGGGATGTTTCAAGAATTCCGTGTTTGCAAAGGCTGATGCAAACTTACATGACTTGTGTCTCCTAGATAAATGTGAAGACTGGAATTTAGTCGTTAAACTGTTTTCGTATTTTGGCATAGTTCTTGGCTCAAAAATGAGCATTTTAAACATGCTTTAAAGTACTTGAGAGAAGTTTATAATATACATTTAAATGAAAATCTTCATGAAGATAAAACTGCTGAGAATTATGAAAGCAAGAAAAAGTAGATCCATAGATGAGCACATGTTAAAATGACACGGATCAGAAGTAGATTATTCCAACCTCTAAATGAAATTAATGGTACTTATATTTAAGTAAACAGATGGAAAGGATAGCACAATCTCTGGGCAATTTCTACACATAAGCAACAAGGCTAAAGTATCCAGATTTCATGTTGAAGTCTACCTCCAGTTGCTCCCATGGCAGTGTTTCTTCATTTATGCCAAAAGAAACAGAGCTACCAGATTACCACCAAAAAGCTGTTGACTTCAGTTTGCAACTTCCTTCCTTCCTTCCTTCCTTCCTTCCTTCCTTCTTTCATTCATATATCTTTCTGAAACATTGTTTCTCTCTTGATTACAGTTCATCACATTGATTTATTCACTGAATACTTTATGAAGTACTTTTTCCTGCTCAAATACATATCTAAAATGGTACAAACATTTAAAAGTCATAAATTGACTCAGAAAAGAAGTAAAAAATACAATGGTTCACGGTTAACTACTGATTGACCATTGCAACATGAAAATAGAAAATTTTGAATTAACTGGTTAAAACAGTAGAGCAGTTAAACTCTATGAAATTGTTCTGTATATCATACTGACACACTTGGAAAATTTGGTAGTCAACTTGCTAAACTATTATCTTATTAGATTCTTCTCTCAGCATGGTTGAATTCCTTAGATTTCCTGATTAACATAAAAATTAATTCTACATTTCGACAAATTGCTTTAGGCTGTTAGAATTTGATGTGGGGGTGGCTATCTCTATGCCACATCCAATAAGTCAGAAACTCCCTACAAGAAGCATTAGAACATGTGAGCATTATACATGTGAGTAACTCTTTCTCTGGGCTTTTCTGCACTTTGGGGGGAAATGGGGCAGTCCATTACTCACCAGACTGGCATGTTCCCCCCTGACGATCCACGACGGTCCAGAGCAGCATGCACCAGCGCTACACACTCTCCGGCGACGAAAATGGAGGCTTCCGGTTGGCGGAAGCTCTCCACCAACTGGAGAAGCTCGCCAGCCAGAAGCCCGCCCCCGGAAGATCTGCAGACTCACACTGGCGTGAGCCTGTAGATCTATACTTTACAGAGCGACGGACTGGGGCGCGCCACACTATTGAAAGTCCTCTTTTAATCGGTCTTTCAATAGCACAGGCGACCACCAGTTCTAGGCGTTCCGGAGCGGGCTGAAGTCTGGACAAACAGTAAGTAGTCTGAACTCAGTTCGCCCCCAAATGCGAACGTCCTCGTGGGAGGATGCACCGCCCCATTTTAAAAACCAAGTGCGGAAAAGTCCTCTGTGGAGCATTAGAAAGCAGTTTGTTCACAGTAAGTAATAACCAGCTCCTAGAGTTATCTACACTATGTTTACTAACTTTTCATTTACAAGGTTGCATCATTATCTTTAAACAGAGGCTTGAGAAGCTGAGGAAGTTGTATAAGAAGGCAAAACAGTTCCACAGTGCCAGGGAGAACTGTCCTTCTCGCTCTAGCTTCTTTGCAACTTTTATAGAGAAAGAGCTGCCTTCTTATTTTTGCTTTTTTGCAAACTCCACGAAGAAAGAGTTGCTCACACTTATACTCATGCTACCTTGGACATTTGCATATACAAAAGAGTAGATATAGATGAGTTATAATGTCATGTACAAACTATGTTTAACACTTAACATTGTTTTCATCACGTTTTGTCAATACTGTTTTCATTCAACCATCTGAAAGACTATCCAGGTGGGTGCATAAAAAGGATTTGCATATTGTACTCACTGTAACTCTTTCTATAATGACATTATTATATGAATACAATACATGGTATCATATCATTTTACTTCATTGAATACGTGAATTATTATATGTATTATATGTATTGTATACAAGTACTTTTATAGACATTAGGTCATAACCTTACTTGATTGCTGAACAAATAGTTATAGGAAAAACATAAGCAAAAAAATGGATGACAACAAAAAAGAGGACTGGATGGTAGCAGCTGGTGGCTGTTGTGGGGCAGTGAAGCTGCTCCAAGTTTCAGTTCAGATTTTAATGGAGCTTTACAAGGTGGTTAACCTACTCAGAGAATTAGGTTCAGCACCTTTATAATCTGGACCAGTGGTTCTCAACCTTCCTAATGCCGCGACCCCTTAATACAGTTCCTCATGTTGTGGTGACCCCCAACCATAAAATCATTTTTGTTGTTATTTATTTATTTATTTATTTATTTATTATTCCAGATAGATTGGAAACACTGCCCTAAATCACTGCTCTGGATAGACTTCTAATGCCTAAAAACTGGTAACCCTCCTCCCTTTTTTTAAGCACAGAAAGCATCCATCAATGCCAGAATTAAGGCAGTAGTTCTAGTTCTGAATGTTGGGTTTCCACAGTTCAAAAAGCCAGTCACTCCCAAAGGCAATGCTGAAACAGCCCACATTTTACACGAGGCGCAGGGAGGAAAGGACAAGGAGAAAGGAAAGATGGCGGCGGCATAAGCAGATGCGTTTTGGCTCCTCCAGTGCCTTCCCACCAGCCAGGGAAAGACGGGGAAATGCCCAGCATGCCTCCTCTCCCCTCCTCCCAGCGCAGGGGTCTCAGAAGCACTGCTCCCATTGGCTGTGAGGTCACCTTCTTTTAAAAGGGGAGGGGAAGGATTGAGGAGTGGCGACCCCTGTGAAATGGTCGTTCGACCCCCAAAGGGGTGCCGACCCCCCAGGTTGAGAACCACTGATCTGGACTAAGACAGAGCAGATTCTTCATTTTTTTCAATCTCTATTCATTAGTCCCAGCACTAGATGAGCCCAAATGGTAAGCTCTCACCATAGCAGAAAGGCCTCTGCATGGTCTCCCATATTTACAAAGCTCAGAGGGGCAACAAAATACAGAAGATGCTTTTCATACCCGTTTCAGAATATGCTGTGCCCTCCCTTCCCAGACCTGTACATTATTAGTAGATGCTTCCCACTTCTATCCTATTCTCTGGTTCCTGAAAGGAAAAGAGGTAGAGTGGCCTCATTTTAACTAACTGCAGCTTACTTTACTGGAATTTTCAAGTGCAAGAAAGCTCACATCTTCATGTATTCTTTACAGTAATAAATCTAGAGAACAGTGATTTGATTACTTTGGAGAGGCTCAAGATTCCCTCACGTAAATTAGCATCAAAATGAGGCTTGCACTACGGAACTTGTCTATAAATAGATATTTCTAAGGTAGATCATTTATTGGAAAACTAATTGTATTAACTGCTTATGTGAACAATAACCCAGCTCTCTAGCTTACAGCTTTTATTTAATAAACCTGAGATAAAATACATGCATCTTACGAAGCCAGTGAGGCATTATCATGTAATCCAATTGGGTAAAATAGAAGGCATACACAAGCATTTTCTGCCACGAATCTTTCCTTGATTTAACTACATGACCACATCTAGCAGTCAGCCCAAATATTATCAGCGCACATTTTAGCTCAATTTATGAGAAGTCTGAATAATGACAGAATGATGGGGAGAAGAAAATATTAACAGTGACTAACATATTACCTTAGTGTTCCCAATTCCATACAAGCATAAATGCAGAGGGAATTACATATCTGCTTTCGATCTTTAAGACTGCACAGTTGCTTACCATTTGGAACAAAGGGCATCAGAAAGAAAAATACTGACACAGTTTGTATTAGTCTCTCATAAGTATCAGTATGTTAATGCCAGTTACTGACCCATGTTCCTACCACTTTATGGATGATATAAAGATATGTTTAGTAGAAATGCATTAGAGTTCAGAAACAGGCATATGTGAGATTGCTCTGTCTCTCCTACTGCCTTGCTACAGGCAGAATATAGTACATAAATCTAACAGTAACTCTGGAAAAGTCTATATTATCCATTTTGCCATACTGCTAAAAATAAACATAAGTAACTGTCTGTACTAGCACACTATTATTAATTCTTTAGAACATGTTGATTTTATTAGGAACTGCTTCCTGTTATTGTACACTTCTCAAATTTTTCCATACTTAACAACTTGGAAACATCTATGGAAAATAAACTACTATAGTGTCTATAAACATCAATCTTTTTTAGGACTGGTTAACTATTTCAGTTCTTTCTGTTTGCAGGCATATGTTTAGATCAAATGAAAGTTTGCATTTTTTATCCTACTTGAAGGATGGATGTAATTCTTAACCATGTTTTCTTCATAACAAGCACCCTTGAAAATACTGGAATTTACTTTGGAGTAAAACTCTATGTAGGATTCATCTACTTAATATGCAGTAAGTCACAATTACATACTTTGCTTGAAACAACCCTATACATTATAGATATTACTTTTTAATCCTTTGGCTAATGTTTAATTTTTGGAAATTCCTCATAAGGATTTAGGCATCAAACTTCCAAATGCAATTAAGTGCAATCCTTCACATCCAGATAAATATGACGCCAATGAATAGGGGGTTTTTTAGAGGAAGAATAATCCACCAGCTATTTTGATTTAAGCCACTTTTACTTCAGTTTAAATCTGTAGTTGGCAGTCTAATTAATAATTCTTACTTTTGTCTCTAAAATGTCTATGGGAATGGAGATACAGTTCTGTGTACTAATTAGATCTTCAGATATTGCCTAAACTGCAAGATTCCACCAAAGCAACAGTTCAAAAACCATTTCAGTGGCTCTCTAGAACCTATACAGTAATACACCAGTGCCAAAAAAATAGCTGCCAATGTGATAGAAGCAACCTGCATGGTTTACCTAAATTAGCAATGGGTGTACTAGTACAGACACAACACATGCAATTATAATCAAATAATGAACATATATACAAAAATTATCATGTGTGGGATGTGTGGGATATCATCAACACTGCAATCCTCTTGACATATTCTGCCATGAACATTTTCAGTGTACCCTGGAAGTGTACCACTACCAGAGAATGAGCTTTGTATCAGTGCCTCAAAGGAACAATTAGGAGAGACCCAAAAATGTTTATAGAAGCTTTCAGTCCTCTGAAAAAAATGCACAAACTTTCACACTTTTGGCACCTCGAAATGGGGACTATTTATCCCACTGGTGAGTCATTCATATAAAATCTCTACAGCAATGACTTCTGTGAAGTTTGGTTTGTCATGTATATATGTACCTTAAAGTTGTCTGTTGACATGATGACCCTAAGAATTTCATAGGGTTTTCTTAGGCAAGGAATACTCAGTGGAGGTTTTGCCAGTTCCATCCTGTAAAGCAGTCTATAGCACCTGGTATTCACTAGCAGTCTCTCATCCAAGTACTAACCAGAGCAGACCCTGCTTAGCTCCCAAGATCATGCCTTTAGGGTATTTTGGGCTCTGTTTGTTTGTTTGTTTGTTTGTTTGTCTTACATACCCATAAATACTACTGAGAAAACTAAATGGAAGTATCCCCCTAAATTTGGGAGCTCACTGTGTCTCCAGAAGACCCAGGAAGAAATGGGGAGTCTAGCTTCTTGTGCTACAACAGCCTTATCTGGTAGCTAGCTGTACCTGCCACACCACCCACCGGAAGCTTCACTCTTCTTGTTGGCCAGTCAGCAGCCGGCTGGCTCTTAGGGTTCCCATAACCAGACCCAGGAAGACAGTTTCCTATCAGAACTGCTGGATGGGAAAGAATTCAAGCCCATTACAGTGTCCAGTTTCATTACTGGGAGAAATTCCTAACATGTTGCTCCAAACCATTTTTATTCAGCAATAAATGGAACTGGAGAGAAATTTTTTTTGGTGGATACAACAGGTTCACGTTCACTGTTTTTGCAGTCAACCTCTTATCAATTCTTGTGATTGTATTTGTTCTGCCACATATCTTATTAATGTTAAACTGTTATCATGTGTAACATTGTAATCCCTGGCTGACTAACCTGCTCCACATAAGGGATTGCTAGCCTCAAGCATTTGTTGTAATGCTGGCCTGTCTTTTAATATGAGCCCTAACTCAACCAGTAATCCCAGTGATTTATGACTATTGATGGTGTTCTTGAGAGTGTTGTTATTTTATATGATGTATTTTTTATTAACTTGCATATATTTTATCTGTAAAATTCCTAAATTATTCTAAGAAAAAAAATGTATGCAATAAGTGGAATGAAAGAAAAGAAGGGGGACGTTATTAATATTACAACTCTCTGCAGAAGCCTGCAAGAGCTGGGCTGAGGAGAGATACTGACCAGCAGGCAAGCTACTTAAATGGGCATGGTCTCTTCACCCTTATTACTTTGTATAAGAGTTAAGATTCTTTGCTTAATACCTGTAAATCTGTGTCTAGCTAGATTTCCTGGAATTTCCTATCTTGGCCACCTGGGCTCCCGAGTTTGCAGCGACCAGTCTACTCCACTAATCAAATCAATCTCTCCATTCTGCTTAAGGATTCCTTTAAGCATTGGACTGGCAGGAAATTATGGTTGAAGAATACATTGCAGCGTGACAATATCATATTCGTAATATCATCTGTAAATAAACTTATTCAGTTCTAAACAGGCATCAGTTTGCAAAACCTTGCAGTATCTAATAGCCTAACTGTAACCAACAAGTTAACAGTTGCTGATTACTGCTGCTGTTCCTCAGGCAAGTCTATGGTACATGTCTGAGGCCCTTTTCTCATGGGGTAATTAAATCTTCCCAGGTCGACCTCAAACGGGGGCCTTTTTCACCTTAGAGAGAACCGGGTCGCATTTAATTTTTTTGATTCTCACCTCAATCCGCACGGGGGAGCCACCATCCAGCATTCGCGCGCCCCTTTTAAAAACCAGAAGAAATGTGGTTTTTTTCCTCCAATCCGCGCTCGTCCTTTCATGAAAAAGCGACGGTGCGTACTGATTCGTGCGGGGGATGAAGAGAGGGAGGGATTTGGGCGTGGCCAGCAGAAGCGACAAGACCGCCCCCAGTGCTTTCGAGTGCTGCTGTCAAGGCTGAAATTAGCACCCCAGCAATGTTCGTCAGCAGCTCGTGCTCCATACACAAAACAGCAGAAAGCAAGCAGAAAGACAGAGGGGGGAAAATGTCTCCACGGCGGCTCCAAAGAAAGGTGCGGAACGGGGGGGGGGTTTGTTGGAGGATGTAAGGGGACACGCGTGCATACTGACGTCCATGATGACGCTCAGAGTGTTTCTTTTAAAAATTGAGCACAGCCAATCACTGCCAGACAGGACGGGGAAAGGACACCTATGGAAGTGGCCATGGTAATATTGTGTGAATGCATTGATGCTGCCTAAGTCTTTTCTCTATGGAGCCGTGAGAATGCTCCTAAAATTTCAGTCCATGTTAGTGGGGATTAAGGGAAAACCCGCCTGGATTATAGCGGCACGATTTCTGTACCCTGTGAGAAAAGGGCCACAGAAACAGTATAATAGGCGGCTGACTGTACAGTTGCAAACTACTCATTATCAACCCCTTTTAGACCTGTTTTTATACTATACTTAGCCCCTTCTTGTTCTTCCCTCCATCTATTAGTTTAATAGGACTGTTATCTGGTGATCTTAAATCACCACAAGTTAGCTGAGATGTTTATTGATCTCTTGTTATTAGCCAATTAGATAAGACTTGTAATAGTATATTCAAGATCATCAATCATCCAGTCAATTGGAAATGTAATTTTACTGGTCTTTCAACAACTTTAGATCTGTCTGAT
This sequence comes from Ctenosaura bakeri, assembly GCA_948474755.1. Taxonomy (NCBI): domain Eukaryota; kingdom Metazoa; phylum Chordata; class Lepidosauria; order Squamata; family Iguanidae; genus Ctenosaura; species Ctenosaura bakeri. The sequence goes on from CAOLHI010001167.1 coordinate 316,381, forward strand.
TGTATGGTGTATGACGCAGCCTGACTAAGCAGTATTGTAACAGGTAAGTACAGCTGCTGAACTTTTAGTTTTTCTCCCTCTCAGCTAGACTCTCCTTTGTTTATTTTATTTCTTTATTATTTTATTTTATTTCTGTATATTTATGGTCAGGTGGCTGAACACTCAAAACTGGCTTCATTGTATGCTATCAACTCAGTGAAGACACTGGTCACAGAGCATACTTTCTTTCTTTCTTTCTTTCTTTCTTTCTTTCTTTCTTTCTTTCTTTCAGTATGAAGGCTTCAGGACTTTTTACAAAATATAAACAAAATATTGCATCAAGATTATAACATACCCAATGACTGGATCAATGTGCTGTACAACACCAAACACTGTATTCTGTAACGCAATATTTGTAGATCTCAGGGCCAATTTTTTTGGACCCTATCACTCCCATGGAGCCACACAGACTTGGCAGTTTCATGTCTTGCTTTGAAGAATGCCCCTTTCTTTTGTACAGCAGGGAGGGCATTAAATAATGTAGGGAACCCTACACTGGCAACCTACTTAAAAGGTGAACCACGTTCTGGAGGGTTCCAAAACCTGCAATTCACTTTTTAGCAGAGCTGGGGGGAAAACACATTCTAAGAGAGTCAGGAAGCACAAGGGGCTGCATGCAGTTCTAGGGCCAGACTTTGCCCATCCCTGCTGTAACCACAAGGTTGTGGTCACTTTTTTTCCACTACTGACTAAATATAGCTTACGCCTTTTCTCTCTACTTGTAGTCTCTTGCTCCATTACTGGAACTGGAACACAACTGTGTTTCTGACATATATATGTCAGGCCAGGGAAGGATTTAAAAGTAGTATTAGGATGCATTCAGTTCAGTGACATATCTTCTGGTTCTTTTTGACATTAGAGAACACAACTGACATACACTCCTTGCCATACATTCCCTTGTATTGACTTTATGTCTCATAAAGATTGCTATCAAGGCACTCAAATTAAAGGAGCTAAAACAGGAGAAAATATAAGGATAGCTTATACGGTCTCTTGTTTTACACAATCTTCACAGAAGCTAATGACCTGTGCTATCTAGACCATGTTTTATTGTTTAAAGGAATGAAATACTTGTTTCCTTTTAGAGGAATGAGACAGAAGTACAAAGTAGGACAACCAATGTAAATTATCAACTTTAAAAGGGTCAGGCTGTGACAAACATATAAGTGAGTCTATTTCCTAAGGGAGGAAAAGACTTCAGCTGGGACTTATTTAATCAGTATTCTCTGTAACAAGAAGGGAAAGTTAAGCAGCACAACCATTTTGAATAATGAAGAGTTATTACCAATATAGAAAAACTCTAGAAACTATATTAATAGACCTTGTACCTGCTTCACCAGCAATTATTAGTACACTGGCCATTAAGTGTAAAGAATACCAATGCCATAGCAAGACAGCACACATTGCTGTAGTGCACTTTAAATTCACATGTTCCTCCATTTCTCACTTACCAACAGCTTTGTGCACTGGTAACTGCCATTAGCTAAATTAACATAGTAATCAAAATGAGTGTCCAACTTCATCAACAACATTTCCGCCTGGTTCAGTAATGAAGTAAAACACATTTCTTTATTTTATTACATTGATCCAGTGTTGATTTAAAGCATTGTAGCTAATATGAACTCCACACATAGCTCCCTCCTTCATATGAATTTAAAGAAAGAAAGAAAAAGACATGAGAAAGAGATGTAGGTGTCAAAAAAATGTATAACGTGTCTCAAATTAACAATGCTAGAAGTACTTTTCTGACCACAATAAACGTTGCCCATATTGAGTATTACTAACAACCTACTCATTCAGAATGACCAAGCTCAAAAAGTGACCTGAAACTGTAGTAGTTATGAAAATAAACCACAGACCTTTCTTCAAATGGCTCCAGATATTCAGGGCTTTGAACAAAACTCTAACGTTGACAATTGACATAAGGTATATCTTAATATACTTGCTTGGGAACAGAGTTTTCAAGTTCTTGTTTTTCACCTTGCCTGCATGATGCCATCAGCATTTGAATTTAGGCATATATTTTTTTTAGCAAACTCAATATTCCAAGTGCAAGGATCAAAGAATGAACATCTTTCTCAAAGACTCAGGAAGTGGTACAAATAGGTATCAATAACATAACACTTGACACTTCTTTCCATCAAAATCTGTAGAACTATGCTTATCTCTTATCAGATCATTGCCTAAGTTCCCAACTCAACTACACCTATACAGCAGAAAAGACTCAATAGGATAGGATAATAGTGTCTCTTTTGCAGTCACAGAAAGTGAATGTCTTGAAAACAGAGGTGCCATTCTGGGAAAGAATGGAAAGATCCCTCAGAAGGGACTCTTGATGGACAGACATTTGTGCTCTTGCATCCAAGGCTCTTGTCTTTGGCAGATGGACTGGACAGGAGATTCAAAGAGTAGGGACATAAACAGGTGGATATGAACTTGCAGAAAAAGCTTACAAGAGCAGGGAAGAGTTCTGAAAGGATTCTCAAAGTGGGGGAAATAGCAGTAAAATGACAAGATTCGATGTAACCCCTATGTAAAACGTGATATACATTGTTGTAAAAAAACAAACAAACACAACCCTCTATGTGTACACTAAAGGAATCTGATCTTGTAATGACTGACCAGGAAAAATTATCACAGTATAATACATCATACAATGAACATTGCAACCCACTGTCTGGCTTCTGTTAAAAAAAAAAAAAAAACAATTTTGGGCATAGTAATAAAATGGCAACCCCAAGAATTTCACAGGGTGGCAAAGAATACTCAAGAGAGGTTTTGCCGGTTCCTTCCTCTGAAATAGCCTATAGCACCTAGCATTTATTCGTGGTGTCCCTTTCAAGTACTGGATCTGCTGCCTTTAGAATCAGTACCCTGGCAAAATAATGTTGAAAACTGTAAAGGGTACAGAAAAGGACAACTGAATTATCAAGCAATTGAAATTCAATCAGCTGCTCCCTTGATCATTTTTAATCTCTTTTCAGATCATTTGTAAAGTTATATGAAAGGTGTTTCCCCAATCTATATATTCTTTTTCCAGACTGAATTACAGAAATCCTTAAAAAATTTCAAAGTCTAAATATACCAAGAACAGCTAGTATTATTTTCTAACCCTTTCCGAACAATACAGAATATTCTAATTGGTTGGTTAATGTTATGCACTAAATTATAGAACACATTATTTTTCTGAAGACAACATTAAACAGATATATGGTAAAATTCCACCAGTTTGGCTTATTTTAGGGTAAATGGGTATAGCACTGTAGCCTAAGAGTCAAACTCTATACTATGTTAAAACTGAGGCTGGTGCACCTCTGACTAGTTAAGGAAAATGAGAAGATGCAGCTGCACGCAAAGCATTAAGTGTAAAGTCTGGTTCAGCCTCCAGTTACACCACCCAACTACTTTTTCCTGGATTTTCTTTTTCTTGTAAAATGCACTAGGACAGCAGTTCTCAACCTGTGGGTCGCAACCCCTTTGGGGGTCGAACGACCCTTTCACAGGGATCGCCTAAGACCATCGGAAAATACATATTTCCAATGGTCTTAGGCTCCATTCCCTCCTCGGTGGTGGTGCGCAAGCACAACCCACGCGCTCGCGTCCTCCTGCCCCCTTTGGTGGAAGTGCGTGCGACCACACGCACTGCCGCCAAAGGGGGCAGCAGGACGCAAGAGTGTGGCTCGCACTTGCGCACCACCACTCCTGGGCCTTTTCCGCACTTTACCTTATCGCGGAGGTGGGGGGTGCCATTTGCGCAAGCCGGTTCTTGCGCGAGGCACTCTCTTCGCTGCTCCTTTGTCCCACAGCTGGCTTCCTGGTTGCGCGACCACCCCGCCCCTTCCTTCCGCAGTGCAGCCTGGGAGCTGTAGGCTGCACTGGGGGAGGAAGCGCGACTGGCGCGCCTGGGACAATGTACTGCAGGGCAGGTAAGTGCGTACGGGCCCTGGGAGCATTGCGCAACTGCGCAGCATTTTCGGCTTAGAGCCGAAAATAAAAAAAATCAGTGCGCAGCCAGCTTTAGGCTCGTGGGCGTCACATAAATGGGAGCTCAAGGGACCCTCTTGCAAAAGAAACTGCGTGCAAAAAGGGCCCTGCTGTGGCAACGCTGCTGAGCCCCCCGTGTTCCCTGGGTGGTGGTGCGCAAGTGCAAGCCACGTGCTCGCGTCCTCCTGCCCCCTTTGGCAGGAGCGCATGCAGCCACAGCGTCGCCACAGCAAGAGTGGTGGTGTGCAAGCGTGAGCCACGCGCTCGCATCCTCCTGCCCCCTGTTGAGAAGGGACTGAAATTGCTCCCCTTCTCCACTACCGGGAGAACCTCCCATCTGATAGGCCAGCTTGGGGGGGGTGGCAGCATGGGAGGCAGGCCCCCTCCTTGCCATGGCCCCTGCCCCACTCACCACAGAGGGGGGCGCTGCGGAAGGGCTGGGGGGCCAAAAGGCAGCGCTTTTCCGCGGGGGTGAGCTGCGCCCGGCACAAAAGACAAAGGTGCTGGGATTCCTTCCCCCCCCGGCCAGGGTCGACACTCTGGAAACTTCTCCCACACTGCCCCCCCCAGCGGAAATGAGAGCAATGCAGAAGCAGAGCCCGGGGAGGGTTCTCGGAGCTTTTTCCCAGGGCGACGCGCGGCTCCTCTTTCCCTCCCTGCCTGCCCCCCCCGTTCCTGGCCAGCGAGGCAGCCTTTGCTGGGGGGGCATTGTAAATAATAAATAATTTTATGGTTGGGGGTCACCACAACATGAGGAACTGTATTAAAGGGTCGCGGCATTAGGAAGGTTGAGAACCACTACACTAGGAGATTTTGTTTAGCACAGTGCCCTTTTCTACAAAGTACAATACATATATACACAGGCAGAAAGCAAAGAGCTTATTCTTTCCAATATGCTGTGATCTTAATCATACTTCCTCTGCTTTGTAAAGGTTTGACCTCTCTTGTCATTTATATTGCAACCTGAGCATTAATATCACAGACCACCAAAACATTAGTCCACAACTGAACTTGTCTTTAGGCTGCAGAAATGTGATTCTTGTAACTATAGAAACTAAGCTACTAACATTTCATCTTTAATTCATTTGACTAATTTGAATGCAGAAGTATTGAGAAATTGAAAATTAAAGTTTGGTCCATCTCAGGAAGGCAATTCAAATGCTAATAGCAGCTTGCTTGCTTCAGGGTGCTTGGGATCCAATTTACTGATACTTAATTACAATACAAAATGATTGAAACATGTCACAAATTGACAAATAGTAAAGTTGCCACTAACTCAAAATTTACTGGATAATCTTATGAGAAATATACAGGAACTCATTACACTTGCTTATAATTTTTTTTTTCTTAATCTGACAGAAGCTTGTGGGTTGAACAACACATGGTACCTCCCTCTTGTTTCTGGATGAAGTGCCCCTCCTGGTTTGGTTGATGACTCAACAAAACTAAGAAGGGATCAGACTCAAATTCATGCTGGAATTTTAAGATCACTCCTAAAACAAGTGACATGTCTTTCCAGCTTAGGGTTTATTTATGTGTTGACAAAACTGGATAATGTGTTTATCAGTAGAAGCTGGCAAAGAACAGATTTCCAGCCCATGTCAGTCTCACATGTGCACATGCATAACCTCAATCTGTCCCATTTTGACCATTCTGTGTTGATCTGTATCAAAAAAAAAAAATCCATATGTCATATATATTAAAATGCACTTAAATATTTAGATAAAATGCATATTCTAAAAATCCATGTTTTGGGACACTTTGTAGTTGAGAATGGCATCATATAACCACAGAGTTGGAAGGGGTCCTATCAGCCATGAGGTCCACCCTCTTGTTGAATGCAGGATCTCCAGGCAAAGCATCCTGACCAGCCTCTTTCTGAAGATATTCAGAGAAGCTGACCTTGCCACTTCTCTAGGCAATTGGTTCCATTGCCAAACCTCTCTCACTGTCAAGAATTTCTTTCTAATGTTCAATCAAAATGTGCCCTCCTATAATTTTTTTTTTTTAAAAGACCTAGTTCTACTTTCTGAGGTGGCAGAGAACAAGCCTGCAATCCTCTCTTTGTGGCAGCCCTTAAAGTATTTAAAGCAGTAGTGTCCAACCTTTGGTCTGCCAGGTGTTTTGGACTTCAGCTCCTAGAATTCCTGACTGTTAACCAAGTAGCTAGGGTTTCTGGGAACTGAAGTCCCAAACACCTGGAGGACCAAAGTTTTGACACCACTGATTTAAAGAGTCACAACATTTGAACAACACACTCTCCTGTCTATGCACATCCAGAATAATATGTGAAGATGGCTGAAATGCTGTCATCATCTTATAGTTTTTTCAAGTTATCCATCCGTACAAATTAACTTCACCAATAATTGTGTACTGGCAATGGCCTTCTACCCTAATCTGCACAGCTCTGCTTGAACTCTGCTGAAGTAGTTTTGCTCATGAGTTTTCAAGAATCCAAGACATCAAGTTTGTATAGGAAAGCAAACTAGAGGAAAGAATACAAATGGACGGATAGATGGATTTATCTATACCTGGATTATGTCAGATTTGAATGCATTCAGTCACAACTCTCTTATGTAATCTTTTCTATCAACTGCCTTTCAAAACACATAAGAAGAATAGCTGCTTCTCTGTAACCGTGGCTGTTTGAATGGCTATCTGTGGATTCACACATATAGGTTTGTTCTGAGCTTGCACAGAGCATGTTGGAAGCTTCTTAAGCTAAGCCTGAATATTTTAGCAGAAGCCCAAACCCCTTCAAGCCACCTATGTTTGCACATACTCCTTCCTCCTCAGTTCCCAGTTTGCCACACTAAGGCCCTTTTTGCACGCCGTTTCTAAAACGAAAGGGCCCCTTAAGCGTCGCGCAAATGGGAGGAGTGTTCCATACGACACACTCCCATTTATGCGATGCTCAAGAGCCTAAAGCGGACCGCGCACACATTTTTTTATTTTCAGCTTAAAGTCGAAAATGGTGTGCGGTCACGCAATGCTCCCGGGGCCCGCGTGCACTTACCTGCCCTGCAGAGCCTCGAGAGCCAGCGCAGTCATGCTTCCTGCCTCAGCACTAGCCTACAATTCCCAGGTTGCACTGCGGTAGGAAGAGGCACGGCGCTCGTGCGACCAGGAAGAACTGCAGAACTCAAGCAGCAGGGAAGCGGCAGCGTTCCTGCTGAGTCTTTTTGTGCGAGACACCCCCCCACCAGCCGTGCAAATGGGTGACATGCAAAAAGGAACTAAAAGCAGCACAGGGAAGACAAAGCACATGGCAAAAAGTGACACATAACAGGCAGGAGGCCAGGTTGTGTGAGTTCACAGATGACTACTCAAATAATCACAGTTACAAGTAAGTGTTGGAAGCAAAGAGGCATCAATATTTGTATAAAGTGATTAGTGAGAGAGAAGAGTCTAGATAATGTCTGCTCGTTTTGTTTCACCCCTCTGTATCCTTCTTTGGTCTATTTACTCAAGCCTTTTGCTTGCTTCTTACATGCAGACATTCTTTCTTTTCTCTCAAGAGGTTAATCTCTCTGTTTTTATTTGTTCTGGAAAGAGAATCCACGAGGCTCTAACCACAACATCCACACATGAGAGCCTGCTTTTAGGAGCTCTTCTAAACAAGTATAGATCAACTTCTTTTGCCTATTTCCTTTCCTAACCTAAGATGGGCTTCCTGAGAGAATAAACGCAAGTTTTTCCTTTTTATTATTTACTCATGTTTCTACCACAAGCTGATGTTGCACTATCCCCTGCTGCACTCTGTTTGATATAGATAGCAAATATTTCTACAGATTATTGGACCCAGATACTGTGCTAGTACATCATTTTTTCCTGAGCTTTTAAAAACAGAAGTAGAAATTTTAAGTGAGAAGAGATGGCTCAAGCCAGCATAAATGGGCATGCAGTTGGCCTTCTGTATTCATTAGGGTTAGGGGTACAGGACTCCTACAAAAGTGGGAAAAATACAAAATGTGTGTGTTTACCTGTTGGAAGGGGGCTGGGGCATGGTGGAGGGAGTGGGCACCCAGGGTCCAAACCAGTGGCGGAGCTTGGAGTGTGTGGAGGAGGGGTGGAAGGGGGTGGGGCTACAGCACGGGCACATGGCCATGGTGCATGGGGGCATGGCCATAATGTGTGGGGTGTGGCTGAAGCATGCGGAGGCATAGTCGCGGCATGCGGGGGCATGGCTACAACCCAGGATGCCCCAAAAACATTGCTGCTGGGGGGGCATCCCTACACAATTGGTCCACACCAGGACAGAGAAAAGAGAGGGGAAGGGGGTAGGTCAGAACAGTGGCTCTGTACTTCCTCTCTCTCACTCATCTCCTTTCTTTAGTGTTGAGGGGATGAGGAAAATATCTGTGGTGTTGAGAAACTGGGGTGCAGTGGTTGGTGGAGAAGGAGGAGGAGAGGGACTAGAGGTGGGCTTTGAAAAGGCTGTGTGGCCTGACCAGAGCCGCCAAGAGGGAATGAATTTCAGATATTTGAAGACAAATAGCCCATCCCAAGATGAAGCAGACATTGCAAGATGAGACAATATAAACCATAAGGAAAAGGGGCTTATAATTCAGTGGCTGTGGGATGCTCAGGTTATACATGTGAAAAATGAGACACTTGCTAAGAATATGATTCAGTCCTAAAAACATCAACATAGACAGACAGATATCCATGGTCAAATTGAGCTGTATAGGGACTTATCTGCTGTCCAGTTAGTGGACAGTGATGATCCAATAAAGCATATGGAGAAAATCCTCGGCTTACTAGACCAATTACATAAAGCAGGAGACAAGCTGGATGATGAACAAAAGATTAGAGTTTTGCTGGGATCTTTACCAAAGGAAATCTCTCCTTTTATTCCTGGGATTAATGCAATGAAACAACCCCTATTCAAAGATGCAACAGCCAGATTTTAAAAGGAAGTGGAACAATTGCTATTACACAAGAAAAGGGTATCTGCTATTCAGAATATTCTCTCACATACCGGCTTAAATTACACAGTTAGGGATGTGTAATGCTATATTTGTGGTCAGAAAAAACATTGTCAAATAGTCAATTTAACCAATAAGAAGTCAGAAAAATCAGCCCATGATAACTTTTGCTTCAAAAAAAGGCAGCCTACAAGTGGCCCAATGGATCAACAGAAGATAAATAATTCAAGCCATTTTATGCCAAAGGGCCCTTGCAATCATAACAATTTTATAGCTATCCACAATAAGTCTAATATTTAAGCCTGGATTTTGGACAATGGAGCCAGGGACATATTACTTCCAGATCAAACTTCTTCAATAATCTGAATTCATATAAAGTTGGAAATTTGCATCTGGCAGATGGAAATACCATAGGTATAAAAGGCCAAGAAAATGGTATCAGATGGAATTCTGAATCCAAAAATAGGAAGAATCACAGTGAGAAGTGTTGTGTACTTTGATAAGACTGAGAGAACCATGCAGATATGAACTACACCTCGGAGAAAGCCTGCAATACAGAACAGCTAATAGCATATTAGCTAAATGCAGAGATGAAGTCTGCCTGCCTCAAATACCAACTAAAAAATGAAGGGATGGAAGTGAATACACAACAGAAGAGATTACAGAACTGAGAGAGGGTCAGAGCAAGTAGAGGGAGATGCCGAGCTCTTCTGGAAGGAGGATTCATGAAGCTCCAAACCCAATAATGAATGCACAAATAAGAGCCAGATTTTAATCTTCTAACCAAGGATAGGTCAATTTCTTTTGCCCATCTCCTTTCCTAACCTAATGTGGATTTCCTGACACACTAAATATACCGTAAGTTTTTCCTTTTTTACATTATAAGAGTATCCAGTGTAATTTCACTTGTCTACCAAAGCTGATGTTGCATTATCCCCTGTGGCACCCTACTTGATATAGATACCAAATGTTTCTACAGTCAGCAACCTGTTTCTCTTCTTCATTGTCTCTGTCTGGCTCACATATATGGGTGACTGGCTAGCTAACTCAAGTAGAGGAAGGTAAAATACAGTATTGCACTGACAAAAGCACTGCTAGTACAAAGTCCATCTCTGTTTTAGCAATAATGTATTGTAGTGATGGATGAATGTCAGAGGTTGTGCCCAAGTAACTGCCTTGCTGATGTCTTGTAATGGAGTATTTTTAAGAAATGTACTCAGTGGTTCTCAAACTTTTTACCCTGTGACCCCTTTTACACCTACATGAAGACATTGCACACCCCTGAAGTAGTATATGAATAGTAATATTTTGTTTGTTTAGTGTGCACATTTTCATTCACACATGTTATGTATGTTCATGGTTTAACTTTTTGTAATGAAATCACATCTCTCAAATTACAACAATTTAATTTTTTTTAATTAACCCAGTGCCTAACTCAATACAATCACTTGTTTAATATGTGCCTTGTGCTACACTCTCCACCTCCCCTCTTCACTATCTTCCCCCAAGATGAGAAACTGTCTAGTGTTTCCAAAGGGGCATGCACCTGCTGTGCCAATAACAGAACATTTGGAGAAGCTAAGTGAGAAAAGCATTTAAAAAACAGAAAGCCAATTTTTGCTATGTCTAAGGTTGGAGGAAGGCATAACAGGAAAAGATGCCTTGCCTAACTCATTTGCAGGGACCAGTCAATCCTCAAGAGCACATGCATGCAGGTGCACATACACACAGAGATTTGTCCTTCTTTTCCACATCTGCCATATTTGCAGGCTGACTTCTCTTGGTCCATCCTAAGGGTTAAATGCCCCCGCTTAAGGATCCCACCCCACAGTTTAAGAACCACTACATAAGATGTAATCACAATCCTTGTAGTTACTTGACTAAATCATATGTGAGGTGAATCATGGCAGCTACCCAGTTAGAAAGTCTCTTTGATAAGACAGGAAATCTTTGTTTGGGGCTCATAACTCATAAAGATATGTGTGTTTTCAAACAATCTTGTTCTGGCCAGAGACCTTCACACATCTAAAAGTACAGTGCTGTCTCTTGTGATGAAACCAAATTAGGATAGAATACAGATAATATAGTTTCCTGACAAATGTGGAACTCAGATATAATCTTCACCAAATATGATATATCAGCACAAACAGTAATCTGGGCTGAGTGAAATTTAAGCAGGAGGTGATTAGATTTGAAGATAGCCATGTCACATGCCTGTCTGGTCAATATGATAGCCACCAAAAATATTGTTTTGAGTATCAACAGATGCAAACTGCAAGTCGTCAGAGGTCCAAACGGTTCAGACATTGGTTTAAGTAAAACAAGTTGAAAGTCCTAAGTAAGTAGTATTGGTGAAAGGTTCTTACACAGATTCTTGTATCCCTTAAGAAACATTTTCACTTGGGGATATATAAACCAACAGAAATCTAGATGATTCTATGAAAATGCCACAATGTAGACTCAGTAAACTTTGAGGGAGAAAGGCTCAAATCCTGAAATCCCAGGTGACTCAGGACTTCAGAGCATCTGAAGACACAATCTTGCCAGTGTGTCCCAAGAAACTCAAAAATTTATTCCATATTAAATACTAGAACTTCAGAATTAAAGGCAAGATAATGTGGAAAAAGATTTCCAAATTGTTAACTGTAATGTTTGACTATCCAGGTGTTTTACCCCACCCCAGCCGACCCCAATGTTTTGGGCTAGAATGTCCAGAAGCTGTGGAAGTTGGCACTACTTCCCCCCTGAAACAAATGTAGCACAGGAGAGAAAAGTGGCTCAAATCGCCACCAGGGAGCAATACAAAAGTGCCTGGGTTATCCCTAGCTTCATGGGGACCCTCCTGATCAAAGTAAGGATGGAAAGATAGAATTTCAGTTCTCTCAGGCTATAGTGCAATGCATCCCCCAATCAGGTTTGTGTTTCTAGTCCACTTCCATAGAAACAATGACATTTAGCAATTACTTTGGATTCATAGAGGTGTACTTCTGAGTTGTTGTGAACAAATGCTATAGGATTAGAAGTGACTTGTTCCATTTGCACCATGATGTAGTGGGGTGACCCCTAGCGTCCACAATGAAATAGTTTGAGCTTAGGAAGTGAATCACTGTCAAGTATATCTTTCTGGCTATGACCACTCCTGGGTATGTAAAGTGAGGTTCAGTAGGCTTTGAAATACATGCCCACCCACATGATGGCTGTGTTGTTGGAGAACACCTGAACCACCTTTCCTAAGATTGATTTTTTTTTAATTGCTTTGGTCACAGCTCTCATCTCTAGTTGGTTTGTATGATGAGATCCTTTAACATCCATTAGTCTATTGTGATGGATGCCCACCTATGGAAAAGGACTGAAGCCTGTTCCCAGAAGGAGGAGAATGGCAGAACTGGTATGTCATATAGTCCAAACTGCCATTTGGATGACTTGCAGTGCCTCTTTTTGTAAAGAGCACGGATCAGACTTTCTTGGTAGGACATTCCTGTGGAAGAAGTGGAGGAACAAGATGGGTTCTAGAAAACATTTGGAAAGAAAACTGACAGTACAAGCTATAGGCAGACCTGTACTAAGGGTGTTTCTTATAGGACATTCCTTATAGGATGCTTACAGATATGTCCAATCTGTCATCAGTGCACTCAAGCAACAAGTCCTTCTCATCAAAAGGCAGATCCTCCACCACTGGTCTAAACTTTGAACCCATATCATATGATCTGAGTCACATCTGCCTCAGATTACAGAAGAGAATAGCTGCCACAAAAGTCTTTGCTTCACAATCTACATAATGCCTTGCAGTTGTTATCTGTTGGTTTGCCAGTCTACATGCTTTAGCCTGGAAAAACTGAGTGGGGGTGGGGCGGTGGAATCTTCTCCCACAAAATCTGCTCATATTCACCCTGCATGCCTGGTAATTCGTGAGTCAACGTGACAAAATAGCCATTGAATAGCATTTCCTCTAGTGGCATCAAGCTTTCTGATCTCTCTGTCAACAGGTGTAGGGTAGGACCTGTCCTTATTTTCACTTTGGGAAGCCTTCACTATAACAGAAATAGCAGCAGAGTGTTCAAAAAGAAAAGTGGGATCATGATCAGATACTTTATTCTCCACTCTCCTTGGCATAGGGGGAAAATAACACAGGAATATCTGATGACTTCCAATAAAGAGGATACCATAGGAACCACAACCATAAAGGAAGACTATGCCTAGACACTTTTGTAGACTGGATTCATGACTTTAGGAAGTAGCACTTTTACCTCTAGCTCTAATGTTTGAACCATGTGAACAATCTGGTCCAAGTAGGACTGAATATCCTCTGCAGATGAAAAAGGATGCTGGTCCCTAATAAGCATGACCAGAGAGGTTGACACAGCAGCAGAGGATAATGATGAAGAGGATTCATACTCTCCATCTGAAACAACATTCATAGCAGAGACAGTGAAGCAGGATTCCTGAATGTGTGATATAAGTTCTATGCACTTGTATTGATCAAGGAGACCAAGGTAGCTTCATCTGAATCAATTCTGACTGAGAAACAGAGGACAAACAGCAACTGGTGTCCCAACTGAAAGCAGGCAAGCACCCAAGAGTGCTCAGTTAACCGAAGCTGACCAGGAGAGAGTCTGGGCAATTCCAAACCAATGTCAGTATCCGTAGAAGCAGATAAGTAATCCAAACGGTTCAAAGTCAAACAAAGCAAATAGTCCTGAGTCAAGTCTGAAATCAGAAAGGGAGCTTCCAGATCCTCAAATTCAAACCAAGGGCCAGATATATCAGAAGCTGAGGAAATCACTAACAATCAGCAGAAAGCGCTGAATCTATTGTCTGCAGCATAAGAATGGCCTTGGCTGAGCTAACTTATAGCCGGCAGTAAATTAGCACAGCTGGCCTCACTAATCTGCATGGTTTACTTAAGGCAGAGAAGAGCATTTCTATCATTTTTGTTCTTGGCGTTTTAGCTGTCGGTGTATGACAGGTTGAGAGATTCTCTTTCCTTTTCTAAATTTGGAGGTGCCGCCTGGGATGGACAAGGTTTTATTTACTTCATGACAGGGCTGCCAGCCTTCTCTGGCTTCAGCTGAAATTCATCCTCCTTTTTTCTTTTTCATCCAAGGGAGCCTCCTTCAAATAAGGCACGACAAGAAGGTCAATGGATTGGTCAAAACAGGTGGAACCAAAGTCAGAACCAACAATGGCAGAACTCTGGACATAGACTGCATCAAAAGTACAGGGATCTCCATGAAAGTCTGGTGCACTGAGCATGCAGGGAGCCTCAGATAGAATCATTCTGCTATTGCGAGCGCTATTGAAGCAGAGCGAGATTGATAAAATGACTGTGGTGAGGGGATTGGACACTCTGATGATAACAGTTATCACAACTGGGTTGGAAAGGGTGATTGTTGCCACAACCCCACAACATGATTGGGTGCTGTGCCCCGACAGAAGAACAGAAAAAGGCCCATGGATTGGTGTACAGGTTTAAGGTCAGTCACTTAGAAGTGATGCATAGAAGACACCCCAATAATAAAGAGGCAACAGAGACCTCTCAGGTTGTTTGGTAGGGTCTATGGATGCAAATGTTGTGAGCAACAGTATGGAGTGGAATATTAGGAGACAGGGATTAAGGCCAATTAAGGTAAAGTCAGATATCAAACTTCAACAGGAGATAGATGGTGAGGTCATTTCCCAATAGACTAAATCAAACAGTAGAACTCAAACCAGTCTTGAGAGCAGGCTATTCAAGGTAAAGAATCCCTACCTTGCACTCTGATTATGAGACAAAACTATGCATCAACAGAGGGAAGATACAGGGAGAAGCACACTCCATCCATAACTGGCTCCGCCAAATCCTCAGAAGAAATTCCAAGAGTGCAAGAATCTCAAAACAATTTCGCTCCTGGATACAAAGCAATGTGACAAGAACTTCCACAGAGGTGGGAACTGCCAAGTGGTCAAGAGAAGGCTATTGAGTCTTCTCCATTTTACTTTTCTTTTTGTCACAATACAGCTGAGATTATTTCCACTTCAAGCCCATATCTCAAGACTGATATTTTTAATACTTCCTTCAATACCTAGGCAGCAGATTTTGACAGACATAGGGCCCAATGCATCCCTGAAGTAGCTGGCACTACAACTATCAGATGTGAACTCATATTAAGGTCCAAGACCAAAGCTAATGGCACACTGTGCTCTGGAACAGGCAGGGAGTGAAAACATATCATCGACAAAGATACTCATGAAGAGACCTTTCCATCTCAAAGACTTCGAGATGGTAAACACAATTTAGGGGGCATTTAGTGAAGCATCTTCAGTGGACACACTTTTCAACTATATGGCCCTTGTCCTATTTTCCAGTTTGCTGTTGTTGTTGTGTGCTTTCAAGTTGTTTTCAACTTATGGTGATCCTAAGGCAAACCCATCATATGGTTTTCTGGGGATTGAGAAAGTGTGACATGCCTAAGGTCACTCAGTGGGTTTCTATGGCTGAGTGGAGAATCCAACCCTACTCTCCAGGGGCATAGTCCAGTGCTCAAAGCACTACACCACTCTGGCTCACATTGTCCAATTTAGCAGAAAGCAAAGAGGGTTATGCAGAACATGAGGGTGAGGGGGAAGAGCAGATAAGCCACTGGCAACAACAAAAGAGAGGAGGATGGAGATTGTATTACTGCTGCCCCCCTCCACTTTCAAGGGAAGGAAGGAACAAGTCTCTTTTGTCACATTAAAGTTTGAAGTGCTGGATACAAAATTAGGGCATGGAAAGCCCATGAAGCTAGCTGGCTAACTGAAGAAAGCAACTAGAGACATAGTGCAGGCACATTGTATGCAAGGTGGTGATTTATTAGTGGGATACAAAAGCAAGGCCCAGGCATATAAATTATCTAAACTTAGGACCTTGGGGAAACATCATGCCAACTTCCTTGCTTCCTAGCAGAAAAACATGGAGTTATATTAGGTGTTCCTTTAAACATGTCAAAAGCTGACATATGTCAGAAACTGAATTCTTTGGGAAAGAACAGAGTGACTTTTGCAAAACATTGAGCAACTGGAGAGATGGCAAGGCTTGCCCTTCTCTTTCCATTCAGTTCTCTCTACAAATGGACCGTGTATTCCTTGGTTGCCAAGTTTTTCAAGTTAAGACTTTATATCCCACTCTCTCCATATGTTTTTTGCTGCCAAGTCTTTAGAAATACAGCAGCAGTCTGGCAGAGTACTACATCTTGCGGGAAATGTGAAGGCCTTCACTCATTTTGAATAATCTGAGGGGTTCTTCTCAGCCTCTTTTTGTAAATGTGGGGGAGCTCATAAGGCTTTAGGAGTTATCCAGCAGTTCAAAGAGCATGAAACACTCAAACTCTGAGGATAAAATTGCAGATTTTTTTATGCAGCAGCTGTTTGGAATTATAAAGAACGGCTGCTAGTAAAGCTGTTCTTTGCTCAATGCCTCCACCTAAAGAGACATCATTAAGGAAAGGCAGTACTCTCTTTTCCTTTGAAAATAAATGTTTTGTAGCTTTCATAGCTGAAGTTGCAGACTGCACATTGTAAACTCAGGGAAACAAAAACAAAAAAAACTAATTATTTTGAAAGCTTGATTATTTTTGAAACTGGAGGAAAGGGTGGCAGATTTGAAAGTGGAACTCATTTGGGAACTGCTGGAAAGCCCCAAGGTTTAATTACTCTGGCTTTAAAATCTACCGCTGGAATACTCATAGTTTAGCAGCACATGGTCAGGAACTGAAACAACCGTTGTCTTTTTTACAAGTGTTTCCTGATCTAATTTGTATCCAGGAGACTTGCCTAGTCAAGTTTTTGGACTTTAAGTCTCAAGGCTATGTTGCCTTTTGTAAGGCTCTGGCATTTATAGAATTATATATACAGAAAATGCTTTTGAGTATATGGCAGGTGAAAAACCTTAGGGGTTTTCTACTGTTATTTTGAGGATTGTCAGGGGAACTTGATATAGGCCCTTTCCGCACGTTACCTGCTCGTGGAGGTGGGGGGTGCCGTTCGTGCAAGCAGCCTCTTGCGTGAGGCACTCGCATTGCTCCTCCGTTCTCCTGCAGCTGGCTTCCTGGTCATGCAACCGTCACGCTAGCGCCCCGCCTCTTCCTTCCGCAGTGCAGCCTGGAAGCTGTAGGCTGCGCTGGGGGAGGAAGCACGACCAGCCCGCTCATCTGATGCACCGCACAGCAGGTAAGTGTGCGAGGGCCCTGGGAGCATTGCGCGACCGCGCAGTATTTTTGGCTCCCAGCCAAAAATAATAAAATGCGCGTGTGTCCCGCTTTAGGCTTATGAGTGTTGCGTGAATGGGAGCGTGTTGTACGGACCGACGCTCCCATTCACGTGACGCTCAAGGGGCCCTCTTGCAACAGAAACTGTGTGCGAAAAGGGCCATAGATAGGTTAGGTATGCTTTCAGGGGAAATTATGGCTTTTTTATTATGTACAGAAGTTTTTATAGGCATAACCCCCTTTTGAGCATTTGTAGCATTGATAATCAATGAAAAGCTTCTGGAACAATTTTGTCAGTACTGCCCCACTCCCATTAAATGGTGGTACTCCTACTCAATTTGATTCTTACACTGGTTGCATATGTTAGGATTTAGAAATTGTACCAAAATGTACTGTTATTATATGTGTGTGGAAGGTTTTTCATTATCAACAGGCATAAACACGCTAGAGTCTTGCAAGTATTATTTCAAAAAAATAAATGAAAAGACATTGGGAATTCTTTGTCATACTTGCATTAGCCTGGGAAGTGTGAATGGTGACTGACCACTTAAAATACAAACTAAAGGAAATTCTCCAGCATTACTAGACATAGTGGAATTCCTCCTCATTACTTTCCACTGTTGTCTCCCGAATTAAATCCACCCTGCGTACCACACTGGTTAACAAGGGACATTTTAAAAATCAGTTCCAAAACTAGGTCATGCAATTTGCTTCAGCTTTTGGTTTACTTGCATTTTTTCTACTTTCTCCATTACTGATGCCTGGAGGAAAAATCACCTTGATGTGATCAGATATAAGACTGATGCATGATCCATACAGTGTGTTGTTTTAATTGCACCACCCAAAATAATCTTGAAGCAATGATGATTACAGTTACACTAAAATATATTTATGTAGTTCTTTTCAGAATTCTATCAATGTACACATTTTCACTGGGAAAGCATAGAGGGGTAAGTGAAGAAATTTAAAGCTGCTGCAAACTACACAATTCACAGTGCTTTTAACAAACACTAGTCAGACCCTTAGCCCAAACTATTGGGAACAAATTCTGTTCTGAGTTATCCTCAGAATTTGCCCAAGATATTTTGCTGTTTGAACTAAAGCAGCAATTTTTGCTTTCTTGATCCAGGAGTCAGGGAAAAAAATACCCAATGCTGGCCACATTATATTGATAACTAAGGCAGAAAATCTCCTTTTTGGCAGAAAAAATGCAAAGAACAAGCATCACATTTCAAGACACCCAAAATCAGCTGCCTCAGGCAGATGCTTCACTCAGATTAACAATATCCTACTAAGCAGGATTTTTATTACACATCAGAACTGAAGTAAAATGGTCATTTGTTGAGCTCAGGGCCATTTTTTCAAGGGACTCTGTCAGGTAAACTGGTATATTTAAGACTTTACTCTCTTGTTCTGTGAGCCCAAGATCGATGAGCGGGGAGGAAACCTTATTCAGTCCAGGTTGACTTCCCAGCACCACATATTTAAAACCTCAGACAAAATCATAACTATTTTGAACAAAGTTATAAAACTGGGAAATTATTGGCACATTGTGTTAAATGAGCCAAGATGATGAATGTGACTCCATTTATTCAAGTGAAATACAGGATTAGATTTGAAGGGAAAGCAATAGTAAATTAATTAGTGAAGCATTACACAGAGTTTTACTCCTCAAGCCTTATTTCATAGACCAAATTAGAAATGTTCTTGATAAAATCCCCTTTATGGACATAAGCAATGAAGATAGATAAATGCTAAATACGTTCACAACCCAGTGACACACTGTTACCATTATAGATAGACCCAATGATGATAAGAATCTAACACTGGATGCATTAAGAACATAATTCTATAACATACATAAAAATGAGATAACCACAGTCTGCTAATGTAAAGGGTGAATAGCAGTAGTGAGCAAATCCCACCAATGTCATCTGAGTAGCTGTTCAGTTCTCAGATTCAGTCCTGGCTATATTCTTACCACGGTTAAATATTACTGACTAATAATATTATGAAAGCAGAATTTAAAACCATGAATAGTACAGTGACTAGTAAACCAAATGCAGTTTTAATAAATCCACAAGTGAAAGAATCAAGCAGCTTTCAATTTAAAGAAAGAACTCTGAAATTTAGCAAACTCTATACTTTAACAAAGAAAGCCAAACAATCATCTGTATGGGCCTTCCTGGAGGACAAAAATCCTTGGACATTGTTTCTAAAAGATATATTTAAATGTTATATTGCTATAAATAATCTAAGGTAAAACTATGCATTTATGTGAACCTGTCAGCCAACTGTTGAACAAGAAAAAGATACAAAACCCTCCCCTACTCTCTCTTTTCTGAGTTGGAGTGAAGCCTTCTCAGGTGATTTAAATCAGGAGAAGGGGCTTCCACACAGAACACCACCAGTTTTCACTGACCTTCTACAGATATTTTGTTTGCATTCCCATTGCTGAAATGGTGAGCCACCACTTGTCCACCTCTACCATTAGCCTCATTGGCTAGCAACCCATCTTGTGTTGTTTTCCCTGATTTACTCAAGAAAATCAAGGGATTTTCAGGTGGATATCCTTAGCTGGATTGGTTTGGTTTCTTTTAGACCAGTGGTTCTCAACCTTCCTAATGCCGTGACCCCTTAATACAGATCCTCATGTTGTGGTGACCCCCAACCATAAAATCATTTGTTATTATTTATTTATTTATTAGTTAGTTAGTTAGTTAGTTAGTTAGTTAGTTATTTCCAACATCAAATAGATTGGAAACACTGCCCTAAATCACTGCTCTGGATAGACTTCTAATGCCTAAAAACTGGTAACCCTCCCCCTTATTAAGCACAGAAAGTGTCCATCTGAATGTTGGATTTCCACAGTTCAAAAAGCCAGTCACTCCCAAAGGCAATGCCGAAACAGCCCACATTTTACACGAGGCGCAGGGAGGAAAGGACAGGGAGAGAGGAAAGATGGTGGCAGCATAAGCAGACGCGTTTTGTTTCCCTCCCTCCCTCCCTTAAAGGGAGTGCGGACACTGAACATACAAAAAGCGAGGAATGCAAGACAGTCAGGGCGAAGAACACAACATGTGCATGTGGCAAGCGCCAAGGGTCCACGCACAACAAAAGCGAGAGGAGAAAGTCATCCTGGCTATTTCTGCACTAGACTGTTATAGCGCTATTATTCCACTTTCACCATCCTATGGAATCCTGGGGTTTGCAGTTTGAACTGCAAACCCCAGGATTCCATAGGATGGTGAAAGTGGAATCATAGCGCTATAACACTGGAATGTGGAAATGGCCAAAGTCCACAGGACAGATCTGAGCAGCGCTTTCGGGTCAAAAAACCAAAGCAGCAACAACAACAACAACCAAGGAGCCTCGGGGGCTCTTGCTACACAAACCGAAGCCCTTGGCTGATGCCCCCTGCTCCTTTCCCGACCAAGTTCTCGGTCTCAGAGGGACCGATTTCCCCCATCGGATGGCAGATCTGCCACAGGAAAGTTTCCCCCTTTGCCTGCCAGACCAAAGGCAACAGACACATCGACAACTCCCACGGAGCGGCGTGCCCAGAATGAATGGGCAACCGGGCAATCGCCGCTGCTGCAGCCCCGCCACTTTGGGAAGCAAGCGGAGCCTAGCTGTTCGCTCACCCTGGCAAGCAACTCAGTTCGCCGGCATGAATGAGTGTGAGGCAAAGAGGGTGAGCGGACGGGGTCTTACCTCCCAGACGTCCCGCTGCAGCACCATAAACCCTGAATGGGAAGCCCTCTGTGTGTGTGGGGGGGGTGCGGGCGCAAGTGTCCAAGCAGCGCCCGGCTGCTCACTCGCCCCGGCAAGCAACTCTGACTCTGCAAGCCGGCATGAAGGGGAAAAGAACACTGAAGGGGAAGCCCTCCGTGTGTGTGTCTGTGTGTGTGGTGCAGGCGTGAGCGTCCAAGCAGCGCCTGGCTGTGCCCGGCTGCACGCCTCCTCTCCCCTCCCGCCAGTGTGGGGTCCCTTCTCCTCACCTCCGCCTTAACGCTCTGACTCCAGCTCTCTCCTCTCGGTGTCCTCACCTCCGCCTTAACATTCAGGCTCCAGCTCTCTCCTCCCTCTCTCCGCACCTCCGGCCCCACCTAAGGCTCCTCCAGTGCTTTCCCACCAGGCAGGGAAAGATGGGAAAACACCCAGCATGCCTCCTTCTCCCATCCTCCCAGCGCAGGGGTCTCAGAAGCACTGCTCCCATTGGCTGTGAGGCCACCTTCTTTTAAAAGGGGGGGGCAGGATTGAGGAGCGGCAACCCCTGTGAAATGGTCGTTCGACCCCCAGGTTGAGAACCACTGTCTTAGACTGAAGTGCAGCAGTATGTTATTAAAAAATAAAAATAAAAAAAGGCCAGCAACAGCTACCAACCTCATCACATTTTGGGGGCTGCTACTGTTGCTTCCTCTATTGTTCTCTCACTACAACTGCATTTCGGGGAAAGAAGAGGAAAGGGAAGGAGCAAGAGACAGAGTAACAGCAAACTGAGCTAATAACTGACTGCTTTGGCTATGTGCATAGTGAAGCCTTGCTTATCATGGCAGCATCTGAAGGTTCAGTTTGAGTGTAGCTGGGTGAGAACTTCTGAACTGTATAAATAAAGAGTTATAGTTAATATGGAAAGGCTGGAGTAGCATCTTATATCCTCAGAAAAATTCAGAAAAGATATAAGCGACTCACTACTCATGTAGGAAGGAATTAGAGTCCAGTTCACAGACAGCTCCCATGGTAAACTTTTTTTCAAAGGCTGCTTCAGCATTTCTTATTTTCTTATTCTTCTTATTTTTCATCTCATTGTGTTGGGCTGCCATCCTTCATACAGTTAGTCTGCTAACTTTTCCCCCGTGAAATCAACGAGAATTAAGCAGTATGTAAATCTATGCAGTATATATCTGTATATAATATATGGCTAATTAGGCGTACTTAGTGGGGTAAAAAATGAAGGTGGGGCTGATGTCACAATAAGATTCCCTCTGGGACAATACAGCAAAAGTTCCAAACATTACACAATCACACTGTTTTTTCCCCAAGCTAAAGGGTGGTCTCCCTTCTATCTCTGACTTTTCATATTAAGATGCTTGAACATTTAGCAGAGCAGTTGCGTAGGGATGGGGGGGCGACAGGGGTGGTTCACCCTGGTGGCAATTTTTTGGAGGTGTCCCATCTCCTTGCTTGCTCTCTCCCAAGCACTGTAGCTCCACCCCATCTGTGATAGCCATGCCCCACACACTGTGGCCATGCACTGTAGCCCCACTTCCCATGCCGTAGCCATGCCCCACGCACCATAGCCATGCCCCCTTCCACCCACCCCTCCACGTACTCCAAGGTTCACCACTGTAGCAGGGGGTTCTTTTAAAAGGAATGCTAGGATTTCAAAGCAAGAACCACCTGGCTCCCATAATGTGGTGGAAGCAGTCAACAAAAGAAAAAAAAATCACAGCGATAAATCTTCTGTGCTGACAAGGAAGAAAATTACTATGCAGGACTTGTGACATCAGGAGCATTGGGTGGTGCACCTATTGGCAATAATCAGATTTCTGCTCTTTTCTCAAGAGCTGCTAGTAAAAGTTGAATGTGACCATTCACAAAAATGAACCACTACTATTTGGGTCTTGTGGTATCAGGGTGTTCGGGAGGCAAACTTACTGGAAATACTAGAACTTTTGCTCTTTCCCATGGTGCTGCTACACATAGTTCAATTATTTAATATGACCATTCAGAACACCAGCAGATTGCTGTGAATGTTTGAGAGGAGGAGAGACTGGTGAAAGAAGAGACTATTTGGGAGGAGGAGGGACTGGGGATTTGCTAAAAGAGTACCTCCCTCTGTGTACCTGTGAGCAATGACATGGCTCTATTCTTTCTGTGGCTGTGACAAGTATTAGTACAATGCATCCCTATGACTACCAAGAAGAACAGAGAGAAGTCAGGGAGGGAGGCAGTCTGTTAGCATATCAACAACCCTAGGGTATTTTGTAAGTCCAGACTATGGCCATTTCCACACGAGCCTGTTATAGTGCGATGATTCCACTTTCAACCTCCTATGGAATCCTGGGGTTTGCAGTTTCAGGAGGGGCCGGTCGCCCCCTCTCGAAACTGCAAACCCCAGGATTCCATAGGAAGTTGAAAGTGGAATCATTGCGCTATAACAGGCTCGTGCAGAAAGGCCTATGTGACCATCGTACTGAAAAACCAGGATATAAGCCTCATGACATTTTAAAAAATGTATTTAAAAATCCTTTTATGCTACTTTTCATTTAAAAATTTAAAGCCGTCGAAAACAAAAACAAGATATAATAAAAGTAATCACTAAAAATAATAATAAAAAGACAATAGTTATTAAACACAGTGAAGTAACTCATTAAAAACCATTCATCAAAAACATTACTTTGGATTTGTTTCAGGTTGGTAATCAGATTCTACTATGTAAATGATCATGAGTTATGTTCCTAAGCAGGTATTTTGATATGAGGTAAGATCGAAAAGCAAAACAAAAACACAATCTGTTTTTAACATGTGTCAGGTATTTTGATTTGGAGATGATCCCTCAGGACTTCCAAAGAGCTCCTACAGCAATTCAAAACAAATGCATTTTATTGCCTTCTTCCGCATGAAATGCTGTGGGTAAGAACAGAATTATATATAAGACAGTGAAAATTGTTATACTCCTTAGGAGATTGTCCCACTCTTTTGACAGGTCTTTCAATAACATCTCTGCATTCATTCTTAAGTTGTATACCAGGTATCTATACATTTTTGTGGATAAGTATGACAATAACGCACTGTAGAATTCTGGTAAATTCTAAAAAATCTCTGCAAGATGTGAAGTTTTCGGACTTCATATAGCTCTCATGTCACCTGACAGAAACATTGGTTATTAATGTGCTCCTTCCCAACTCTTTATTCCTCAATTTAGCACAATCTTTTCCAATCACTTGTTAATACACAGAATCATAGTATTCATGTTCTTACATTCTCCCAAAGCCAAGATAAAGAAAGTTATTTTTCAAAGATAATTGCCTGTCTTAAAATATACTAAGCCTTTTTTTAACATTCAGCATATTAATCTGTGTGATATACATACATAGCAATCACAAGGACTCTATGCATCTTTGTAAACTGATTTCTTTAATTTCCTTTACACATCAGAATATAACAGTACTATGAAGAACTTTAATGTGCTATTCTTTTACATTTCTGCTCATTTTACTATGACGTATATAAAAATGATAAAATAAAATAAAAATAGTAGCTAGCTTTTAGAGTAAAGCGGCGAAGAAAGCTGCAAGTCCTACATTCCTGATGGTAGCATCCCCAACCAGCCTTTCTATTACTGCAATGTTTTATGCCTTTTGGTTCAACAGATTAGAAGTAAAACAACACCAGAGCACAGGAAAACTGTGTATATATTACAGAGAGCAGTTCAGATCACTATTTCATATTTGGATTGTGATTATCTACACCTACTGACTTATATAGGTGCCACAACTGTCTCTACCTGAAAACAAAATCAACTGAGTCTCAAACTACCCATCCCTTGTTGGGAATACAGCAATGCCATAGAACGCAGTCCAGTTCTGTGTCAGCCTTATCAGCAATAGGGCAGGCAAGAGATAGCATCAGCTAATCCCACTCTAATACTTGTGGCCTGTGGTGCTCTGATAGCATGAATAATCTCTTTGTGAGTGTGCCCTTTGCATTGTTCAGATCCTTTCTCCTTTGTTAAATGCAGATACCATTCAAATACATAATCCTTAACTTTTAGAAGCATAGACTACACTATCAGTTCACAAATAATAATGTTGCCAAAGTTAACAATTACTTAGATCAGAACACAAGGTTGTCCAACTCATGATGTTTAGCGTTACAAATCATTATGAAGCAGCATTTCCCCAGATATTATTTTCTGGCTTGGAATATAAAGCCAGATTCTAAACTTGCGTATCAGCATCCCACAGATTAAGTCAGGAAAAGAATAATACAAAACACCTTACTGACACTAACACACTGACTTCTGCCAAAATATATGATCAGACAAAGTTACCAGAGATTTTCTTGTGTACTATAGTTGGGAGCTATGGTCCTCAGAGAGAGTTTGAACCATTCCACATATGCATTACCCAATAGTACAAATGTACCAATATTATAAGTTCAGTGATAAACCTCAGGAAACAGGCAACTTTTTTTCCAAACCCTTGCCAAGAAACTTGATACTTAATGAACCCATTCCTAATTGTGGCAATGGAGAACAATGGCAATGAAGAACAGGAGAACCTGGTCATCTGGTTATTCAGATGGAGAGAGATAGGTGCTTCCAACTGAATCCAAATCTTTGTGATTTAACAAAAAGAAAAAAAAAAGAAAAAAAAAGAATGAAGCACATTTTCCCTCCAAGCTAATTAGATTTCCCTCCCAAAGTTAATTGGAAAGGTCTCCTGTTATCTTTTTTATTAATATTTTAGCATAATTAAAAGAATTGGTACTACCAGATAAGTCTCAGTTGCTAAAGAAAAGTTACTTTAGAATTACACTAACTTTATATATGAATATAAAATGAATATAAAAGCATAATTAAATAGTATCTGTCTAATTATCGGACTGTATAAACATCCAGTACAAACAGGTTCTGCAGTCTGCAAAATGCAAACAGACCTAATGAAAGAAGTCTTCAGCACATTGTTTATAGAGCTGAGTTCAATATTTTATTAACACATATTAGCAACAAACGAAACCAGTGACTTTTGAATTATTCACCACTATGTCTGAACTCTGTACAACTGGTCCATTCATTCAGTTATCCACAGGCATATTTGAATCATACTCAGCACTTTGCTAAATATACAAGAGAAAAACAGAGCGATTTTTTTCTGCTATATATTAATTTGCCAGAAGAATTAAAATATGGAGTGTACACTATAAACACCCAGGCAGATATTACTGAAGTCAGTTTACCTGTACAAATACACATTTGTGAGTGGTTGTAAATTTGGAAAGGGGGGAGATTTCAAGACCACTATCACTTTAGGGGGAAAAAGGAAACCAAACATATTTTCATGCAGAACTAAGATCTGGCTCTGTCAAACAAAATGTTATTTTTCTAACCTTGAAAAGAGAAGTCATAATCTTTCGAGAGTCAGTTTGTAATCCCACATTATATTGCTTGCATTAGAAACCTATTCTGTATATGTGAAACTATTTCCATGGATGAGCCTACTGCAAGAACACATGTATCATCACTTTTACCTACTTTTTTGTGAAGGGATGGCTCACATATGTGGACTGTAAGACTTTGGAAAACATTTTTTTAAGCAAATTAATCCTTTTATTAGAGAATGTTTGTATATAAACCATTTAACACAGGAACAATAGTAGAACACATATCAAATCTAAATAATGCAACTGCAAGTAAAAAATAATAATATAGTAATATATAAATAATAAATATAAAGCAAATTTCATTCCTAGGATAAAGTCTTACAATATATCCTAAAGAAAACAACATATTAAGGGAGATTAAAATATATACATGATTTTTGAATCACTAGTAGGTGGTCACTAATATATCCAAACAGTTGCAAACTTAATGTCAGAGAAATACATAAAAAGTACAGAAATTTTCTGATATAAAGAAACTATTTCCAAATTTGTCATGGTTTCCTCTCTACAAAATTAGAGACTGACTCCTCATACCTCTGTATGAGGTGACCCAAATTGTGCTTTACGCAAATATCTTGAGACCATCTAATGATACCTGTTCCTATTAGATTGCCCATGAGTTTGGTATAGCACTTTCCCACTCCACAAACTCTTAGCACAGGTTCATTTGCTGTATTCCAGCCATCCAGGCCTCCAGCAAGTAATGCACAGACAGCAACATCATACCCTCACTTGTCTTAGTACATCAACCAGGCGAACATCCACAATAGTTATCTTCTGCTGCCTTTGTCTGTGATGAGTACATCAGGTCTCAACTGGCTAATGTCTATGTATATAGTTGTCCCTTTGGTTGTTTGAAGAATGTGTTTGCAATGAACAACATAGTGTTGTCTTCACAAAATTTGGTAAGTCACTCTCTTGCTTCATTTCTTGGTCTTGGACTGTATTTTCCTACAATGTTTTGTTTCGTTTAATTTCCTACTTCTGCATTCCAGTCACTTATTACTTTCTAAATGTCCTGTTTTGGTGTGTGATCAACCTCCTCCTAGATACCCATATGGACTCTTTAAATTTATTCCTTGTCTCTTTCAGTGATGGAAGCATAAATCTGGATTAAAGTTGTACTGAGAGATGCTCCCTAAAGTCTTTGTGATATTATTTGGTCAGACTGCATTGTATCCCTCGACTGCTTTTGCCACATCTTGTTTCTCTAATTAATGCCAGCCCATTACATTCTTGCAATGAAGCTAGTAAAATGTGGGCTGGACAGGACTACTGTTAGTTGGATTTGTAATTGGTTGACCGACCGAACCCAAAGGGTGATCACGAATGGCTGCTTTTCATCCTGGAGAGAAGTGACTAGCAGGGTGCCACAAGGTTCTGTCCTAGGCCCAGTGCTGTTCAATATTTTTATCAATGACCTGGATGAAGGAATAGAGGGCATGCTCATCAAATTTGCAGATGATACCAAACTGGGAGGGGTTGCTAATACGCCAGAGGACAGGATCAAAATTCAAAATGACCTGGATAGATTGGAGAGCTGGGCCAAGGCGAACAAAATGAAATTCAGCAGAGAGAAGTGTAAGGTCCTATACTTAGGTAGAAATAATGGAATACAGAAATATAGGATGGGGGGCACGTGGCTGGATAGCAGTACATGTGAAAGGGATCTAGGAGTCTTCATAGACCACAAGCTGAACATGAGTCAGCAGTGTGATGCGACAGCCAAGAAAGCCAATGCAATTCTCGGCTACATCAATAGGAGTATGGTGTCTAGATCGAGGGAGATACTGGTACCACTCTACTCTGCTTTGGTTAGACCCCATCTTGAATATTGTGTCCAGTTCTGGGCACCCCAATTCAAGAGGGATATTGACAAGGTGGAGCAAGTCCAGAGGAGGGCAACCAAAATGGTGAGAGGCCTGGAAACCATGCCCTATGGGGATAGACTTAGAGAGCTGGGGATGTTTAGTTTGCAGAAGAGAAGATTAAGAGGGGACATGATAGCCATGTTTAAGTATTTGAAGGGATGCCACGTAGAGGAAGGAGAGGGCTTGTTTTCTGCTGCTCCAGAGACCAAGACAAGGAACAATGGATTCAAGCTGCAGGAAAGGAGATTCCACCTGAACCTCAGGAAGAATTTCCTGACAGTCAGGGCTGTCCGGCAGTGGAATATGCTGCCTCAGAGTGTAGTGGAGTCTCCTTCCTTGGAGGTTTTTAAGCAGAGGCTGGATGGTCATCTGTCGGGAGTACTTTGAGGGTGTTCCTGCATGGCAGAGGGTTGGACTGGAGTTAGTTAAAGTGTGAAAGTCTTTTTCTGTGAGAGGTGTTCCACCAGTGTAACCCCTCTCATACACATACACTGCTACTGTTGCTTGGTAACTGCTTGGCACATTTAGCCTGGCTCCTGAACAAATGTCTGACTAACAGGAGACCATACCAGCAGCAATGTTATCACCAGCATAGCCTCTCACTTCACTGCAGCATGCAATCCCACCACCATGGAAACATAATGCCAAGGTGGGCAAAGGGCTTTACCCTATATAAAGTCCTGTGGACATGCCCTGGGGGACCTCCTGGTGCAGACCAAAAGGGCCAGCAATGTGAGGTGCATTGGATGAAGAGCTGTTTCTCCACTATTGCTTTTCCAAGGCTTCCAACAGCTGAATGGAGACATAAGTTTGCTCTGTGTGACTAGTTTGTTTTAGGTATAGAAACTGTATTTATAACATCTAGAGATCTTGTCTGCTAAGATAAACCTTCCATGCTAGCCTGTTTATTGTATCCATGTCCAAGACAACTATTTCCCTGTAAAAATGTTTCCTTAATCATATACAAGCAATAAATCATAATAAGAAAACAAAAGGTTAGGAAAAGAGAAATTAGGTATAGAAGAAATTACCTCTTCTAAGTGGTTTGAGTGTTGTACTAGAAGTCCAGAAGAGCAGGGGTCAAACCCCTAATCCACCATGGAAACCTACAGAGAATCCTTGGGTAAGGTTCTTTCTCTCAACCTCAGAGGAAGGCCATGGCACACCTCCTCTGAACAGATCTTGACAAGAAAAGCCCTTGACCAGGTTGGCTGGGTTGCTATAAGTTGGAAACAACTTGAAGGCACACTGCAGTGACAACAAAAGGATTGATAAGCTGGGAAATCTTGTACTTTTAAGAACAACAAAAAAAGAGGATGACAAACCAAGCAAAATTGTCTGAGCCAAAACAGGAATTTGAGAAAACAGCAAGCAGATCTCTTCCCCCAAATGATTTACACTGAATCTGGCTCTCTTTTTATGTGTTTAGGGGCCAGGGAAGGCCTTTTAAAACTAGCACTACAGGAATCAACAGCACAGCTGGGTGTCCATCTGGCTTTCCTGAGAGAAATTACCAGGTACTTAGCTTAACAAAAGATAGTGGTTTCAGACAAGCACCCACTTAAGAAAAACGTTACCGAGTTCTTGACCTGACAAATCACCCACTTATATCTATGTCAATATAGGTATTCTTAGATGCAGGATATCTAGCTGAAGGTAAAGCTCTCTCCTTGGGGGCATTAATGTTTAATGCCTAATAATTTAACCATTATTCCTCACAGCCCTAGTGGAGGTAGTTAACTGAGTCACTTCTGTCATTTTCTTCCAGTAAGATGTTGGTTTAAGAATTGTGCTAAAGAGATCTTCTTAACCAACTATTCTGCATACTGAATCAGACAGACTAAAGTTGTGCATGCATGCAAACACACACATGTCGTGAGGTGTTACACAATCAACTTTGTAAAACCAGTACCAGAAGCAGCAACAGCAGCAGCTTTGGAAAACACAGAAGCTGCAGCCAACCACCCACATCAAAATCATACAAAATAATAATTGTTATTTATGAAGCCACACTACTTTAGATGATGCTTCACAAGGTATAAAAAGATAATAATAAAAACATTAAAAATAAAAAGGATCTCCTACTTCATGTATATCTGTACGTATGTGTACACCCAAGCTAGCAATATAATGCCCTGTAACTCTAAACCTGTGGTCCCCTTGCTCCCACAAGAAGACAAAGCCAAGGATTAGGGGCCACATTGTCCACCCCACCAAAAAACAAACAAAAAACTCCCCAAATGTATCAGGAGGTCTGGAGCAATTTCTTCACATTTTTTCAACTTTTTTTTCCAGTATGGTATAGAGGGCCAGTGTGGTATAGTGGTATGAATGTTGGACTATGAGCTTGGAGACCAGGATTTGATTTCCCACTCAACCATGGAAACCCACCGCATGATCTTGGGCACATCAAATACTCTCAGCCCCAGAAAACCTCATGATAGGTTCACCTTAGGGTCATCGTAAGTCAGAAATGACTTAAAGGCATACAACAAAAACAAAATGACTTGGAAGTCAACTACTGGTGTGGTAGTGAGGAAAAAAAAATATATTGCCTCCATTCTTCCTAGGGAACATTTGGAGATGAAAATAAGAGAGAGAGAAAATTTTTAGCTCCACGAGGCAATTCAGTCCCCAAAAATAGCCCTGGGGCCACATGTAGCCTGTAAGCAATGTTTTCCCCATCTCTACATTACCACAGTCCAACAAACATGCCTCTCTGAAGCTGCTAATTGCATTTCAAGGGGGAAAAGTTCACACAGAATTCAGAGATTCCAACAACTGGAGGACTCAGGAATTGTCAGAGATGGTTTTGCCTGTTTATTTCTAAAACCTGAAATTTCTGCCATCAAAACACCAAGTACTTTAATATAACAAAAGGCAAGCAATAAATGAACTCAGATATTGTATGTTTTTTGTCCTTTTTAACAATGTTAGGAACCTCCTTAAGAAAACTGCACAGACCTTCTTTTCATGAACAAAAAGGTGCATGGCACTCAATTTCACATCTCTAATCCATTTGACTTAATGATACTTCAGAACTGTAACACCACTAGATAGTTTTCAGATACAATCATGACAAAAACTCATAACAAAAGGCTTCTACAATGAAGCAAACAGCCGATATTGGCAAGTGCATTTTAAGTTTTTCAGCCATCTATTTTTACTGCAGCTAATTTTCCTTTCATATAGCATTTGAGATCAGATTTAGAGTCTGAGTCGCTCAATCTGCATTGCTGCTATGATTCACTGTGTAGGACATGCGGTCACATTAAAGGGAAAGAAATCATATGGTAGTAATTTTTAAAAAAATACCCTAAACACATACACAAACATGTCACAACTATAACTTGTAAGCCATATTGCAAAACAGCAGTGAACAGAACATATTTATACACAGCTATGTAAGGTAACAGATTAATATTTAGAAGTAACCTACTAAAATACTGCATTTTCAACAAAGTTCAACCATTTGACTAAGGAAATTTCAAAAACGCCATGGTTACTAATCAATTACAGCCACATATCTCAAATCTGGCCAGATATCATAAACATCATCACAAATTGTATAACAAAAAGGAAAGCAGGGAGAGTGTACACCTTGCACCTGAAATGGACAATCAGTGTTATTCCCAATGACCTGCTGGTTAGAACAACATGATTCTCCATTGGGTAGGAACTTGGAAAACAGTACAGTTCCTGATCCAGATAAAGAGAGACAAAAAAATACAGTTATATAAACCAGCTATAAACTACATGAATAAATGAATAAACTACAATGAGCTGACTTCTGAATCCTCAGTTTCTGTTCCAACCAGAGAGAAGTAGAACCAAAAATTCTGTGCAAACACAGAGAGCTTCTAAAACCTTACATTTATTATGACACACACTTTGGATGACTAAAATTCACTTTTTTAAATTCATTGAATCATACCTCAAGTTGGAAGTATATGCACACACATGCAGAGTTTAGCAGATTAAAAGGACTTGGAAGGACAAATTATAAGCAGTGACGCCAGAGAAAAAGAAAAGCAAAAAAATATCATTCAACATCTCAGTAAATCATTCTTCATTCATATAATCAATAATGGTGACTTCCAACTGTTCTAGGGATATTCCAACATTGCACAGTTTCCCCTCCTCTCTGCAACCATCACCAATCTGGTTTAGAAGGTTCAATACAGAGGATGCACTGGGAAAGGGGGTGCTTTGGGAAGGAAGTTCACTTTCTTCTACCTATATTGCAGAAATAAGATGTTTCAATGGCAAAAAGGGTCAACTGTAGACAGTTGTCCTTATCAGATACGAAGTATGTGGAATTATTACACAGTTTTTCTTTTTTACCTCTCCCTCTAAACCAGAGCTTTCCAAACTTTTCATGTCGGTGACACATTTTTTAAACATGCATCATTTCACAACACGGTAATTCAGTAAGTGGAGGCAACCTCTCCACCCAAGCCTGGCCCACCACTGCTGCCGCCCTTGCCAGGGTCTTCTTCGGCCTGGGGCGGCTGCAGCGGTGGCAGGAGAGGTAGCCCCTCCACCTTTGCACAACACACCTACATACTGGCCTGCTACCACCACCCTCACTGGGATCTTCCTTGGCCCAGAGTGGCGGCAGCAGAAGAGGCAGTCCCTCCACCTGTTACATTTGCATGACACACATACACACTGCAGCTGACACACTAACGTGTCACGGCACACAGTTTGGAAAGCTCTGCTCTTAACAGTGATCCTGGCCCTTCAACAGCTTTTAGTCAGAATAATAGCAGACAAACCTGTTCCATTACTGTATCAACAGACAGAGAAAAGCTTTACCTGCTGAATTAGTGATCCTTACTCATACGTTCAAAGCAAAAATGTCATACCAACTAGAAAGAATAAAGAAATCAAAATGAAAGTGGAGTATTTTAAATCTAATAAAGTAAGCACACTGACTGATTGCAGTCCCTAGCAGCAAATTGAGGCTGAGTGCTCTAATAAAAACACGGATACTTCCAGCGTGGAATAATACAACTTCATCCATTACATCTGAAACACGCTGGCTTGACACAGGACACAGATCCTCAGGCTGTCAGCCGATCAACCAGTTCTTTCCCAGTCCAAATACTGGAGGATCCTGGGGTGACAAAATTGGGATCCCACGTGGCTGAAAGTCACTGTTTGGTCCTGTCACTTAGGACTGAAGCTGAACACATCATCAAGCTGAGGGTCTCTCTTAGTGCCTGGACTCAAGGCTCCTTGAAGAATATCCCTAGAACAGTGGTTCCCAACCTGGGGTACATGCACCCCAGGGTTACACAGGAGAACTTTTAGAGGTACAGGAAAAAGACGGAATCATGGCAGGCAAAGGAACATATGTCAGCAGTAATACAAATCATAGATACACACACACATACACACAGCAGATAGGCGGGGGGGAATCCACTGCACTCCTTTTGTCTGGGCTTTCTTTCCTCCCTCTCCCCTCCTGTCTTCCCTCCTTTCCTGTTTCCACTCCCTTCTTCCTCCTTTCCCAAAGCAAAGAGGAGCAAAGGAGGGAGGCACCACACGCCTTTCCCTAAATTCTTTCCACCTTTCTTTCAAGGGCTAAAAAAAGTTTCAAAACCTTTTTTTTAAAGAAGAATATAATAAAGGTACAATTTCTTTTCTTTTTTTTCCCAGAGGGGGCTTTGCCTTGGTGATGAGAGAGGCAGGAAACAGACATCACAGTGCACATGCCACCCTCTCTCGCTGTCTCTGTGTGCCTTGGTGTGGTTTCCTCTGTCTCTGAGGCCACGGATTTGTGGCAGGCAAATGCAGGGGAAGGACAGGCCCAGGGCAGCTCATCTTGGCTTGGTTCCTGCCCTTCTCCTCCCTGTCAGCTGTCCAGTGAGCCCTGAGCCAACCCTGTCTCCTCTTCCTCCTCCCCCACTCTCTCTACTTTCTACTCCATTCCTTCCAGTTCTCCCACCAACCTCTCAGTGGCTTTCTGACTGCCCAGCAGCACTGCCCTGCCCAAGCAATTCTCGTTTCATTGCCCTTCCCTGTCCTCTCTTATCTCTAACCAGTTAAAAGTGCTGCTAGATTTATTTTTTTCACCTTCCAATTTTCTTTTATAATAGCAATAACAATAGTAATTGGAAATGTAACAACAACAACAACAACAACAACAATAATAATAATAATATTCAGTGCCTCTGAATTAGTGGATTGATATGCAAGAAAGCTCATGCTAAAATATAGCTCAGTTAATGTTGAAAATTACTGTTACATTTATTTTTTCACTTTTTCACTTTCCCTTTTGCCTTTGTTACCCTGTTTACTGGGGGTCCCATAAGGGACACCTAGATGCGCCCTGGTGGTGCAGTGGTTAAATGCCAGTACTGCAAGCCACAAGGTTGTGAGTTCAATCCTGCCCGGCTCCAAGGTTGACTCAGCCTTCCATCCTTTCGCAGGTCGGTAAAATGAGTACCCAGCTTGTTGGGGGCATGTATAGAAATGTTTCGAAATACATGCTATTTGTAAGTTGTTTGCCGCCTCGATCCATAGGGAGAGGCGGGATACAAATAAATAAATAAATAAAAAAAATTAAACAAGTTGGGGAAATTAGTCAAAGAGCATAAGCTAGCAATGTGAGAGGCTGGGCAACGTAGCGGAATCTTTTACCCAATGTCTACGGGGTCAGGCCAAGTCAAGGAGCAAACAGGATTGAAATAATAAATATGATCTTTATTAAAATACAGACAAACAGTGTATGCAACACACTCACACAGATAACTATAGAAATAAAGGTTGGAGTGGTATAAAGGGATTTTTGAGAGGGATCGTTGATTTGGGTGATACTACACCTCTCCTGAAGCCGGGGTAGCCTGCAGATTGAGTTTGGAGATATGAAGTCTCAGTACGTGGGATTGAGGGGAAGGCTCGCCAGGCAAAGCAGCAGCAAGGCAGGATGGAAGTCCAGAGTGATCCAAAGAAGCTCTCAAAATCAGGGGTTTTTATAGGGAAAATATGACCATAGGCTAGTCCGTACTTGGGGAAAAACAATGAGTTTAGGGCCGGAGACAAAGCCTCCGAAAGGTCAGAATTTAGCATGATTGCGTTAGGTCCGAATTGACAATAGAATAGCCAGTATGCAAATGCACAGTGCTTGACAGTTGAGAATTCAGCTTGCCAAGTTGCCTGCTTGGGGCAGGGAGTTCTTTGTAAGCAGCGTGCATACATAATGAGGGTACTTGCCTCTGAGGTCTCCTAAAGCGGCAAGACGGCTATTTCTGGCTTGCCTGTATTGTCTTGTCCGGTGGACCTCGCAGACACGTGGAGAGGGATGGTAGACGAAAGCCAAATTATTCATATCAAAATGATACCTGACATCCCCCAAATCCGGGCTAGAAAACGGCAGTAACACCTTCTTTAGAATAATAATATCTACTGCTTGCTTTTTAATCCCATTATTGGGATATTTATTTACAGTTACAACATCTAAATTTGAAAGAACAGCAACCATATTAATTACGAACATTTTGCTAATATGAGGGGTACGGGAAATGGGCTGCCAAGGGGTATGCAAGTGAAAAAGAAGTTGTGTGAGATAGCCCACTGCCCTGGACCAATGGATAGTGGGCATGTG
The DNA here is from genome assembly GCA_948474755.1 of Ctenosaura bakeri. Classification (NCBI taxonomy): domain Eukaryota; kingdom Metazoa; phylum Chordata; class Lepidosauria; order Squamata; family Iguanidae; genus Ctenosaura; species Ctenosaura bakeri. The sequence continues at coordinate 352,211 of CAOLHI010001167.1, forward strand.
GCCTTTTCTCACACAATTTTATCCAGCCTGTACCCAGTCTGCCAAAAGTTATAACATAACAAAACAAAACAATAAAATACAGCAAAACCTGAGCATGAAGCCCGCCCTATTCAACAGATGTCCTATAGGGAAGTTCCTTCTGAACAGAATAAGGGAGTTTTCCTTGAGTGGATAGTTTTATACTTATCAGGCAGACCTGACTGAGGACTTTAGCAATCAGGTCAGTCTGTAAATCCCACCAACCCCAGCAGTTGGTCATTCTGCCTTCTGTTTGGCTGGCTGTTCCAACTATTCCACAGAAACCTGCAAAACTGTAGGGACTCCTGGGAAAAAGAAGCCTTGGTACAGGAAAACCCATAAAAGCCCATGCTTTTTTATTCATAAAGTTATTCTTTAGGATACATAAACACTCATGTGCACGTGCACGCACAAATCAAAGGGGAATTAGTTTGCAGGTACATAACTAGGATCACTAGCTTTCTGTTGAGCTCACTATTTTAATGTCAGGAGGAAGACTATACAGAGAAATTAAAGAGGCAAAGAAGCAGAGCCAACAGCAAACAGACTAAAGCTGTACAGCATATTATAAAACCTTGAAATGACCCCCAGGATTTATACTGTGAACATATTAATGTGAGAGTATGCAATTTGTTTCTTCTGTGGTTCATGAACAGTACATCCTCGTGGTTTATGCTGCATTCATCTGCCAAGCTCTTTCTTTATATTCCAGTAATAATTGTAAACGAAGCAGGAGGTATGAAGAAAAATCAAAGTGATATTTTTCAAGCTTAAATCGTTACCAGAAGCAAAACATTTTTAAGGAACTATGGTTAACAATAGGAAAAAGTTTTAATGTCTTCAAATGATGACAAGTTACTCAGCTGATTTCCAGTGTACATTGGCAGTGGACTGTTTTGTCACAACTGGCTGAAAAGGGCACAAGCTGACGTAAGTATTTTCAACAGCAATACCTCAACATAAGCTTGGAAAAAGTTTTTTTTTTATTTTGTTTTGTTTTTGGTCTGTATCCCCCATAATCCCACAGCCAGAATGGTCAGAGTTCTTCAAAGCTGTAGTCCAAAAAAAGGAAATTTTTTAGAGCTCTGCATGACACCTCTTGCCACAGACTTGAAGTAAGGTCTTAAAAGTTTATCGTCAGCGGCATTTATTCAAGGTCAGACACCAAACGACAGATATGGAAATGCTAATGTATGTCACAGTTCTCAAAATTTTATCTTGACATAAATATAAATATTACAGTTCCAACACTTTGAATGTTTTGTTAGATAAGTAATCCTGGATTTAAAAAAAGAACAAAAGAGAGAAAAAGAGAACAAAGACATCCAGAAGAAGGTAGTCCATTCACTCCTTCCTTCATGTAACTATGTAAACGAACCAGAAAGTAAGAAGGTGCAATTTGCAAGACAACTTCAGTAGTGTGACTAGGGCTGGAGGCTCAACATCCAGAGATCTGCAGCCCAGCCTGCCCCCATAACTTCTCAAAATATCTGAAATAACAGAGACAGCAGCAAACAGGCCTGGTATCATACTTTGGGCAACACAAGCTTCTCAGGTCCCACTGGTCCTTTTTTCACCTTTTTAAAAATTCATAGTTTGGTATGCACATGGTTATAGATGCTATGTTAAAAAAAAACAAACCTCAGTTTAAAAAACACATTGATTGTTACTCTATATAAATGAGCTTAGCATCAGGGTAGGAAAAAACCACCATTTTATTTGTGAGCCATGACAACACCATGACTTAGGTAAGTCCAAAATGTGAAATTGCATACACTTAGATAATTTATTTTATTTTTAACAAATCTGGTTTGGTAAACTCCTCATCCAGGTTCATTGATAACAATGATAAAACACTTAAGCATTACATCCTAATGCAGCTACAGCTTCCTGGCCCTATCCCCCCCCCGCACAGATTTTGTGTAACAATTATCACCAGGGGAAGGAGTCAGAGACGTGAATGCTTGATTATTTGGACACACAACAAATGAACAAACATTCTAGCTGTTGCCAAATATTTGCAACTTACAGATCCAGTTCACATGTAGCCCTAAACCATAGTTTGGTACAGAACTTGGTGAAATTACCCTTTTGGACTACAACTCTCAGAATTCTCCCAGGGGATTTTCCAAATATTTCCAAACTTCTCCAAGCTTCAGTAATGCATATGTGCAAGAATGAAAACAGGTCTTTAGCTTTCAGCCTAAATGCTGGTGCCATACCCTCCAACTGTCTCAACTTGGAAGGGACAGTCCCAATTAATCTTCTGCTGTCCCACTTTTTCTGCTGCTTTTAAAATGTCACTGTTTCTCTCTCCTTCTCTAATTTTCCCCTTTTGTTCTCTGCTTACTTTAATGGCTGAAAACTGAGTTCAAAGTGTGAAAGCAGTTTGCATTCCATTAACTCAGGAGGACGGATTGGAGAGGGTGGAAACATACCCTTCTCAGTAGGCTCAGGAAAAAGTAAACAGCTGCAGCTTCTCCTGGTTTGTGGGTTCATCCTCATTAATAACCTTTGCCATCTCAACTACAGTGATGTTTCTTGGCCACGAATGTCACAGTTTTCATCTGTGAAATCTCTGAGGGACAACATGCTATAATGGTTTGAGCACTGGACTATGACTTTGAAGATCAGGGTTTGAATTGCCACTCAGCTATGGAAATCTACTGGGTGACTTTGGACAAGCCACACACACACTCTCAGCCTCAGAGGAAGGCAAAAGCAAATCCTCTCAGAACACATCTTTCAAATAAACCCCTATGACAGATTATCCTTAGAGTTGTCAGAAGTTAGAAAAAACTTTGAATGCACATAACAACAAATTTGGAGGGTGCAGATATTAAAAGTGATAATTCAGCTTCTATGAGTTCTTGTTCAAAAGGTTTTGTTTTTTTTTCAAACTCTAGTTTGAATCTACAGGGACAAAATTCAGATAACTCAGTCAAAGATTTGAACTCACATAATTTCCTCTGCCCTGTTGTCATTCCAAACAGATAAGTTGAGTGATTCTACTACATTTACTTATGTGTTCAAAAAGTCCCAATTTACTATTCTCTGGTTTAAAACAAACAAGTGATTAAGTAAGCCTCATAATTCATGACTTTACAACCACAGTTTCACAAACCCACCTATGATTCCATTGATACTTGTGAGCAGGTGACTTTCAAATCAACCCAACCAGGATATCAAATCTGTTGAGTGCCCAACTTTGGAACTTTTGTGCCCAGTTCTAAGAAAGAATAAGCCCACTGTATGTAAGACTTGAAGTGGAACTATTATATATTCCACTTTTCTATTCACATTCTTTTCACAAGCAAGTGAAAATAAAACAAAGGGCACATTCACTCTGAGCATTTGAACATTAATATACGGGGCTCTTACAAAAAAAGATTTTTACTTTGAGAAGCTATATAGTTAAAAGATATTAAAATTTTGGCATAGCACATAAGTAGGAGTGACAACTTTGTCATTCAGAGGCAGTACAGCACCTTCAGTTCTCCTTCTTTAATAATGTCTAGTGTGGCAGTATTTTTAATACCTAAGGGCAGATTAGCATAAGAATAGTAAAGCGTTCTTGTGAACAGCAGCTTTCTTACTGAATAGAAAAACACTCCACTCTCAATATACACTATAATTCTACCCTTTTGGCTGTACTGCAGTGCATTTTTATAACAAAGTTATAATCAAAGCCAAGGTAAGAACATTTAATGCAAGATAAATATCATTTGTATGTCACTCCCTTTGAACTCCAGTATGCTGATATTAACATCTGGGTTTTTAAAATACTATTCTGTATTATAGCAATACATGGGTAACCTTAAGCAGTGATTACAAAATATTTTATATACCAGTGCTGGTTGTGACATGGGTAGGCAAGAAACAGCCCACAGGCCAAACATTTGTGCCATGTGTGCCCTTCCCAGGTCCCAACTACTGTTGTTGACATTTTTGCTGCTCCACAAAAAGCCAAGTGATTCTGCTTGGAAACATGGCACATGGGAGCATGTTCCTTATTTCCCAACAGAACTGGACTCTCAGTAGGTTATCAGGAGTATGATTTTGTTCTCGGTATATCCTATCAAGAAAGTTAGCTACCCATGTTTTAAGTTTTCAGCATTGCTGCTTCATAAATGATATATTCTATTTATGAAACAATATGCCAACATATTTGTTGTCACTGGATTAGTAGCAAGTGTTACTGCTGTTCCTAAGCTGCACTTGGGGTGACATTAGATATCACTTTGATATCAAGAATTTGGCTTTCTTCTACCATCCCTCTCCACATGTTTGTGAGGCCCCTGGACAAGCACGAAACTAGGCACAGCCACTAATCGCTGGACATTCTATTACCCACCCAGGCAGGCCAGAAGTAGCCAGATCGCCACTTTAGGAGACCTCCCAGCAAGTGCACTATTATGTATGCACGCTACTTACAAAGAACTCCCTGCCCCGAGCAGGAGGCTTGATTAGGAGAATCCTCATCTGTCAAGCACTCTGCGTTTACATACTGTCTACTCCTTTGTCAATTCGGAACTAACTCAATTATGCTAAATTCTGACCTTTCGGAGGCTTTGTCTCCAGCCTGAAACTCATTATTTTCCCCCAAGTACACGGCTACAATTTCCCTATAAAAACCCCTGGTTCTGAGACCTTCCTCGGATCGCTCGGACCGCTCCCGATTTCCATCCAGCCTTGCTGCCGCTGTGCTTGGCGAGCCTTCCCCTCAGTTCCACGTACTGAGACTACGCACCTACGAACTTCTGCAGTGAATTACCTGGGCTTCAGGACAGGTGTAGTATCACCCAAATCAACAATCCCTCTTAAAAATCCTTCTGTCTCACTCCAACCTTTATTTTCCATAATTATCTGTGTGAGTGTGCTGCATAAACCATTTGATTGTATTTTAACAAAGATCACCATTGTTAGTTCAACCTCTGTCTGCTCCTTGACTCGGCCTGACCCCATAGATGTTGGGTTCAAGATCTCGCTGCGTTGCCCTGCCTCTCGCATCGCCAGCTGTGCTCTGTGCTAATTTCCCCACCTTTTGATATTTTGAGAGCAAACTTTGGTGTCCTTCATGGGACCCCCAGTAAACAGGGTAACACAAGCATCACAGAAGAAACTGGAACTCAATAGTCATACCCAGAACTGAGGGGCATATTAGAAAAGCAGATGATCTAAACAAAACTACAGATGTGGATCCAAATCAGAGCAGGTCTCCAATCTTAGATCTAACTGCCTCATCATGGAGGCTCAGAACATTGACTGATTGCCAATTATATATAGCCTATCCACACAGACTGCCCCATGGAATGGTATCTTAAAAAAACAAAGTAACTCTCTATAAGCACCAGCTGGAGATCTCTCTCTCTCTTAAATTCTAGAGAGGTATTTATCTTAAGATAAAACAAACCATGGTCTTTCAGTGTTTAAAAAAAAATGAGCAGGCTTGCAGAATCATTAGAACTAAAATATGACTGCACTTTGGAATCTGAGAGTGGAAACAGATTGTTATAAGGCAACAGCAGGAGTAAATGTGCACCAGGTGTGTACTTCTAGTATTTCACTGTACTATTTAAAGTAGAGATGAAATATCTCTGTACCAGCAAGGCAGATGATGTGGGTGTAACTCACAAATCTCATACAGGTAAAAGCAATAATGTTTTCTCAGACATTACAGCAGCAGCAAATTCACATGTTTAATTAATAATGGCATATGGGTCCATCCTCTCAAGAGGAGTGTGTGACTTTGAGTTGCTCACCTACTTATGGCAATCCCATAGGGTTTTTTTAAGGCAATGAATACTCAAAAGTGTTTTTGTAAGCTCCTTCCTCTGAAATAAAGCCTGCAGCACCTGTTATTTGTTGGCAGTCTCCCATCAAAGTACTAACCAGGGCTGACCCTGCTTAGCTTCTACGATCAGACACAATCTGGTGCCTTTAGGGTATTTAGGCCACTTTCAAGAAGTGAAGAAATGTTCCTACTCCCTGTGTAGGGTAAACCAGGCTCCAGTGTGTTTCCTTTACTTCCTTTACACCAGCCCAAAATGCACTGGAACTTTGCCAAAGGGAAAAACTAACATCTGAAATCTACTGGCTGCACCAGGATTTGGCCAAGATCAGGGCAATAGCCTTAAAATTTCCTATCACTAGTGGGAAGAGTACAATCCATTTCTCTTTTACCTCCCCTCAAACTGAAAGAGCAATCTGCACATAGGGAACATATGTGTACACGCCTTCAATTCACCTTTAGATTTATGGTGACCCTCATGAATTTCATAAGTTTTTCTTAGACAAAAAATATTCAAAGGTGGTTTTACCAGTCCCTTCCTCTGGAATATGGTCTACAGCACCTGAGAAAGTATCCCTAATTAAAATAAAAGTTGACAAGCAAGTTCTAATGTAATTTGTTATTAAGGTTAAGAATAAGAAATGAGAGAGAAGTCAGCTAGGACACATAAAAAAGAAGAGGGCCTATTTATCCTAAAATAATCCAAACACTATAGTTCTAAAGAGAGATTCCTGAGCTTACTTATTAAACGCAAGGATTGTCCATACTGTGTTCAGGCAGAATTATGCCAAAAGAGGAGCGACGCATGTATGAGAACGAATACATTGAAATAACTTCTTTTGTTGGCCATCTAGACTCAGGAAGGACCTAGCAATGGGAGAGAAACCAGCAATCACATATAGCTGTTGTATTTCTTTACAGTGTCTTGATGGCATGACTCTTCAGCATATTAGAGAAACTTGTGAAAATGAGCTGTTAATATCTACCAGCAAACCACGGTAGATAAATTTAGGAGGTTTGACTGAGGAATGTTCTTTCTACTCCTGGCAAATAAAACAGAATTCCTGGGTTATGTAGGTGGGATACATGACACAACAGAACTGAAATACTGTGGTATAAGATTCTATTCCAGCGGTCCGATGCAGCTGTGGACGCTCTACGATCCCAGCTCTTGTCCGTTCTCCCCGATCTTGTTTCGGGGGTAACTGGAGAGTTTTGGATCCCCAGCGAGCCTGCTCAGCACCCCCTTTATTGGGGGCGGGGGTTAGTCAGCTGGTTAAATTCTACCAGCTATGCTGCATCTGACTGCAAAGGGTGACACCCGATCGTCACACCATTGCCTGTCTTGACACCATGAAGACCGGAAGAATGCCTCATGTGGAGAGATCCATTGTGGAATTTTATGGTAGATTTTTAACTTGAATTTTTTCCATATTTGTAATAATGACATTCTTATATAATGATTTGTGAATTCCTTATCTACTCTTTCTTTTCCATACCACAGGTAGGCATGCTTTCTAATATTTAAAGAATATTATTATCAGAGGCAAAATAATTTCTTCTGAAGACAGCATTACTGTCCTTGGGAATGGGTTGATATTGGCATGGAAAATAATCACATTTCTCATGTAAATTGTTTCTTTTATATGTTAAGAGGAAGCAGGGAAATAGTAGCTATGTCTCTTTGCTCTTATCCCATGGAGCCATTTTGAACATTTGACAGGTTGTCCAATCAGGAATTCTTAAAATGGTATTGTGGAGAAGGGCTAATGGAATGCCTGTTTACATTGTCTCAAACTCTTAAAGAAAATCATTTAAAAATGCTCCACAGGTGGTATTTTGAGTCCATCCAAACTCGATAAGATGTACAAAACAGGAAAGAAAGAATGTTGGAAATGTGGTAAAGAGGAAGGCACGTTCTACCACTTATGGTGGACGTGCAAAAACGCTAAAAACTTTTGGAAGAGTATAAATAAAATGATGGAAGAGATATTAGGCACTAACATACCACTGTCCCCTGAACTGTATTTACTGAATATCATCCCAAAAATACAACAATTAACTGTTAAAAATAGATGGAAAATAGTACTATATATGATCACCTCCACAAGAATTGTATATGCAAGATACTGGAAAAACCAACAAGTTCCAGATCCTGATGAATGGCTGGTTAAGCTTAATGAAATGAAGAACTGCGATCAACTATCTAAGTCACTTAAGGAAGAAAAAAAAGTTATATATGATACAGAATGGAAGCCAATAACAAGCTATCTAAGAAAAAGATACGGAGATATAATTATTATTTAAATTAAGAAATTCACAATCAGTGTATCAAGAATAATGAGACTTGCCCTGGCCAGAATGGGAAAGGAGTATAGTAAGATAGACAGAAACATTAGGAGTGGTCCAACAACAGGAGAGGAAAAGAAAAGGTTAAATTAGCAGATACGTAACAGGACAGAAGGTTGATATAGAGGTAACTATAACAGTACATCGATAAACTGGAAAAAGATAAGTAGGAAGTACTATATTTGTATTTGTATGCGGTAAATATATAAGAAGTAAGAAAATGTGAACCAACGGAGATATGGGCTAAGTATTGTCTCTTGATAAGGTGTACTATGTACTAAATATTATGTAAGGGAAGCTAATGGTCAAGTATAAGTATATAATTTATTAACGAGTGTATAAATCTGTTATGTTTTATTATTTTATTAATGATTTTAATAAAAAAATATTAGAAAGCAGTATGGAGAACAATGACTTCTGTCATTGCTATTGTTCACAATGTGTGGAAACACTCATGAAGACATTAACTTCTGTTGACCAATGTCAGGTATACAAAAAGGCAAGGAAAGCTGACTCCAGTAACAGCTTACCAATGAATTACACAACACAGATGGGCATATAACTGAAAGTCAAATAAAATACTCAACAGGAATGGAGGCCAAGGCTGTGGCACTGTACAAGGAGCCCAGCCTTCCCAAGTAGATGCTCTCCAAATATGTTGCACACCAGACAACTTGGCTATGATGGTTGGAGATGCTGACAGTTTTAATTTGACACATCTGGAAGGTGCCAGCTTGCAGAAGTCTGATTTAGAATAAATTGAGAGAGGGTGTAAAGCAGTCTTACACCCAGGTGCTAAATTCTCCAAAAGATTCACTCCACCCACAAGCTAAACACATCAGTTTTGTTAATTTTACCCTAACAATAACAAAAAGTAAACTAAAAGAAAATTACAAAAAAAAAATTATTTCACATCCACATTCGAGTCAAGTTTTCAAGAGTTGCTAAACAATTTCCCCTCATTCTTCACCACTTTGAAGTATTATTAATCTGCATCCTACTTGAAAAATAAACAGGGTACTTTGTAAGAAGGTGAAGCAGAACAGCAAAAATCCAGTTATCCAAATGCATCCTTTTACTGTCACCCATTGTTGTGTTCTCAGCTGAAGACAAGCAAGGGCATTTGAGCCCTGTTCAGGCATTTAAAATTATGCAGACTTTATATGTGAAGAGAGGGATGAGGCACAAGCATGCTTGCACCATCCCTTGTGTCACCAGTTTCACTGCCCTCCACATGTAGAAAGTGATTGTCTGTCTGAAAGAAAGGACCTCCTGGAAGTGGAAGCTTTCCAAAACTAATTCAAATGCCTCCAGTGATACAAGGAGCTTTTCCCCATCAATAGTCTGCCTCAGGAGAGGGAGGGGACAGAGCTAGCATGCTACACTGTGATAAAAACAATAATAATAAAGCCCTCAAACTCAAAAAAAACAGGTTGCTTACCTGTAACTGTGGTTCTTCGAGTGGTCATCTGTGCCCTCACACAATGGGAATCTTTGTGCATGCACAGTAGCTTTTTGGAAAGTTGCAGAGCTGAGCAGCTTGCCAGGAACCTCTCCCCCATCCAGTACTGAGCATGCTCAGTCTTGCCAAGCCAACAGTCTCTCCTCAGTTTCAAAGTCCACCGAAGCAAGGACCTGAAAGAGTGGAGGCTAGCCAGGTGTGTGTGAGAGCACGGATGACCACTCAAAGAACCACAGTTACAGGTAAGTAATCTCTTTTTCTTCTTTGTGATCTCTGTGCCTCACACAATGTGAGACTGAGTAGTTTACTGGTGGACAGTGGGTCAGGTCCTAGAAGACAGAAGACAGCACACACAGCTGAAATGAGCATCACGCCGGGCCCTGCAGTCAAGGCAGTAGTGGCGGATGAAGGTCAAAAACCGGGACCATGTAGCCACGCGACAAAGCTCCTGTAGGTCAACTCCCCTGAGAAGGGCCGCTGAAGAGGCCATTGCTCTAGTGGAATGGGCACAAAGCAGAACCCGCGGAGGCTGCCTGGCAAGTTCGTAGGTAAGGTGAATTGTTTGGGCAACTCATTTGGAAAAACGTTGAGTGGATACCTTGTGACCTTTCTGGCGACCAACCGTAGCAGACAAAAAGGTGAGGAGTCTGGTGGAAGATCAAGGTCCGTTGCAGGTAAAAGGCAAGAGCATAGTATACGTTGAAGGAGTACAGGGAGCGCTCAAGAGGCGAGGCAGGATCAGGATAGAAGGTAGGTAGAATCAAATCCTGATTCAGATGGAAGTCGGAGATGACTTTAGGAAGAAAAGACAGGTCCAGACGTAGGACCACCTTGTCCCGATGAAACACGAGGAATGGTTCATCAGAACGCAATGCAGTCAGTTCTCCTGCCCATCTGGCTGAAGTGACAGCGACCAAGAACGCTGTCTTCATGGTAAGGAGACGGTCATCAGACATGGCCATCAGTTCAAAGGGATGGTGCATAAGCCGAGAAAGGACAAGCGATAGTGACCATGGAGGAAGCAGTGGGGAGATAGGAGGGTAGAGGTGTTGCAGACCTTTAATTAATTACTTGACTGCAACATTACAGAAAAAGGCTGAAGAAGGGGAACCATGTGGCTGATAAGCCATGACTGCAGAGAGGTAAACTTTCAGAAAGGAAAGGGCGAGGCCCTGGTCCAGCAGTGTCAAGAGGAAGTGAAGCACCATTGACAGGGACGTCAGAGAAGAGGCCTCATTACGGGAGTCCTCAAAGGCTACGAACTCTCCCCACTTGTAGTCATAGGATCTGCGAGTGGATTCCTTCCTCACAGTCATAAGGACAGCTTGGATAACAGGAGAGTCTAGAACTTTATCCTCTACGCATGCAGGCAGAGGAAAGGGAGGTCCGGGTGCAACACGCAACCATCCGAGTGAGAAAGGAGGTCTGGCGTGCTCTGAAGACTCATGTTGCGGCCCCGTGCGATAGCAAGAAGGGGACCGAACCAATGTTGCCTCAGCCAATAAGGGGCTACGAGGACTGCGTCTGCTTTGTCCGCTTTAATTTTGGCCACCACTCAGCCCAAGAGAGGAAATGGTGGGAAGATGTAAAGGAACTCCCCACTCCAAGGGAACTGGAATGCCTCCCCGAGACAGCTGGGGCCCAGGCCGCGGAAGCAAAGAGATCAACATTTGGAGTGCACCACCAGGACACTATCCACTGGAAGGCGCATCAGAGAGGCATTAGAAGAACTGCTCAGCGAGGAAGCCTTCCGAGCTGCTAACAGGTCGGCGGACGAAAAGAAATTGAGGAGAGACCATTGGCTTGGTGGGACTCAGCATGCTCAGTACCAGATGGGGGAGGGGTTCCCACGAAGCTGTTCAGTTCTGAAACTTTCCGAAAAGCTACTGCACATGCGCAAAGATTCCCATTGTGTGAGGCACAGAGACGACGACGACGAACTAGAAATTCCCATTTTCCAACCTAACTCCGAAATCTTGAGATCTCCATTCCCTAGAGGTGAGAAGGTTAGCAGGCTAGATTATGAGCCTTTGTTCCATTCCGTGTTTTAACATGTAGGTGAGAAAGGGGAGCTTCCTTCTTGATTTGCAACTGTTAATTGCATTCCTTGTTTAAGGTAACAGATTCTCTAAGGAAATCAAAAACCTAAGTTCCTGTTGAATTATCACATGCTATCTGAAAATGATAAACAGATTGGGACAGTTTAATGCTGACAGATACCAGACAGAGAGGATGTGCTTTGAACTAAGTGCTGTGTTCTGAATGTTTACATGAGGAAACTCACGTGTTTACTGTCTATAAAGTGGGCACAGGAAATGTGTTTTTGTCTCATCTTTGGATCTCCACAAAATGTCAACCAATTTCCACTGCAGAAATGAAACTTGCCATTTCTTGAGTCCTTGCTCACATTACTTTGCTAATTTGGACCCTTTCCTGGGCAACGAATCTCACTCTTGCGACAGCACCTCCTAACGTCTTTAAATGCCTGAATGTGGCTCAATTGTTTGTAATTCTGTGTGTTTGTGTGTGTCTATATAAAATAGTATACCCTGGCATTAGTCCTGGGCTTAAGAATCTTACACTGACTGTCAGGCTCATTTAAAAATATCAGCTGGGAAATAATCTAGATTGAAAACTCAATATATATCTAAAGGTACTTGTGAAAAGGTAGTAATTAAATCTAGTTTAAAGAGAGATTTGTCAACATAAACCAAAGCTTCTGAAGGCCACTATTTTATAAGATCTGCATTCTGGGAAGCTAACTCATATCTACCGGTAGATTTTATATTTTCTGGCCAAAGTGAGGTCATGGCCTTTGTGGATGGGTAGCATTCCTGTAGTGAACAGTGTTCTGTCTAAATTCACAAAGCTGCCTTATATGGAATCAGGCCATTAGGTTGCCCAGGGGAGTACTGTTCACTTTGGCAGTGCGTCTCCAACACTTCAGGTACTATGTCGTGCTGCTTGAAATTCTTTTAAATGGAGACATTGCCAAGGACCAGACCAAGTAACTTCTACACACCAAGTACATGCTGCTCTACCAGCAAGAGATTGTCTAGCTATGCTGAAATAGCAATTCTACTGCTATATACTACCTTTACTTTTTCAGAGCAATAAAATTATATTTTGGCCTCCTGCTCTGTACTTCAAATAGACTGAGAGGGAGAAAAGCAGTACAACAGCATCACTTCAGAAAACATTTATGGTTCATTACAGAAGCACTCTCTCGCTCACTCTTTTCATTCTCTTTTTATTTTAAAGTATAAAATACAGGATACCTCTTCTGGAAGTTACAGATAAATCCCAATACTCTAACCTGTCTTTGACACAGAAAGTTTAATCAAATTTCTCCTAGGAAGTCACCCATTGAATCAAGACATTCTTATTTTATCCCAACTATATTTATATACCTTTAACAAATCTCTTTAGATGTGTGTTTGTTAAGGATTAGACTTATGTCTAGTAAACTTTTTGTAACAAGTAGATATAAGTGGAATGTAACTTTGAGGTAAATGCAGCTTAGTAAATGTAAATTGGCTTTAAAAGGAGCATAAAAAGAATTAAACAAAATCTCTCTTAATTGTCTTTTTTTTTTAATTAGTTTGGAAGAGTGCCACCTCTGTAATGTTCTTAGGCAGGCTTCTTAGGTAAGCCATGCATCCTCTAAATTCCTGTAACCACCATTTTGTCCATTGTACTGTTCTCAGCCTTAGCTGAACTTCATATCTGGCATAAGCAGGATAGTTGTGTTGCACCACAATAGGAAGGAAAGGACTGCAAGTAAAAGACCACATGGCATCTCCATCTCCTGCTGCCTTGGAGGATTTAAAGCCCTGGGGCCAAAACAGACATTATATTAATTTTTTAAATGCAATATCAGTACACATTTTTCGTTATAAAAATAGTCACACAGCTGCAGAAGGGAACAGGAACCACAGAGAGAGGAAGTCTAACTTTTCTTTCCATGCCAAAGCCCAACAAAGATACCTCCTTTGAAGCAGCTATTTTCATCCCTATTGCTTACATGTAACCAAAAAAGTGCATTAATTGCCTTAATGGAAAGACCATCTCAAACCTCAGCTAGGAAGCTGCACTGCAGTTCACAGGTGGCGTGGTGAGTGGTGCAGGACCCAGCAATGGTACCCACAGCAATTTTTAGGCTACCAGCAATGTCATGTCAGTAACCCCAGCATTTTTTGCGGGTTCCTATGAAAGTGCATATTAGCAACCAATCAGAGAGTTGACCAAATCAGCCTCTCACCAACATTCCTGAGGTCTTCGCTTAGGTCTGTTGGGGAGTATAAAACCATTTCTCCAGTGCTGAGCCCTCAGTTTAATTCCACCCACTCCTTCTCTTGGTATAAGTTTTGTCATTTATCTGGCTTTCTCACGGGCTCAGCTGAGTATTTCATTAATTCCTGTCACAATTCTGGGCAGTACTGGATGGGACTGGATCCAGTTTTGGAGGCAGATAGGGCCTGTAGACCTGTCAGAGGCAGTTGGGGCAGTCTCCCATCAGACTTTGGGGACGCAGACTACAGGGATTGTACCCAACTTCGGTGCGGGGGACATAAGATCAACACAGTGGATTTTACTGACATGGAATCCCATGCCTGAAAGCCCTGCTGGTTTCCAGCAGGCAGGATGGAATCATTGGCCAATGCCCAGATTTGGATCCCCTGGCCAAGCCTTCACAGCTGTACCCAATAAAGTTGTAGCCTTTTCCCCATCTAATATTACAGTGTTCTTGCGGGTTATCCTGTAATAGATCCATTCTTTCATAACCATTAAGCCTGCAATTAACCCAAAGACCATTTATTTGTTTGTTTCTGTTTTCTGAGTGGTGTATTTTTGGTTTTTGCCTTTGGTTTTGGTTTTTTGACCTGCAGACCCAGGTGACATGCTGATAGTCATGATACTGATGTTTACAATATTTAACTGCAATGCAAGGAACTCCTACATACTCTTGTAAACTCCTGCTTAAAAGCCCTTTTTTTTTGTTACATTTAAACTGTATGTAATCTTAATAAATGTGTATGAAGTAGGAGTGGTTGGGCAGAGGAAAAAGAACTGACAACAAGAAAGTTTCTTGTGACTCTGTTCCCTTCTGTGATAATAAATGAGCCTATTATTCAACAGATCTGCTTGATAAAAGCAAGCTTTGTTTGTGACCATAATGCTCAGAAAGATGCAGGCAATAACATGGAGCACAACATCAACCATGGTCATAAAATGAAGAAAAACACATAACTCATTCTACTTTAAGAACATACTGCTGGCAAACTAATTAAGTGGCAGAGGTCCTGTGAAAGGAAGTCATCTAGATCAGTTTGATTGCTTTTAATTAAAAAGGTGTAGCACAGTACACAGGCAACAATGTGCTGAGGAAGGCTCAATACTTTGAACTCTTTCAGCCCAGTGCCTCATACTATGTAAAAGAGGTTCTTCAATGAGTCTAACAGTAATGTCAAACAGACTTCTCTGAAAAAGCACCTTGCCTGCCACCACTGATGTTCATTTAACATTCACAGTTGTGGGGAGTGTTGGTTGTACAGTGACTCACCAGGATAGCAAGCAGCCTGCAAAAACTATGTGTGTGCCCAGAATTCTCTGCAATTCAAAGACATCCCATGGCCAGTAAGCACAGTTCTTTTCCATACCAGTGTCAATGTGGAAAGAATACCCTGGAGCTAAAAGTTTGATCTAACCTGTTTCATTCTGGATGAGTTTATGCCATCCTTGCATCTTTCTTTCTGATGTATGCTAAAATGCTAGCCTTTAGGGAAAGAAACATTTTAAAAGATAGGGGCATGGTAGGCAAAATGTCAGAACTGATCAACAGAATGTGAATATGAACAAGTTCTAAAGCAAACTCTTTACGTCTGTTGTGCATCACTAAACCTTTGCCAAGACGTGCAGGTCATTTTCATACATGAGTCAGAGTTTAGGTTTTTCTCACAGAGCAATTTAAAGTGTGCATGTATACATATCACCTGGCAACTGAAACCATTTAACATTTACACCCCACCTTGAAAAAAGGCATCGCTCTTCAAATGTGACATAATGTAATGGGAAACAATATTATAGCAATGTTTGATTATTCTATTACTCACAGTTTTAGGAATGCTGTCCTAGATCTTCTTATTGTAAAAATTCTACTATTAATAATTAAATGGGTTGCAAAGCAATTTTTAAATATCATATTCATTAGCTCCTGTTTGAATTGTTTCCTCCAGAAGTTGAACCACTAAGCTTTCATTAACTGACTTGCGTTCATTGACATTTCTATCAGAGTGGATTAGCTATCAAACAAATGCAGTGCTTGAGGTTTTCTTTAAAAAAATGCTTCTCACACTAACAGTCAAGAGAAGTCTGTGACTGAATTTAAATAAAATGTAAAATACAGCTGAAGTATAATCAATAAAATAAGATGTCCACTAACTTTATTTCTAACAGTATTTATTGGTTATCCCGCTATTAGTCCTAACTAGAGCAGGTCCATTTAAATTATCTGTATTTTTGTAAGTAATAATTAACATGACCCATTCATTTCAAGGAATTCATTCATTTCATTTCAAGTAGGGACGTATCAGATCTAGCCCTTTAAACTTACTGTATCCTGTATTATTCTTCCACAGCATAAGAGTATTCTATATGAATATTTTCAAGCAATAAGATTCCTTACATGACCTGCTCCCAAGTTATTTGCTTATATTATTAATATTAGTGGTAGTAATAACTACATGCCCCAAACCACAGAGTTCTAATGTCAGCCTCCAGCTGTTTATTGTATCGCTTGCCCCTGAGTTTGCTGCCTCAAGTTTTCATGTAACTTAATTTTAAAAAATAAGGAAATTAATTATGAGAAATTACTTAGCTACATGTCTGGATTACTCTGAAATGCTCTATGTACGGCTCCCTTTGAAAAGCAATCAGACACTTCAGTTGGCCTTAGGGGGAGGCCCTTTGCTTGATCCTACCACTATCACATTTGGCAGCAACACAGGAGACAGAATTCCGAGTGGATGCTTTCAGGCTTTGAAACTTCCTTCCTAGAAAAGCTAACTTTGCTGTCCTGCCATGACCTAGCAAGCAAAAAAAAAAAAAAAAATCTATTCTAACAGGGTGTTAGGAACCAGCTGTAAGGGCTATTAATAATGTACTGCTTTACTAATGTTTATGTCTTTTAATAGATTTGTTTTTTTAAAAAAAATATAGATAGTTCAATTGTATTTTACTAGTGTTTACTTAAACCTTATACTTGCTTTTATCAGTATTTGTTTCAATTTACACAAGCTCACAGCTTTGAAAAGGCAGGATATACATGAATTGATGATGATGTAGTTTTCAGTCACTTTCATTACTTTTGTTATTTTCTTTTATAATTAATTTGTAATTAATCAATGAAATTTAATGAACTATATTAAAACATTTAATAATGTTTCTAAAACTGTAAAATAAATCATGTTTCTAAATTGAAAAAATGCACAAAAACAAAAGTGTGGTCCTCAAGCGTTCAGACAGCCTTAAAAATGGCACCCAGGTTTACTGCAGCTGCCCATTGTTGCTTATAATAATCACTCACTGATCATTCTAGCTTTAAATATTACTTTTGTTATCAAAAGCATTGATATCCTGCCTTTCCTCCACTAAGCTGAAGGCAGCATGTATACCTCTCCTGCCTACTTCATCATCTCTTGAGGAGCCTGGGTGATTGGTCAGGCATTCAGATATAGTGACGAAGCCCAAAGTCACCAAGTGAGTTTCATTTATCAATGGACTAGAAGCTGGATCTCCAAAATTCCAGTCCAGTACTCTAACCATTGCAGATCACCGGCTTGAAGATAACGAAGTGTTTCCTTGCTCTCACCACCACTGATAACAATTTGTCCACTAATAACACCTGTGAGATTTTGTCTCTCAAGCAAGCAAGCATTTGACATAAAACTGAGCTGACCTTCATACAGCCACCCAATACACAAATGCCCTTGGCAGCTCATAAAACAAATCAAGCAAGCAATAAAACGAACCTCCTGAAATAAAAGTGCCAGTAATTCTTAAAAATAAAGATGGTCAATGGTTCTTGAGACTTTCTTTCTCATAAAAAGTGACACAAGGTCATCTCCTCTAGCAGTTGATGCTCCCATCGCTCTCTCAAACCCACTTTCCCCTTGTCCCAACCAACCTTTATGCAGAAAGGAAGTTTCTCTAATTTTGATGTTAATCCTATCTAATGTAAGTGTGGATGTTCTCATTAATTACTAATCCTTGTTCTGAATCCTTTTAATCTCTTTGAGTCAACGAAAGCTTGAGTCAATGAAGCCTCACAGGTTAATGATGTGATACCAACAACAAAAAGTGCTTCCTTTTAACTGTTTTAAATAAAATATCTTTCAGTTTTAGCAGATGTTTTCTTGTGTATATATCATGAAATAACACAGGAATGACAACTTTGATTTCACTAAACAAGAACTTTTCAAAGAGATAACTGTACTATCTGTTTCAATATTAAAAGATTGAAGAAAAGGGGAGCCTTGTGCCACCTTTAAGTTTAATCAATTTATTTTCCTCCCTGCCTCTTATACTGAACAAGAACATAATGTTTATATGTTCCAGTTTTGCTTTTTGTACCCAATGCCTTTCCTTTCCATTTGTACAAATACAACCATAAAACTAAATGGCATATATTATGAGACATATTTGATCATATCACATACAGGCAGTGAAAGTTTCTAAGAGGAATTGCACCACATATGCTTGCTGAACATTTGGCTAAATTAATTCAAATGGCTCATAAAAAAGAAGCCGTGCTCCATTCTATGGAAAACGTCAAAAATAGCACCTCAGATTTTGATTCCCTTTTCCACAAACATAGAGTTAAGGTCTTAATATTTTTCCCCTATGTTTGTAAGTTTGTGTGCAAAATCTGTTTGTAAATGTTAGCTGTTTGTGATAAACTCCAGAACAATGACAGATTGTATGCTGTACTTCTCCGAACACTTGAGCACTCAAAACTTTCACTCTGTCCACCGATCTGGCTACGCTAGATTCACCAGAAGTCTCATAAAAGGAGAAAGAAAATGTTGTTTCAATGGTCCGTACTGATTTATCTCTTTTGAAAAAGCTAAATTATTTTGAAAATCATTATGGCTCTTCTGTTCTAAAAGCAATAGGTTTCTCTCTGTAAATGCTATTCTTTACCTTTCTTCATGCATGTAGCCAGCAGTATGAGAACCAATTCCGTTAGTGCAACATAAGATTACACAGACTTGTTGATAAATAACTCAGGGATATAATCACTTCACTTGAGTCTTTCTTGTGCAGATTGGAAGGAGAGTCCTCACTGAGCAGGAAAGACGAATGCAGCTGGACCCATTCACATGGTCATGCTCTTCACAAGCTCCCTAGTACACAGTGGGATGATTCCATAAGGAAGCAGCAAGACACATGGGCTGGTATGTGAAGGGTAGAACTTGGAAATAACATGCTGTGAATAATGTCTGTATTCATTATGCATTCATTTTTGTGTTAACAAAGGCCATTTCCACACAAGGGAATTAAAATGGCCCAGTGCGTCCTCTCACGGAGGTCATCTGCACCTTGGAGCGGACTAGGTTCAGACTACTTACCTAAGATCCGCACCTCAGTCTTCTCCGAAACGCCCCAAACTGGTCCTCAAGTGTGCTTTTTAAAGAACAGTAGAAAACCGTTCTTTAATTTTTCGGAGTGCGCCATTGCGTTCCTGCTCACTTGTACAGATTCACAGGCTCGCACCAATGCAAGCCTGCGATCTGCGGAGGGTGGGTTTTAGACGTAGTGAGCTTCAGCGGTTGGTCGGGACCCATGACCAACTGGAAGCCGCCATTTTGGAAGCCAGAGCAGTGCGGATCTAAGACCTTGCACTGCTCCGATTCACCCTGGACGAGACAAGGAGCCCTGTGGAAGGGCTTAAGGGACAGTTCACGTTGGTCCGTGCCCAGAAGATCCAGTAAGTAACGGCACGGAGCGATTCCCTCACCTCGTGCGGAAATGGCCATAGTTAAGTTCCGTCTAACTTTAATCAGTACATCCTATGATGTTAATGATTACACATAGTTGCGTATGGCATTATAATAACTATACATTAAGGAGAGGAGATAGTTTGTAGGAGGTTTTTGGCCATTTTTATTTCTATACATTTTTTAAAAGGATGTGCACTCTCTGAAACTAAGTTTTTCTTTTCTTTTCTTTTTTTCAGTCTTTAAACATCTGCCCTTTTTATCTCTTTAAAATCCTTTATTCCTGTCTTAAATCATACAAGCAATTTGGTGGCTCATATAAAGTCCCCATTAGCACTCCAGGAACCCTCCTGAAAATCGAAGTACTAACAGAAGCATAAAAAGGGCACAGAAATAAGGTGGAAGGAATTACAAGGCACACATATGCCCTGCTTATCTTTGGTGCGTCTAACTCTTTGAGGCTTCTCAGAGAGCTAATGGTTTCTTTATATGAGCTGCCAAGTGGCTTGTATGGTTAATAAACAGAGAAAGAGAGTTTAAATAGAGAAAGAGAGAATTTTCAAGACAAAATAGTGTGTGGAACTAGAAAGTGGCAGATGCACCCTATTTCTTTTGAAACTATGCAGATGTAAGTAGTCAAACATAAAAGTCACCAAGTGCACAAAATAAAGCATGTTGATAAAGCATTGTCTGGGGGCTAAGTCACAAATGTCAAGCAGAAAGCAGTGTAAATGATACAATGTTTATAAAATAGCATTAACACCAATGTATTTGCATTTTTGTCTTAACATTCCAGTCTTTGGTGAAGGGAGCTTAGCTGTGCATTTCAGGGGTGCCAAGAAGTATCCACCTAAAGGTGTACACTTGCTTTTGCCCCCTTATTCATATGAGACTGAATGGATAAGATCATGTTGCTAGCATGAACTATTCTTACTATATTTATAGTGATTAACTACGAATGAAGAGAATAGCAAAGTTCAAGAACAGTCCACTTCTTTCTCATAAAGCTCTTCAAGCTCTACTCTGTAGTATATGACTCACAATTAGTACTTCCAATCTTCTCCTTTTTACCTCAACAATCCAGTTCAAATGTGACTATTTACATACCTGTAACATTACATGATTTTCTGTATTCATCTGTACAAATGCATCTCAACGGACTTGACACTCAACAATGGAAAGACAAAGCAAAAATCAATTTGATCCACACATCACTTCTATCCATCATCAAAAACTATATCAATAGGCAAGCCATCAACCAATGGAGTAAAAGGGATTAATATTTTTAGCCTTTACAGTCTGTTTTGCTCTATTATCGTTATTGCCATTAAAAGAATCATTGGTACTTATTTATAGGACTATTAATATGCAAGATGACAGAATGTAAATGATTTGTTCTTCAACACTAAAAAACTGCAGTATACATAGGAAACACCTATCATTATGTGAGAGAGATACAGATTTTTTTACTACATGCCTCACATGGAAGCCTCATATCTTGGCTGCTCACAGGCAATGTAGAACTTTTGGAAGATGGAAAGGGCCATAAAACAGAGCTATTGGGCAGGAACACCCAGGGAAGCAGGCATGAAATGAGGCATCCACGTCTCAGAATTTAACTTCCAGGGTTCATGCCAAGCTGATACACAATGCAGAGAACAATGTTGCATAATATACTGGCATTTGAATATTTGAGAAATGGGGTTTGAGAAGTGACTAAAGGAAAGACATTTCCTCCAACAGCCAGAGTTCAGCTAGGACATGCACTGCTAGTACTTTGCATTTTCATTTTCTCTGCTTGTTTTAAGTAGTAGTGGCTTATCCCTCCTACTGCCTATCTGCCAAGAGTTGCTGTTGCTGTGGTTCTTCTTCTTCTTCTTCTTCTCCTCCTCCTCCTCCTCCTCCTCCTCCTCCTTCTCCTCCTCCTTCTCCTTCTTCTTCTTCTTCACAACCAGCCACAAACAGACTTCAGAGGTGCTACAAGTGAGTACTTTGCACTCAGCCCAGCTCAAAGAGAGATGATGAGGACATGGAGTCTTATTCCTCCAATAGGGCCAGGGCAACAGCAAAAGGAGTAGGTGCTGTAGCCACTCAAAGGTTGGCCTTTCTTCAACATCCTCTGCAACCTCAATTGCAAAAGCAATAAATACAACACATAAGGGGAAGTAAAGAGCCCTGCCTTGAAGGGATCCCCTTTCAAGTGTCCCCAGAACAATGCACCAGGCACAGTTCCAATCCATGTACACAGATTTTTTCCCCTTTAATTGATTTCAGATTCCTCCTCTGTTTCTCTAAAATCTGGTCAATATTTCAGAGAAGCATTCCTGATCTGAAAACATTTTTCTCCACCCTTTGTTCCTCTCTATAGAAAAGCAGATATGAATACAGATCTCATGCAGTAACCTTGGATCTAACAGGAAGTTGTAAGTTTGTGAGCAGGATCTGAGAAATACATTTGATTTTACAATAATTAATTAGATTGTATTTTATTTCATAGAACCATTGAGCCCAACCTCCTGCCATGCCAGAATATACCATCAAAGCATTCCTGACAGATGGCCATCCAACCTCTCTTTAAAAGCCTCCAAAGAAGGAGACTCTGCCACACTCCGAGGCAGCATACTCCACTGCTGAACTTCTCTTACCATCAGGAAGTTCTTCCTAATGTTTAGATAGAATCAGTGGTGGACTTTGGAGTGCATGGAAGGTGAGTGGGTGGAGGGGGGCAGATGCATGGCTACAGTGTGTGGGGAAGTGGCTATGATGTGTGGGGGGGCCAACAAGGAGCCGCAGCACTCCCAAAAAATTGCCATCAGAGGCACACTGCCCCCCATCTCTATGCAACTGGATAGAATCTCTTTTCCTGAAGTTTGATGCTATTGCTCTGTGTCCTAGTCTCTGCAGCAACAAAACATAGGCTTGTTCCTTCCTTTGTATGACATCCCTTCAAATACGTAAACATAACTATCATATTGCCTCTTAACCTTCTCTTGTCCAGGCTAAACATACCTACCGGTAGCTTCCTAAGCCACTCCTCTTAGGGCATGGTTTCCAGGCTTTCATTTTGGTCACCCTCCTCAACACATTCCAGCTGGTCAATATCCTTCCTGAACTGTGGTGCCCAGAACTAAACTCAGTATTCCAAGTGGGATCTGACCAAAGCAGAATAGAGTGGTACATCACTCCCCTTGATCTAGACACTGTAATCTCGATGCACCCCAAAATCACAATGGCTTTTTTAGCTGCCGCATGACAACGCTTACCCATGTTCAGCTTGTAGCCTATTAAGACTCCTAGATCTTTTTCACATGTACTGTGGTCAAGCCAGGTGTCACCCATCTTATTTTATTTATTGATTATTGATTATTATTGATTTATTGCTAATCATGCTACATCCATATACTTTTTTTTTCTTTTTAAGGCTATCCCAAATGCTGTACATAAATTCCCATTTATCTGCTCAAAACAATACTTTTGTACAAAATAGTACTTTTGAGGCTTCTTCTTTATTAATAACTTTTTCCCTCTTGATGCTTGACTGCCCCCATTTGACCACACTTTAATGTTGCTGAGCCACATATATACCTATTTTCATCTGTGAAATGCTGGACAGCAGAAGGTATGGTATAATGGTTTGAGCATTGAGCTATGACCCTGGAGACTAGGGTCTGATTCTTTTTGCTTGGCCATGGACACCCACTGAGTGACTTTGGGCATGTCACACATTCTCAGCCCCAGAAAACCCCATGATAGGTTCGCCTTAGGGTCATCATAAGCTGGAAGACACAAACACCAAGAGGGAAGAGGGATGCTGGGCTTCAGGAGAAGTTAGATGGCTTGAGATAGTTAGGGAAGTGAGGATGAGAAAAAGAGTGAACAGCACATGTTTAACAAAGAAAACAGATAGTTGGTTCTATCTGTTTAATGTACATTCTTACCCAGGACAATAAAAGGACCAGTTGTGAAGGCCTCAGAGTAAGAGAATGCATTTGTAACCCTTATACAGCCTTGAAAACATATTTCTCACATGGTACAGCTTTTCTTTTCCCGTAGTCAGGTTCATTTCACAGAAGGCATTCTGCTTCTCCTTACAATCCAATTGATATCAGTTTATTCTTCCACTGTTAGCATTAATATGTCTCTAATAAGTATTCTGTTCAAGAATCATAATCATTCCACCTATCCAAACTGAACAGGAACACTTGCCCTATGTGGCTGTGCAGCTAAGAGATGATTTATCTGTACTGTAGTGCACTGAATATGAAAGGAAGTATTCAGTAATTATAGGCCAGGAAGAGAGAGGACACCTGTTTTCCCAGATATGTTAGCCTTTGGGAAGAAATTCTCTCCATTTTCACTTTCACATGGACAAACCAAAAAAAGGGAAATGAAAGTGCCAGATGATTGCCAGAAGCAGGCTGAGCATTTAGACTGCTTAACAGATATCTGCTTGCAAACCTTTCTAGTAAAGTATATGCACATACACAGTACATACCAAGTTCTACTGAAAAAGCAGTCTATTGTGCTAAATGTCTATATAGCCACTATTAAAAAGGGGCCAGCATGTATAGGCTATTAACATAAATATATTTAAGAATCATTTTTTAAAATGCATCAACATTCGATTTCTAGCAAGAGAAATGTCAGCTTGGGGCAAATGGTGCTGTGTCAAATTTTTCTAAATGTTTCAATTCTTTATTATTATTTCAGAGCTGTTTGATGAACAAAGCACACTCTGTCTGACTTCCCTCAGATGGATTTGACGTCTAAACCCCATGAAAACTGTTTATATGCATAAGACCTTCAATTACATGTCAAAATATGCTGTCTCTTTTTGTACCAGATCTCAGAGACTACTGCAGGAACAGTATAACTACTTCTTTTATTTAATGTATAATTTATGGCAGTTTTCTCTCCTTGCAAGCTTTTCACACTGTATTAACAAAAAGCCAATGGCTTTAAATCATGAGGAATGCCTTCTCTCTTCTCTCACTCTTTCTAGTGTTAGAAGAGAATGTACACAGGCACATTTTTGGCAATCACATAAAAAAAATCAAAATATATTATATATATTTCTGTATTATGAAAATTGCACTGCTCTAAATGCAAATAGCATCTTATCTAGTCCAATCATCACAGGCTCTTCCTCCAAAATCTATTGTCGCATCTTTTGAATAGATAGGTTCACAATGCATCAGCTGATCTTTGGGGAAAGGCAGTTTGGTTCCCCCTGTTCCTTGAGAGGAGAGTGGGATTGATTTTAGAAGTTTGTTGGGATCAATTTCCAGTTGGCTCCTCTTCTCCCGTTCTTCCTCACTGGCCATAACACTTGGTAATTAAATAGGAAAACAGTTTTATGAAAACTTAATTCTTGAGTCTATTTGGTTCCCCTCCCATTTTCTTTTTATAGTTTATACTACATTAGATTGTAAACCACCACACAAGGACTGTTCTGCTTTCATCCATCCATCCATCCATCCATCCATTAAATTTATACCCTTACTTTCTGCAAAAAAAACAAAAAAACAAAAACCTGTAGTCAGCTTGCTTACATGACAGGACTGTGTGTGGTTGAAATATTATAAAATCAAGAAATATAAATTAGGAACTTGCTCTTTTTCTCTACACTTCTTTTTCCAAGTGAGTAAAAAGGTCACTTGGGGAAGGTGACTGTGAGCCATCAGTCCATAAGCAGTTTCTCTGTTCTGACTCATAGTTGGTCCAGGTTTATCTTTTGTTTTTTCATTTTTTTTAATGGAGCATTAAAATCATAGAACAACATACTGTGAAGTTTAAACCTCAAACTATCCACATTCACTTGGAAGCATACTTTCTACAAAGTCTCAGAGCAGGAAAAGGAAACTAAACAACTGTGAAATGTAAGACCTTATACAGTGTTCAGTAGTCCAAAGCAGAAAAGTATCTTCACCTCTTCCATTCACTTAAAGGAGGGGGGCAGCACCCTAGAAAGGAAGTTGCTTATTGGCTATAATATAGAGCAAGAGTGTCAAACTCAATTTCATCTTGGGTCACATTAGCATTATGGTTGCCCTCAAAGGGCCGGTGTATAAATGTATCTACTATTTTATCATACTACATAATTGCCCCTACATTTGATTATGACTGTTTATTATATTAACTTTTGGTCCCAGTTGAGACCCTCTCTGTACCTCTTTCTATCCCCTTGCCCCTCTCTGTGCCGCTTTCAGCCCCCCAGACCCTCTCTGTGCCTGTTTCTGTCCCCAGATCCTCTCTGTGGCTCCTTCTTTTCCCCTTCCTTGTAGCTTTTTCTGTCCCCCTGCCCCTCTCTGTACCTGGTGAGCCTGATCCCCATTTTGCAGGCCTCTGGCTGCTGATATTCTGAAGATGGGCCCAGCAGCCCACAATCGTGATCTACTTCTGCTTAAACCATGATGACTAAATGAAACAGACACTTGATCACATTACAGAAGACCCAGTGTTACCTGTATACTTAAAATCCATTAAATAACTTTAAATCAATACTCATTTTTATGTTTATGCAAACATCACTGCTCAAATAAAAATGGCATATAATTGTTGAATTTGCATGACTTCAAGTAATTTACAACTTATGGCAAGGGAAGGGAAAGGGAAACCCTGCCAAGATTTGTTCAGAAGGGGTTTGCCTTTCCTCTCAGGCTGAGAGAGTGTGACTTCCCCAAGGTCACACAGAAGGTTTCCACGTTTGAACAGGGATTCAAACCCTGTTCTCCAGAGTCCTAGTTCAACACTCAAACCACAACACCATAGTGGTTCCTTGGTATTTAATGACTTACCTCTATATTGCATAGGCATTGTAAGCCTGCCATTATAATTATAATAATATGTATTTGAAAAACTTATAACAGGAACGTTATCATTTAAGTCATCAAGTATATCAAGATTAAAAATCATTTGTCTTGATAATTCATCTGTTAAATATGGCATACTAATAGAGATAACTTTGAAACAACAGCAAAAGAATAAAGACTCTTAGCTCCGAAATGGGAAATAGTACATTGATCCTCATTAAACAGAGACAAACCCACTCATCTGATAACTATTAACCCAACGCAGGGTTGGCAGTATTAAAATGCTGCACTGTCTTTTCATAATGACCTTTGTGAATAGTTTAATTAAAAATAATGATTGCAGAAGGCTGAACATGTTTAGTCAAAAAAGGCATACAAATAAAGCGGAACGTAATGGTGAATTAATGCTTTGCATTAAGATTACAAAAGAAAGTACTGTCAATGAACTCTTGAGTATCAACTCTTTATATGGTATTTAAACTATATAAAGATTATGGTATTTTCACAGTGAAATACAGGGCCAAAAATTATTGCGTTATGGCAGAAAGCATGGAAATGTGTAGTACTGCATGAAAGGCTCTTTCGAGTGCTTTAGAGTAAACATAAATACAATGCTTTAGAAAACCACTTTAGAACACTGTAACTTTTTTGGCAGCAATTATTTTTAAATTTTCTAGGTTCTCTATGGCAAGGATAATTTTGTCTCTAGCCAAAGCACTATGTATAAGCCCATCTTTCACTGATTCTTTCTTCTATCAGTCTCAATATTACAGTTGAACTGAGATCTTGCAAGAGGTCATGAAGAATTAGTGTGATGCTTTCAAACAAGTCTCTAGTGGATATTTACTCATATCACACTTTCTCACACACACAAAATTCCTCCAACATTTTCTTCACTAGGATATAGTTGCTAAGTAACTTCCAGGTATTGCTCAGGTTCATGGGATGCTACTGCCCTAGAAAAAGATAGGAAATTAAACTCTACTGTTCCACTACTGCCCTGAACTGTCAACTTGTTGGAAGAAATTCCTATTTCTTGCATTTAGACCAGAATAGTGATATCAC
The DNA here is from genome assembly GCA_948474755.1 of Ctenosaura bakeri. NCBI lineage: Eukaryota > Metazoa > Chordata > Lepidosauria > Squamata > Iguanidae > Ctenosaura > Ctenosaura bakeri. The sequence goes on from CAOLHI010001167.1 coordinate 379,706, forward strand.
TGAGGTGCATATTACTACTCTTGGAAATATAAGTACTGTAGGCTTGTAACGCTCACCTCAACTATGGTCCTTTCCACACTACAATCTTATAGTGCGATTATTCCACTTTCAACCTCCTAGGGCATCCTGGGGTCAACCTCCTAGGGAATCCTGGGGTTTGCAGCTTCGGGAGGGGCCAGCCGGCCCCTCCCAAAGCTGCAAACTCCAGGATTCCCTAGGAGGTTGAAAATGGAATAATCACACTATAAGATTGTCGTGCGGAAAGGGCATATGAGTCATGGTAGGGAGATCTCTCCCCTCTATGTAAATACAACTGTTGCAGCGCTACCCAGCAGCAGTATACTAGGTACCAGAGACCATGGCAGCGGGCAGGAATAGATATCATTTCCTGCTTGCCATTTGAGCATCACCAAATTGCTACAGGGACACATAACTTGCCTATAGTGAAATATGCCTTGATTGCATCATGGTTAGACTACTGTATCGTACACTACATGGGGCTGCCTTTGAAAACTGATCAGAAACTTCGGTGGGTTCAAAATATTGCAGTCAGAATACTGACCAGGGCCAGTTATAAGGGGCATATAATTTCCTTATTAAAACAGCTTCACTGGCTGCTGGTTCATTTCCAGACAATTTGAAGTGCTGGTCATGACCTATGAAGCCCTATATGGCTTAGGTCCAGACTGTCTTTCCATATGAACCTGCCAGAGATTTAAGATCTATGGAGAAAGGGTTTCTCTTGGTCCTGCTACCATCAGAGGCTCACTTAGTGACACAGCATTCTTAGTGGCTGCTCCTATCCTCTGGAGCTCCCTGCCAGGGGACACTGGGCTGCCCCCCTTTCCTTTTACTGGCAGGCAATGACCTTTTTGTTTAAGCATGCTTTTAATGTATAAGCAGGGAAACTTTTATTGGAAAGTTGTACTTATTCACCTTTTTAAAACTTTTGTACAGCTTTTAAAATATTTTATATTGTTTCATATTGGTATTTGAATTGTTTTTAACATTTCATTGTCCTGATTTTCAACAGACTCTTCTGGAAGCCACCAGAGGTGCCTCTCTGGAGGAATGGTCATACAAAGACCTGCACCAAAAACACAGGTTTGGGAGGAATGCTTCTGCACAGAATATACTGTTTTCTGTGACTGTGTGTGTATATGTGTGTAAATTATCTTCTTTTTTTAAAAAAGTCTTAAACATGAAAACCTTGGGGTGGTTTAGTTTTGATGGTTTTGTTTTGACAGGATAGTTCAGTTTTTCAAAACACTCTTTCACATCAAGAATGAAAAGGTTTACAAGCAACCATTAATTTTCTGCTATTATACCATGATTGTCTCTACACAGGTCAGGGGAATACATCTAATGCCCACAGTTAGGGACATGGGCTACAACTTGTAATAGTGTTACACATCCTAGAAAGAAGAAAAGGTGAGCTTATATGATTGTCTTTGTATTCTTCCTTTAAGAATTCTTCCGCAGTTGCTTCTTGACTTTATCAAAGGCTTGACACATACTCAGCACCATAAAACAATAATGTGGATCAGTGGAAGGGAGAGTCTGCAAATAAAAAAATCAATGACAGGTAGGGAAAACAACAGAACACATTGGTCATTACTAATTCTAGCCCATTAAATTCAATAGGGCTAAAGTGTGATTAAGTTAGTCTGGATCCATCTCAATATATTTATTAAATTGCTTTTCCAATTACTCATACACAGTTACAGAAATAGTCTCATCTGCAGAAATATGAATCCTAAAAATGCAATCATAATACACTGCTTTAAAAAACAAACAAACAAACAATGGATTCTGGGAAATGCTGACAAGATTGTTTGACTATCAAGACAGGTTACTTATATATGTCACAAATACCCCTGGGCTAAGACAAATTTTAAAAAGAAAAATATTGGGATAATGCAAAGAACAACCAATACAATAAACTGTTACTAAGTATTTTTCATTTGCACACAATGTATTCTTTTGAATACATAACTCTCTCCTAAACCAATGATCATAGGGGAACAAACAAAACCATTAATAAAGAAAAGAAAAATTCAGTATGCATGTCAAATACGTAAAGGAAGAAACAATAATGAAGCAAAAAGAATAACCACAGACTCAGATTAGGTCAGATAAAACTACAGTAGTTTACTAAAATGAATAAGACTATTTTAATGGTGTAAAGAGTGTTCTCAACCCAAATTAAATTAACAACTATGGGAGAATATAGCAAGTTTCTAATGACTAGTTTTTTTTGGTTTTTGTTGATGTTGAGGCATTTACTAGGGTCATGCAAGCTTAGGGTTCCAAGTTCAAATGAAATGACACACTCTCAGAAAAATAAATAACCCTGGAAAGCTGTAACATGAGGCATGGGGTAGAAGCTGAACTGTCTTTTGCTATGACATTTCAGAGACATTATTGAAGAGATGGAAACTTGCTTAAGCAACCAGGATCAGTGAGATAAAAACATCTGAGAGAAGGCCCTGGAAGAGGGGATTCATAAACGTTACTGTGGAGGTAAAAGAGGAGTACTTTCCATTTCCTAATACTCATCCTGTGGTAGATTAGAATGGCATGCATTGCTACCTTAGTCTGAAAATGTCTTTAGGAAAAGGGATTCAACAGCAAAGTTGGTGAATCTATTTAACATACTATTCAAGAATACAACTCGAATGCAATTACTACTGGCTTAATTGGCCTGCAGAAACAAGTGGGCACTCCAATAATACCTTCTCTGCAACCAGATGTCACACTTTGTGCCTGTTATCTGACTAGAAAGACAGTCAGGTAGTCTAATTTCTTTGGCAGTGACAAATCTGTGGCCTGGACTGTATGCGTAAAGGTTGGTTATAGATGTATTTCAGTCCTCTGACAACACTTCATGAAATACCCAAGGTTTCCTCCTTATAGTTTTACAGATGCTATGTAGGGTAATTTCCAATATAAAGTTTATATACCGGAATTGTTGCAGTAAGACGACACAGCTGTGGATATGATAAACTTTTTAGCATTCAGAGCTAAGAATGTCTGTAAGCTATGCCTTTGGGTTTTGTAATCTCCATAGCAGCAATCACAGCTTACATATGCTGCAAACTGCATACAGATTTGATAAACTGTTTGAGGAAAGTTCATTAGGGGCTGCTAAAAAGGGGAAATGTTTATCTATGCATTGATTCCCCCCTTACAGCAGGATAGCAGAGAATAATTGATTAAAAATAATAATCTGAGGTTTGATCCTGATACATATGCACACAAGATTTAGACACAAGGGATGCTAAACTGGTATAGGGGTTCCTTGGAGCATTGCTAGCTGCTGACTCAGAACCTCCATACTGCAGAGCACAACATGCAGTAATTCTGCTATGCCAACAAAGGTCTCTCTATCTGCTTTAGTGAACATGTCTATGGAGGTGGCAGATAATAGACAACTAAATGAAAGAAAAAAAGCAAAGCATTAACACAAAGAGATGGGAGTAGTGCAAGAACTATATGCAAACAAAATTTCCATATTATTTAATTTGCTAAAATTTAATCCAGATTCTAGCCAGATTCTGGACAGTTAGCTGGCCTGGATTCTAAGCTTTCCTTTTTAAAAGAAGGAAGCAGAAAGATAAGGAAAAATGCAGTCATATTAGTTTACACTCAAGTAAATGTGCCCCGGAACATTTATATATTGGTATTTATCAAGATTTCATCCCATTCTCTACTGAAATATAGAGTGGAAATGAAATAGTAGCAATAGAATGGATGAGATTATAGAGGAACAGGACAAATTTATAACAAGGAGGACCTTAATTCTGGTCATTAATGAACAGTAGATGGATGGTACCATAGACATACCAGCACACATCAGCTCATTAACACATTTATTGTGATGAAAATTAATCCAGGGCAAACAAAAGTTAAACTAGAATATTTTCTAGTAAAAAAAATAAAGTCTATCTCTGAAGAAAATCACACCTTACTCATCCCTGCAATTCCTGCTGTTTCCACTCATATTACTATCCATTTTTTCCTGTTAAGCAGATTACAGCTTGTTACTTGCAGGGGCTTCCTGGGGCTTTCTCATAGGTATACATAACTTTCTGCCATCTGTTGTTTTTTTTTTTTTAACTGATAGCAAAACCTAAAATGATACTTGGATGAAGGAAAAGAATTGAGCTCCATCAAATCTGCAGATGGCACTGTTACCTCAAAAGAAGGGGACTGCTTGAGGTCTTCCAGCAGTACCCGAAACTCCAAGCAAAAATGAATAATTAATCAGTTCTAATAAAGAAGTCTCCAAGAGTGGCAGTAACTAGGAGGATCTTTTCACCAGTGCTTATAGGGTCCTTGCAGTAAAACCAGACAGTGATTCAAAAGTAAACTAAAAATGTGCTTATTGAGGGGAATTCAGTCATGCACACACAAAAGACTCAAACAGTCACACACTCGCACAAGAGCTAACTGAAGGAAAGAGAGGAAAGGGTGATAGTAAATTTTCAAGGTTTTTAGGTGATGATTACCAATCCAGGAGAGTAGCAAAGAAACAGAGATGTGGCTTGGACTTCTGTCTATGAGCAGTACAAATTAGAATTCAAAGTTACAAAGTGGCATCCAGCATCTGATGTACTGCAACTAACTGGTCGAAATGAAGGATTTTTATACCCAAAATCTGCCTGGAGGGCATGTGTATAAATAGTTTTCTGTTAGAGCAAAGGATTTTTGCAACATTGACCAATGGGTTGATGGTTTTAGGAGGTAGGTGACAAAGAATTAATAGCCTGCTGGATAATCTATACCTTGTGGGTAGGCAAGGGGGATAAAGGAATAGGTGTTGAAGGGAAGAGGAAATGGGAATATACCAATCAACATTTCCATGTGAATACTGGTGACTCTTTTGTCTCATCTCTTTGTCTCAATGGCTAGCGGGAAGTTCATCAGCACTTGAAAGCTTCTGGTATGACCTAGTTGAACCTGTGAGGGGTCTCTTGACCTGTTTATCTGATCAACTTGCCTCTTATTCAGCCTGGCTTTCAGCCATGGTCATGTATTATTGATATCAATTAAGCCATATCAAGTGTGGCCATGTATCTACTAACAATACCAACCTGGAAGAGGTAAGTAATAGCTCAGAAGGCAGCAATAAGATACAGGATAACCTCAATACCTGGAAGACCTGGCCTAAAATTGTAAGGCTTTACATTTAGGCAGGAAAAACCAAATGTAAAAATATAGGATGAGTGATGTTTGGCTTGATAGTAGTACATGTGAAAATGATCTGGAGGTCTTGGTACACCACAAGCTAAATATGACTCAAAGGCATAATAATAAGCAGCAAAAAAGCTAATGAAAATCAGGCTGCATTGACAGAAATATAATGACCAGATCGAAGGAAATAATGTTATAATCTATTCTGCTTTCGTTAGATCTCACCTGAAATGCTGTGTATACTTCTGAGCAACAGATTTTACAAAAGTATCAACAAACTGAAACATGTCCTGAGAGGGCAATCAAAATGTTTAAAAGGTTCAAAACCAAAGGATTATTGAGGGAGTGAAGTATGTTTAGCCTGGGAAAAAAGAAGATAGGATAGCAATCTTCAAAATATCTGAAGAGCTATCATAGGAAAGAAAGAACAAGATATGTTTTCTGCTATTACAGTAGATGGGATCTGACCCAATACATTCAAATAGGAGATTCCTGTTTACATCCATATCTCTAAATGTTCTCTTTTGGGCCTACGGAAGATGCTAAGATTATGTACTGAAAAGTAAAAAGTTTCGACATGCCAAGAAAAGACAGCAGGCACTATGAACTTACGGGCAAGAATTGGTATGAAGGCATGTGAAATCCTAGATAAACATTTTAGACATGCATGCCCACCAACTGCTTGAGAATGCATGACATCAGTAAATGCACTAAACATTGTTACAGTAGTTATACGCCTATACAATAATGACCAAGCAACTTCCCTCACTCCACTTCATAAAGGTTCAATCACCTCATGCATAATCAATGTATCCTCTTATTGGCCACTATAGTAGTAGATGTATGTGACAGAAACAAAGCAGCAATACAAACCAAGTCCTCCAGATTCCCTACTTACTGGGAACACTATGCAATCAAAGTTATGTATTTTTAAGTAATCATTTATTTTATGTAGACACTAAAAGCAATCCCATTTATTCAAAGTGCTTCAGCTTCAATCCAGCTGAATTCTGCCCTGCACAGAATAGCAATTCCCAAAACTGTTCAAAACCCAGTGCATTTTGAAAAATAATCCTATTAAATCAGATAGATGTCAATGTTAATAAACACATGTCTGTAGTAATAAGATGTCAGTATATTAAAATCCTAGAAACAGATACGAAATGCATTGCTTTTGAACCTAAGATGCTGTCACACATTTGTGTCAGGTGTTCCCAATCCCATCTTTACTGATGTAACATGAATGGGGAAGGAACTTGGGAGCTTACCCTCCCTTCACTCACTGGAGTCTTCTCTGAAAATGTTTCCTCCCTGAGGGAAGGATTAAGCATCTTCTCTTGCCCTCCAGTTTTTCTCTCTGAATGCCTCTGGAACAACAATATTTTTCTTTTGAGGAAGCCCATGTTTTCTTTGTAACATATAGTTCTGTGCTTATAAATTATGACAATAACCTTGGGACTGATTGCTTCCAGACTGTAGCAATAACTTTAAATAGCTATTGCTTAGTATACAGTATGGAAAAAAAGTTAGATCAGTGACCCCCCTAAGTCAGCAATTCATATCACACTACCCTGTTGTTGTCAGAAGAATGCATCTTTCAAAAGTCTGTGTGGGGGGAGAACAACACAAAACTTCTTTTGCACAAACAAGCTAAGCCTTAAAAGGAAACAAAAGGAGATGGTTTTAGGACAGAAGCTAAAGAAGAAGAAGAAAGTTTGAAATTCAACAGCAGCATTAAGGGATTTTGAATAAAATTACATTTTAAAGCTTTGTTCGAAGCTTTGAGACTCCTTGTTTATTGCAAAAACCAGGAATAAAGATATATAAATACATGATCAAACGAAAATTAATCATTTTAATGTCCCATTCACCTCAGTGGGTGAGTTAATCATGTACTTAAAGTCTTCTCACTGAAATAACTAACTAGAATTGCTAACTTTTAGTGGGATTATGCTCCTAATTTTTGAGAGAGGACTTCAAAGAAGAATACTACTGAATAGTGTAGATAATTCATTAATTATTTTTCCACCCAATTTTCCCTACACCTCATTGGCAAAATAAAGGATACTAGGACATGCCATGACCACATTTAAGACATAGGCCAGAGTCTCTGGTATTTGGCCATTCTCTGAAGCTATATAGAGACACCATTCAATTCTCCTACAGACAGGGAAAAAAACTGTTCCTTATCTTCCAAGACCACTGTTTTCCCAGTGGCAGAAAAACAACATCCTCAGTAAAGATTACAGTGGTATGGAAGAGGCTTCTATCTTTACATGCACACCCGCAATTCAGTCAACAAATAAATAGTTTTGTGATCAGAAAATGCATTAACTTGCCATATTTGATTAATGATGCAGTCAACATTACCTGTAAACATCTATCAAACTTTCTTCTAAATGACCCCGCCCCCTTGCTGATAAATCACATATAAAAATACAGTTGGGAGGAAGTGCATCCCTAGCTCATTTTTTAAAATGTTGAAAATACAAACAGAAAACATATCCAGATCCCATGAAGCACCTCAGAAATTATCTTAGTCTCAGAAATTAGATTGTTTCACAGGACATAGACCAATTTTTAAACTGTCTTGAACACTCAAGTCAAAAGCTTTCCAGTTACTTCTTTAGAATATCTGACATTGTTCAAGTTACTGCGGAAATGTCTCAAAAACATTAAAAACAAAAAGGAAAGTTTAATCTAGATTTAAGCATGCTTAGAGTAGATACAATCAAATCAATGGGACTTAAGTTACTCATGAGTAATTTGTCCTATTGAATTTATTTCAGTTTGTTTGAAATACAACTAAGTCTGTATCCAACTCATAAGAACAGGTCATAATTATATAATCTTCATAATACATGAAGATATCAAATTACTTTGGTGACCTTAGTATTAAAACACTGTATTAATGAATATTTTAACTTTTCTTACGTCTTAAATTAGAGAAAGCAGTAATAGTAAAATGAACAATCCAGATGCAGTAATTATGAGACCAATTGAAATGCAGATCTTCACATTTTTCGTATTTGGACATATAAGACAACAGCCATACTTTTTATGTTTTAATATTGTAGCTGAGTTTGCTTGTTTGAAACTTAGTCAGTGTGGCACACCACAAAGATAACAACATGATTTCGAATGTAAGCAAATACAAAACAGAGGGTACCATCAAAGAGCTGAAGACTATTTGTGAGTTCAGGATGTAACGACAGAGCGGCCTTCAAAATAGCCTCTAGGTCTGAAAGCATCATGTAAAAATGTATTAAAAATACACATGCAGATATACTGCATGGTAAATTTGCATATATGGTTCTGAAATATATGTGTCCTTCCATGATCTAGATATGTGCAGAATGAACAATAGTCCTCTTAAACTGCAGCATAGGAAGCAACCTGCAGGTTGAGCCTAGATTGATAGAGCTCTGCACGGAGTGTTCTCCAAAACACATGCTACCCACCCACTCAGGATATACTCTGACTCTCTATCCAGTCTGCAGAGAAAGGTGATCTTATTATGTGCATAGTGAATATGCACAGAAAATGTGACCTGTATGGCATTATAGGCAGGGTAACATTTTTTAAAATAGCATGCTTTCCTACTGAAAAACACTTCCATTCCCGCAAGAGTACCCTGAGCAAGAATACAGTAAACCATGAACTACTGATAAAATATCAGACACCTTCTAAGACTATCTAAGTCAGGATAGATACAAAACGAATTCTAGCATTACCATACAAAACGTGAAACAAGCAAACAAAAAATCCAATAGGAAACCGCATCACTTCCTTCTTCAACAAATATAGAATGTTATCTATATAATAAGGACCTTTTCTGTGAAAATAGATAAAATGGAAACAGTGTATGTGTATGTATCACTTTCACATATATCACTTTCAAAGTATCAACTGCAGAACATACCTTCCATGACATAAACCAGTGAACCCACGTCTCCCTCCTTAATGATGCAACTGTCTTTGCCATATTCCACTGGATACATACAATCCACAATCTCCTGGATCTGAGACAGTTCTAGATTCTTCATGAAGTCATTGTCAAGGATAGCTTCCTTTATTAGATCCTTTGACCTATGGTGAAAAAGAAATGGTGTATCTGTATATCTGAATCAACATTTGCATCAACAGCGTATATGAATGCCACAGTGTTACATGTGCACATTAAATGAAAGTATTTTTGTCATTTTCACAAAATCTAAATCTAAATCCTTCAGATTTGCAGTGCGAAAAGAAGAAGGTATTGAAAATAGGGTATGTTCAGAATTTATTTTTCAGGAGAGTGTCTCTCTCTCACACACACATACATACCAACCACTCCCCATGTGTTAGAAGTAGGTTAACTCACCTGTTTCTTCTCACTCTCACAATATACTGTTCCTTGTTATTTCTATGTTTATCAACGATGAGAACCACTGGTTTATATAAGCTAAGGACTAATACTTGATTTTATATAAATCATCGACTTATAAAACACTTTAAGAGAGGCCTAAATACAATTATAAGTCCTCATCAGAGTAGACCCATTCATTCAAAGGGATTTGTGTAAGCACTGACTTCACATTCAACAATTGATTCAATCGATTTAGCAACCAGCAAATGAGTTTAGGCGAGACAAAGTTAATCACATGATGATTCATATTCAATTCAGAAAATTCATTATTTTCAGTAATCTATTCTGAATTCCTTTTGTAGAATTATTGTGATCTAGGATTCTGTATACAACATTACATGAAAAACATTATCATTATGAAAAGCTTATTGTATAGTCAACATGACTAATGAGAACTAAAACCCACTGAGATTGATCAGGACTGCTCTCAGGTAGTGAGTACAGTAAACTTTCTGGCACTCTCTAGATGTGTTAAGATTCCATATCTCATAACCCCAATCAGCATGGCCACTGGTGATGCCAGCTAATGATGTTGAGAGCTGCAATATAGTACATCTTGAGGATACCAGATTCACAGACTGTTGTACAATTCTGCAGCCTATAAAAACTCATAACCTTTCCCCACAAGCCATTTCTTCAGCATCAGGCACTGAACATTTATACAAATATCTAGATGGCACACACAGCTTTGTGGGGGCTGAGACTTTCAGCCTTGAATGAATATTTAATCGGAGTCAATGAATATTTTAGCATTAGTAACCACATTATCCTTTTGTAATTACATATTAAAAATAATTTAAAGGGACCAGGGTTCTTCACTCATGTGCTTGTAATTGTTCTGTACTTTTTACATAACCTTTTCAAAGTCCCTATAGATCAGCACTTTTACAATGCTGATAAGAACAGTTCTTTTGTTTTTCATGATGTCTTACAAAGTTTTTAATGAAGCATCAGCACAACACTTGAAGGATTATCTTCTACTCTGAGTCACTCAGCTACAAATGTTAATAGTGCTCTACTCATCAGCATTTACATATTGAATTCCCCTGCAGAATGTCGATCAAATCTATCTTTATCCATCTGACAATACAAAGAATGTAAAGAGTACAGACAATAATTGTTTAAAAGCTACTGAAGGGATTTGGTGCAGAGGAGCATCTGGAAAATGTAAATGTGAACAAACCTGAGGTTAAAGAATACAGTTAAATAGTAGCACTGAAAAGGTAAATGTCATCATATCCATTTCTATTTGTATCATTATTGTTTAGAGGGGTTTTTTTTTACCAAAATAAAAAATGCCTTTAACTAATGTTTACACGTCACGAAAATATCTGATCAAGATCTCAACGTGGTTTCAAACACTAAAAGTACTAGCATATTTGCAGATAGCATATTTGCAACTGATACTTTCTATATAATTTGTAAAACAGAAATTTCTGTTTTTTTCTCAGAATCTTCATGCAAACAAGAGAAACAGTCTGTTTTAGTGCTTTGAAAATAGTGCAGAAGAGCCACTTCTTCCTCCTTTTTTATCTCTATAATCTTTTAAAACCTGTACACTACCCTCCATAACATCCCTGTGACCATACATCAGGATTTTGCTTCCGCCACTGTCAGCCACTCTCCTGGACATCCAAATCCAAGAGGCCAGGACCACTTCTGTAGAGGAGTCCACAAACTTCCACCCATTCAGATGGAATCCCATCCCTCTTCAATTGGCAAATATTGACAATGAGAAATGATCCGTTACTAGCACCTGGCAGATAGCATTGAAATATATTACCCCATACAAAAAATTGCTGTAATATTTGCACTGACCTCAATACTTTTAAGAATGGGATAAAATGCACAATCTTCCTATTTTAACAATAAACAAATACAGATGCAATTAAATGCTATGTGTGATTCCACTCAGGCATAAGTCCCACTAAATATAACAGGAAGACTTACTTTCCAGTGGGCAAGCTTGGAACTACATATGAAGAATTGGTGCTATTAAGTTTTCTTCTTAATAGTTCATACTTAACTTCAATTGTATAATGAAGCTGACCTCTGGGTTTATCAGTTATCAAGGAAAGCAGTCTCAAACTTTGCTTCCTCAAGCAACTCCTGTTGTGAATTGCTTGTCTGCACTAAAATATAAATCAGCTACAGTAACCGTTTTTAAACACCTCACAAAATTATATGTTTTAACAATTTAATAATAGACATCTCACGTATCAATTGTTTTCCTATTCTGAAGAACATTCTGAAAAAGTATACAAACCAGTATAACACTACCCCTGCAGCAGCACTGGGAGTCAAATGCATGCTGTTATTCTGCAGACTTCTAAACCAGCCTTGATTTAAACTCACACTTAGCTTTGCTAGTTTCAAGCACCAGACAAATGCAAGAGCTTAAGAAATGGAATGATATAACCATCTTTGCAGCAGGAATCAATTTGAACAGAATCTTCATTGTGCTCTCTTTTTCTGCATAAAAACAAAGTTTCAATAGTGCCAGAAATTTATACAAAAAGCAGAAAATCTGTGATTGCAACACAATTATATGTATATGTTTAATCAGAACTCTAGGCTGCTAATACTTCTGTCTTCCCAACCCATCTCTCAACCACAATGGCAAGATCTATTCTTTTCTCTTCACTCCTAAAATCAACTTCATACATTATACCCTCTTTCCAATATTCTTCTATTATACATGCAGGAGATTTTTCCTCTCTTAACTTCCTTTATCTGCTGTTTTTGATCAAACACTTTCACTCACATTTACCCTTTGTAGTTTTGGCTCTCCCTCACTTGCAGGCAGTGGCATCTCTAGAACTGGCGTCACCCAGTGCAACCCCAAGGAGCTTTTTCCATCCAAGAGCTGGAATTTCAGAGGTCGCAATATGTTGCCATGGGGACCAACCCTCTGGGCATCCAGATCTACCTGTTTGGCTCTGCATGCACAAAAGCATTGGGGATCTCATCCAATCATGGGGTGGTTGTCCTACATGAAGCTATACAGTTCTTCCTCCACATTCGCAGGTTTCACTTTCGCTAATTTGATTATTTGCAGGGTGCCTACTTGCCCCTCCATTCTCCCCCTCCCACCCCATTCCCACCCTGCTTGCTCCTCCCATTCTCCCTGCCCCCGGTGCAGGCACACCCCTTGCAGGTGGCAGGGAGGGCGATCGCCAGTTTCCTGCACTCCTCCCACCTCCCCCACTGCTGCCACGGGTGTGGGCGCAGGAAGGTCCAGAGATGGTGATCGCCAATTCCTCTTGCTCCTCCCACCTCCCTGGCCACTGTGGGTGTGGGTGCACCCATGCAGGGGGCAGAAGGTCCAGGGAGCACAATCACCAGTTCCCTGCACTCCTTCTGCCGCCACCCCTGCTGCTGCAAGTGCAGGTGCGCCCACACAGGCAGTACAAAGGTCTGGAGAGGGTGATCGCCAGTTCCCCGTGCTCCTCCCACCACCCCTGCCACTGCTGCCATGGGTGCAGGTGCACCCTGTGCAGACGGCAGGTAAACCAAGGGAAGGTGATCACCAATTCCCTGCATTCCTCCTGCTGCCACTGGTGTGGGCACACCTCACACAGGCGGCAGTAAGGTGCAGGGAAAGCCATCACCTGTTCCCTGCCTCCCTGCCTCTCACCTGGGTGGGTGCACCAGCCAGGCAGAAACCTGTAGGAAGGGCGACCTATTCGTGATTATTTGACATTCACAAGGGATCTGTGTCCCTATCCCTCGTAAATGTGGAGGGCCTACTGTATAGGCTTTCTTGGAGGTGGATGTCATACCCTGCTTCCATAAGATGGACTCTGATTCCGAGTCTGAAACAGGAGACATGCCAGAAGCTGAGGCAGCGGACATGCCAGGACCTGCTGTACAGGAAGAGGTTACAGTGCCACAAACAGAACAGGGGGTGGTGCCAGCTCCAGCAGAGAGTCCTGTGTCCCTTCAGACATAGAAGAGCACTTACCTTTACCCATCTTCACAGAGCACCACTCTCTCAGAATTTATAACCAGCAACAATTAATCAAGCCACATTTGTGCTATGCTTCAGACCTACATAGCTGATACCCTTACCTTCCAGGAGTTGTCAGAGCTTATCTAACCTTCTACCCTGCCAGATACCTTGCTGAATACTCCAATTGACCTTGGCCACTATCTTGCCCACTACTGGACTTTATTTATGACCCTGTGCTTACTGCTTGAGAGTAAGTTAAGTAACGAGCTGGGAGCTATTCCATTTGTTTGTTTGAATTATCAGCTGTACCAGGACCAAAAGAGGACAGTGGAGAAGAAATAATGGTCAGGCAGACATTTGGGTGTCATCCCCTCCCCCCGATGGTGTCACCGACTGCACTCCAGAACCCACACACTTCCCTAGTGACACCATTGCTTGCAGGGATAGCACGGGTACGCTAGCTTGCATACTTTTTCAGAGCGTTCACAAAAAACACGGAGCCTGCTGATAAAGAAACATGCTACTTGTTATGTCTGTTATTAAAATATTAATGAACATAATTTTGTGAGATGATTAAAAATTGTGACAGCACCCTGGTTTATACTAGGGATGGGCCGATCGAATCCTTGAATCCTTGTCAAGGATTCAAGGATTCGTGAATCTGAATCCCTGTGCCAAAATGGTGAACTGAATCTTTCAAATCCACCAACCAAGTTTGTTTTTAACTTTTTAAAATTGGCACCTCTGGACCCCGCGAAAAGCCTGATTGGACGGCAGGGCCCTGGGCACGCGAAAATCATGGCATAAAGCCATGGACACATGCCAGGGGCTGCCTATGCCTGAGGTTGCTGTCTGAGCCCTCTGGGGCTGCCTGTGCCTGCTCATGCTGCCTATGTCCACTCGTGCTTCCTGTCCCCGCTGGGACTGCTTGTGCCCGCTCGTGCTGCCTGTCCCCACAGCTGCCTCCCTCTACAAGGTAAAATCAATCTCTACTCTTTTGACTTGAAACTGGAGGGTAGGGATTGGGAATTATTGAGACTGAACCAGAGACTTGACGTGAAAGTCCCTTGCAGGACTTGAGACTGGACTTGAGGACAGAGAATTGAGACTCGAATAGAGGCTGGTGTTGTTTTTTTAAGTGCCTTCCTTGTTACTGGACTTGAGACTTGACTGGAGACTGCAGGGTGCAGAATTGAGACTGGACTTGAGGCTTGACTTGAGATACCTTGCAGGACTTGAGGTTTGACTGGAAGGCACAGTCTTCTTGAGATTTAAAGGACAGTTGAAAGATTCCTTTGCATAGCTCTTTCAGACACAATTCTGGGGTTTGTAGTTTTATAAGATGTCACAGCCTTCTCTGCCATAGTGTGCTGGTGCATCATCAAACTACAAACCCCTACAAACTACAAATGCCATAAGGAGCTATGCAAAGAAAAATCAGTTTTGACCTGGATTATCTCTGTACTGTGGTATGTGGCCCTGTTTACACAGGCAGGTAAATGTGGGATTAATCCACATTTTTATGCCTGTGTAGAAAAGGCCTTCATGTCATTTCCAATCTAGAGAGAGCCTGAGGCAAAACTATGACAATTGTTCTAGCCAGATTTCTTTAGAGAGTGGTTTGCTTTTGCCTAGACTTTTGCTAAGGCTGAGAGAGAGTGTCTTGCCTAAGATTATCCTTTTTGTTCTGTTTTGTAACTGTCAACCCAGGAGATGGCATCATCTCAAGCATCTTCTAACATCTGGAGCTACTTCCAAATTACATGTAATGAGAATTATGCCTGTTGCACTCTGTGTTCTGCAAATATATCCAGAGGGAAAGGCTCACATACTACTTCAGCCATGTGGAAACATCAGAAACCAACATTCAGCCCATTTTCAAGAAATTAAAGGTAGAAGTACACTATCCACAGTGACTCCAGCTTCACCCCTAAGCCCTACTGTGACTATCAGAGCCGAGTCCCAACATGAAGACAGTACTGACACAGATGATAGAGCTGTTACTGGGACTCTAGCACTCGTTCCTTCAAGTCCTAGTCCAAGTTCAGCAGCTTCCTTCTTTGGAGGACCAAGCCCTTTGGAATCACACCCAGTGAAATGCAAGACAGCATCTTCTTACCAACTGACTCTGAAAGCCTTCGTGTACACCACTCAAAGTTTCAAGCCTGGATACAGAAGAGCTAAAGCCATCACAAGGTTGGTTGCCGAAATGATCTGCAAAGATAACCAGCCATTGTCCATAAAGGAAGATAAAGGCTTCAGAAAGTTGATAAGCCACCTGGAGCCACGGTACAGCATTTGAAGCAGGTACAGCATCCCAAAAGGTGATCCCAGAGATGTATGAAGAGGAAAAAATAAACTTGAAGAATCTTTTAGAGAACACTGACTTTGTTGCAATGACAACTGACATGTGGACCTCAACAAGTTGTGACAATTACCTCAGTTTGACAGTACACTTCATACATGACAACTCTGAGTGCCACCACGTGTGCTTAGAATGCATTCCCTTTGCAAAGGTTTCCCATACAGCATCTGCAACAGGAGCTTTCATCACCACCACTATGAAAGAATGGAATCTCTTGCACAAAGTTGTGAGTGTCATGAGAGACAATGGGCCATATATGGTTGCAGCTGTGGATCGCAGTACCTTTGACCATTTGCCTGCCTTGCTCACATTTTTCAGTTAGAGTTGTCAAAGATGGCTTACTGAACAAGACTGAAATTAAAGCAATCATGTCCACTGCCAAAAAATTGTGGGACATTTCAAGCACTCCTCTAAATCTGTGAAAGTGTTACAAGCTTCTCAAGCCAAGCTAGGTGTGAAACCCCATCGGTTGATACAAGATGAACCGACTAGATGGAATTCTCAGCATCACATGCTCAGTCGTCTCATGGAACAAAAGCAAGCTGTTCTACTATCTGCTTCAGAGTTAGATTTCCAGGTGGATCTGATGGCTCAACAATGGACTACTATAGAAGAAGTGATACGACTCCTAGATGTGTTTGATAGAGTGACATTTGTGGCCAGTGACATTTGTGGCTAGTTCCAGTGAAGTGAATGTCTCAGAAATAATTCCTTTAGTAAATAGCACCACTTTTACTCTCCAAAACTTCAAATCAATATTAGGTTCCATCAAGGGTTTCCAAAATGATTTGCTAACATCTCTGAAGAGGCACTATCAGTCTGTGGAGACGGAAAAACAGTATGCTCTTGGAACTCTCCGTAATCCCCGCTTTAAAGCCAGTGTCTTTTGAACAAACAACACCTTGATCAAGTGCAATCAACACTGGCCATGGAAATTTCTGATCTTCGTTTGCAAGCAGATGTCACTGAGTTGCAGTCATCACAAGAAAGGCAAAAAGACACCACTCCAGTGTTGTCAAGTGAACCAGAAGGAGTTCATAGCATGTGGAGTCACTATGCTCAACTGATGATCCCATCTAGCAGCAGTGAGGACAGTTGCACTTTGTCTCCTGAAGATGAAATCAGTGCCTATTTGTCAGAACCACTGCTTCTGCCATCTGCGGACATCTTAAAGTATTGGAAGGACAACCAAAAATATCCCAATTTGAGGAAATTGTCCAAAAGTTCCTAATCACACCACCATTGATAGTAATGTCAGGAAGACTCTTCAGCACATCAGGTGTCATAGCTGAAAGTTAGAATGCTTGTGTTTTTGAACAAAAATCTGCATTAAAGGTTTCAGCTATGTTTTTGTTTTTGTTTTTGGATTTTTTTTTTTACATTGCCCTGAAACAGTCGAGGCAGGAACTCTTACAAGTTTAAAAGTAACATATTTTTGCTTGTTCTTAATTTTGTGGAAAGAATCAAGACTCAGGGGTTATGTACTTCATGTAGTACATAAACATGTCAATTGCATTTGTATCTTCATAATAAGAAGTATATGGGTATTTTTTCCTGAAAGTGAAAACTATTATTTAATTTGTTTTTCATTAAAAAAAAGATGTCAAATTCTGCTTCAAAATACTTTTCAGTAGAAGTGCTTTCTTTCCCTTGCTTTTTAAACTTTTTTTTTAAAAAAAAAAGGATTTGAAAGATTCAAGATTCGTGAGATTTGTGGATTCCCAGAACCTTCCAGAGATTCAGATCCAGAAAATTCTGGATTCGTCCCAACCTTAGTTTATACTATTGGGTATAAGTAGACAAGCAGTTCACAACATGAGCTGCCTGAAGCAGCAGAGCTTGATGGGAGAGGACATGTTTTCCTTATTGGTACTGCTAATTTTGTCAGTTGCTCAGTGCTATACAGACAGAAATAAACTTGATCTAGTTCATCCTGTTTTGGATATGTTTACTGTTAGCTTGCATCCTATTTCTGTGTGGGATTTTGAAAGAAAATTGTATAAGAAATCATCATTCTTGAGAAAAAAAAGAAAACATTTCTAATGCTTAAGTATTTATTAAATGGGCCAGTGGCAGCTCTTAAATGTTCTTTCTAGCGTTTTCACAAGGTCTAGCTGTTTCGAGCACACTGCCAGCTATATGGGTTAAAAATGTTTATAGTGATGCTGTGAGAGGTACCAGCAACACTGTAAGGCAAAAAGATGGTTGTACATTCCATGCAATTAATCAGGAAAGGACAGCATGATGATTTCCTGAACATTTTCTCAAGCTACACCGCATGTCATGCTTTCTGTCAGGTCTAAGAAGGCAGGTCCAATAAAGAAGAAAGAAAGAAGCTTTTGACTGGTAGTCTTCAGACCACTTCATTAATCATAGAATCATAGAATCATAAAATCATAGAGTTGGAAGAGACCCCAGGGGCTATCAGTCCAACCCCTGCCATGCAGGAACACCCATCAAGGCATTCCGAACAGATGGCTGTCCAGCCTCTGCTTAAAAACCTCCAAAGAAGGAGACTTCACAACACTCCAAAGCAGCATACTCCACTGCCAGACAGCCCTGACTGTTAGGAAGTTCTTCCTGAGGTCCAGGTGGAATCTCTTTTCCTGCAGCTTGAATCCATTGCTCCTTGTCCTAGCCTCTGGAGCGGCAGAGAACAAGTCCGCTCCCTCCTCAACATGACATCCCTTCAAATATTTAAACATGGCTATCATGTACCCTCTTAACCTTCTCTTCCGCAGACTAAACATACCCAGCTCCCTAAGTCGCTCCTCATAGGGCATGGCTTCCAGACCCTTCACCATTTTGGTCGCCCTCCTCTGGACACGTTCCAGCTTGTCAATATCCTTCTTGAACTGAGGTGCCCAGAACTGTACACAGTATTCCAAATGAGGCCTAACCAATGCAGAATAGAGTGGTACCATTACTTCCCTTGATCTGGACACCATACTCCTATTGATGCAACCAAGAATCGTGTTGGCTTTCTTGGCTGCTGCATCACACTGCTGACTCATGTTCAGCTTGTGATCTATTAAGACTCCTAGATCTCTTTCACAGGTACTGCAATCCAGCCATGTGTCCCCCATCCTATATCTGTGCATTCCATTTTTTCTGCCTAAGTGTAGGACCTTACATTTCTCTATGTTGAAATTCATTTTGTTAGCTTTGGCCCAGCTCTCCAATCTGTCAAGGTCTTCTTGAAATTTGACCCTGTCCTCTGGGGTATTAGCAACCCCTCCCAATTTGGTATCATCTGCAAATTTGATCAGCATGCCCTCCACTCCTTCATCCAAGTCATTGATGAAGATGTTGAATAGCACTAGGTCCAGGACAGAACCCTGTGGCACCCCACTAGTCACTTCCCTCCAGGATGAAAAGCAGCCATTGGTGATCACCCTTTGGTTTGGTCAGTCAACCAATTACAAATCCACCTAACAGTAACCCTGTCCAGCCCGCATTTTACTAGCTTCTTTGCAGGAATGTCATGGGGAACTTTGTCAAAGGCCTTACTGAGGTCAAGATATGCTACATCTATAGCATTCCCTTCATCTATCAAGCTTGTAACCCTACCATAAAAAGAGATAAGCTTAGTCTGCATGACTTATTTCTGAGAAATCCATGCTGGCTTCTAGTGATTACGGCATTACTTTCTAAGTAATTACAAATTGACTGTTTAATGATCTGCTCTAGGATCTTTCCTGGAATTGATGTCGTGCTGACCAGGCGATAATTATTAGGGTCCTCCTTTTTCCCCTTCTTGAAGATAGGAACAACATTTGCCCTCCTCCAGTCTGCTGGGACTTCTGTTCTCAAGAGTTCTGAAAGATTATTGCAAGTGGTTCAGAAACGACTTCTGCCAGTTCTTTTAATATCCTTGGATGTAATTCATCTGGCTCTGGGGACTTGAATTCTAGTTTAGCCAGATATTCCTGTACTACTTCTATGCTTATTCTGTGCTGCATTTCCCTCACATCCTCACCTGCTCCCCACACCCGAGGCTGGGTACTTCTATCCTTCTGGGAGAAAACTGAGGTAAAGAAGGCATCGAGTAGTTCTGCCTTCTCATTTCCCCCCTTTATTAATTGGTCACTTTCTCCATGCAGTGATCCTATCATTTCCTTGTTTTGCCTTTTCCTGTGGACATATCTAAAAAACCCTTTTTATTGTTTTTAATGCCTCTAGCAAGCCTGACTTCATTCTGCACTTTAGCTTTTCTGACCTTCTCCCTACATCTCCTGGCTATTTCCTTGAAGTCCTCTTTGGTGGTTTCACCATTCTTCTATTTCCTGTACATGTTTCTTTTAACACTTAGCTCAGCTGAGAGTTCTTTTGTCAACCATTCCGGTTTCTTTAGACACCTGCCATTTTTCCTCCTTATTGACACAGTTTTCAATTGTGCCTTCAGTATCTCACTTTTAAGAAACTCCCATCCATCATGAACTCCTTTCTCTTTTAGTATTCTTGACCATGGGATTTCAGCAAGTCACTCCCTAAGTTTAGAGAAATCAGCTTTCTTAAAGTATAGGATGCGTGTCTGGCTACACTTGGCTTTTCCTTCCCACTGAATGACAAACTCCAAAAGAGCATGGTCACTCCCTCCTAAGGATCCCATACTCAATAGTCAAACCGTGATGCCAAAAACGTCATACATGTGTAGACTGAGCCAAATATTTGTGTTCAAATCTGAGCACTGATCAGAGAAATGAGAACTGGCTTAGTGCACACCAAAATCCAGAACAAAGTACCCACCTCTCCATTCTATAATTGAGATGCAATGTCAAGTCATGGTTTGACACTACATTGACAAACCTGGAATTTAGCCTGGTCTTACATGCTCTCTCCTATGCTTTTTTTCTTACAACCGTTGTCTGTACTAGCCCTGCCAACTCAGGATTGTAAAGCAGGAATTCAAACAAGTGTATTTCCCAACCTAACAGGAGCACCAATTTGTGGATTTAGGCTGCAAGTGAAGGTTGCCGTGTTTCAAGCAAAACAGCTGTTTATATTTCCCAGAAGCCATTAAGTCTTATTGGGCTGTAGTGTGGAGTGAGAAGGAGAGTCAATCAGAAGCACCATGCCAACAGTAAATTTGACATTTTATATAGTAGAATCACACCGCTAATATTGATTGTCACAACTTTGGGCAATCTGAGTATGGGGGGTGCTGAATCCAATTTGGGAGCAGACAGGGGGGTCCATGCACCACTCATATCTCGTATGGGGGGTAGAGCTTAGGGCATCTTGGGTTGTAGGCAACCAGGTCACTCCCAGCTCAGAAGTAGATGACTCTGCCTTGCTCCTAGGTAGCAGGAGAACCACATAGTGTCTTCTACCTGAGTGGATTCCTAGGTCTGTTACTCCAGCATAATCTAGCAAGAGAGCTGGGCAAATGAGCTTCCATTGGACAACAAGTAGATTGAATGGTGAATGGGTTGCTACTGGCCAGCAAACAGGTCAAGCAGTGCCTGCATCCGAACACATACTGTGAGTCAGACCTATTCAGCTTTAACCAATAACATTGTGGCCCTTCCCATTCCAAAAAATGTGGTTTGTGTTCTTACTTGCTAAAGCAAACTCCACATATTTGCAGTTGGGTCTGAAAACATCAGTCTACTGAGTCAGTCTACTGACCATACACAAAAGAGGCGCACAGGAAAAATGCTTCTGTTTGGAGTAGAGAAGTACACATAAGAGAAATCCTACAATCAAGCTATAGCAAGGCAAAGTGTTTCATACATTTCCTGCTGACAGAAAACTAATCTCAAAATTAGTATTTTCAAGGGGCTGAATAGCTCTTTTAGAACACCTGGTATATTCCAGGTATTTGCAATGAAAATAGCTCAAAATCTTGCTAGTACAAGACATAGCCTCTTGAAAAAGAAAACAAATAAAAAAGTCATTACACTAGTAATAGAAAGTTATTTCAAAATCCCAATAACTAGTAACTGTTTTCAAACCCATTTCATGTTATCCTCAAATATATTTGTACAGAATATCATGTGACCCTCCAGGATTGCAGGTTCTTGTATTCCTCACTTTTAAGTAGGCTGGCTGAGGCTGATGGCACTTGTATTCCAGCAACATCTAGAGGTCAGCATGATTCCCACCCATGATGTAGCATATAATTGCCACACTACCAAAATATGTCATTCAATACAGGTGCTTTGTAAAATTGCTAGAATTATATTGATTCTGTGTATCAGTAACTTATAGAAGCAAAATCCACTTGAAACTGATATTTTCCTCCAAATTTCCACATCAAAAACCACAATACCAGTTTGCTATGGCCATCAATAACCAACCAACTCTTCTAAAACAGAACCAGATTTTTGAACAAGTTTCATACAACATATTTACAATTATCAATCACAATTAATTTAGCTCCTTTTCATATGTCTCACATTTGAAAATGTAAACATTCCAATTTTGAAATCTGACTGAATTTCAAAATTTGATTTTTCTTCCTTACCAAATCCTATCAATTTATCAGTATTCTTTTCCCATCTTTTACTTAAACTAAAATAACAATAGCTTCAGTATGATAAAACAATGAATGTCACCTTCCCTCTGTAATTTTTTGCCTAAGCCAGGTACAGTGGTACTTGGCTAATGACATTGAAATGCAATTAGTACACCACTGTTATTTTGCTGGTCTAATTCATTACCGTTTCACTACAGGGACAGTTGTCAGCTTAGTATTATCACAAACCTTTTTTCACATATACATGTTCTTTCCCAGGTACCTGCCAGCTAGCACTGAGTCCTTTCCTCTACAGCATTTAAAAAAATACAGTTTAAATCTTGTATAACTGATAACTGACTTCAAATTAAACACATTGAGACTACTGTACTGTCAAATTTGAAAGTATCAGAATCTCGTACCATATTAACTAGAACACTCACATCTAAGTTAGGTGTTAAGATACTCTGTTTATTAATTAAACAATAATTTAGATGATCCTTGGCTATTATGATAGTCATCCTTTTAAGATCAACAAAAACCCATCAGTTTTTCTGTTTACCTTTGTTCTTGGGTTACTGTGCCAGATCATGGATGTGACTAGAGGGTGTATATATAGCAAACAAATCAACCATTTGTAAATGAGAATGTCTCAGTACAGATATCCCTTATATGAGTATTCATTTAGCCACAGATCTGCCACCTCTCTAGCAGCATCTAATACATAAAACATATATTGAAAGCAAACAAACTGCAGGGTTTCTATCTGTCAACCTATATCTATTGAACATCCACATTGGACTGCAGGGCTTAATTGCCACCATACCAACTGTAGAAAAAGGGGCTTCAAGTTCTTGCATCAAAGACAAAACAAGTCCAAAACAGAGAAGCATATGGGTCTCCCAATTAAACAGAGGAAGTATACACATTATAAGGGAACTGAATTATGGTTTCAACATACAGTTTTCAATCTGTGTTCATATAATCTGCATACACTGCACATATCTGGTTATAAAGAGATCACTTTATGTTTCATAGTTCAACTCTAGGTCAGATTATTCAAGAGAGAGCTATGTTAAAAAGCAGCTAATCTTCAGTTTGTTTTAGAAGTTTTCCATTGTTAAGGTCTGAATAAGACTCAATTCACACTTCATTACAAGATGCACTTTTCAAATTTACACAAATATTTATTAGGGTAACATGCATACTGATGCAGGACAATGATGGTGGGTATGTTTCCCAGTTGGCACGTGCTAAAGAACTAAGCTTGGTTGTAGATTCCTAACTTTGGATTCTGTGTAAATACCAGAGCGTGAACAGCAATTTTTTTTCTTCAATATGTATTCCTTGTTTAGAATCATGTGTCTTCCTGCAGTGGCGTAGCTTGGTGCAAGGGGGGGGTGGGGGAGGCGGGGTATGGCATGCGTGGCCGGGGCTATGGCATGCGTGGCTGGGGCTATGGCACGTGTGGGACTATGGCATACAGGGGGCAGCAAGGAGTGGCAGCACCCCCAAAAAAGTGCTTCCCAGGGTGCGCTGCCCCCCTCACCTCCCTCATCCCTACGCCACTGTCTTCCTGATAAGACCAAAAAGCTGGGATTCTTGCTTATACTGGAATTAAATATTTGTTTGTGACAACAGCAGGGAAGAAAGAATAAGGAAAGAATGGTGGGATCTTGAAACCTCTCCAGCTTCTCTTCTGCTCCTATGGAGGCCAACCTCCAGCTGATAGGATAATGGTTTAGAGACCGAAGGGGAACCTTTTCTCTCTGGTCCATTCAGCAGAGATATAGGTGAGCATCTACCTGGAACTGACCAGTTCATTTCCAGCCAACCCACTCTCTCCTTTTTGGTGTAATCCTATCCTAAAAGATATTTTGCACATTGCTGTGGATCAATGTGGCTGGAAAAGAATCTTACCCAGAATCATAGCTGGCTGTTTTTGATGTTGTGCCTACTTCCAAACCTCACAGCAATCTCTTATTACTATATATCTCTTGTTCATTCCCTTCTGCCTTTGTTGCTACTGTGCTATTTGCTTGTACTGGTGTGGAGAGTCCTTTGTCACAAAAAACAATTGCAGGTCATGGGCTGAGCCAAGCTCAGGCCTGATGCTATGACCATACCTGAGGTTTGCCAGGTGCCAGTCAAAAAAATAGTAAAAGCAGTTGGCAGATTGTTATAATCCACTTTCAAATATTGATCCAGCAGGAAAACTGAGCTAAGTATTTCTGGCTACACTCAGGTTCACAGAAACAAGATACTTAGCCTTGTGAACTACCAGGCCATAATCTGAGAGTAGTCTAACAGTGACTACAACTGCCTTCAGTACATCCTTTAAGTGTGTCTTCTATGTTTTAATTGTAATACAATCTCAATAAGCAGTATCCTGATAAAGGGTTACACAGAAGAATATAAATCTTATACAAATGTAAGAATCAAGGCTTGCACTACAACTTATTCTTCTTAACACACTTACCTGGAAATAATTTTGATGTAATTTGCTTTTGATTTGGTCACTATTTGTTTTAATCATCTATATCCTACCATTCAAGGTTCTGATACAGTTAACACAAAAACATACACAAAATTAACATTCTTTTAAAAAATTAAAACATGCTTATAGATACATGCATCCTGTCAAGTAAATACTCTTTGGCTTATATTTTGTCATAGAAAGATACCAAATGGCTTTGAAGCCCTCTTTTCAACTTCATAAGACTAGCAAGATTTCCAATTATCAATGATACACAACACTGTTAACTATCCCACAGTTAGACAACAAGAGAACTTCAGACTAGAATAATTAGCAGGCATGATGTAGAGGTCTGAGCACTGGACTACAATCCTAGAGACCAGGGTGTGATTTCCCACTTGGCCATGGAAACCCACTTGGTGACCTTGGGCACATCACACAGTCTCAGCCTCAGAAAATCTCATGATAGGTTCACCTTAAGGTTGTAGTAAGTCAGAAACGACTTGAAAGCATACAACCATTTGCCCATAGTCTGATGTTTGGAGAGTTAATCTGCAAGCAGCTATACATAAAGCACTATTACAGTTTATGGAGCTGTCATTTGAAAAACATTTGGACAATGTAGACTTTTTAATTGCCTGTGGGGTTAATAGCTTCAGTTACATATAATAAACATTGTAACCAAAGTTAATTAGCATCTCTTTGAAAATCAATCACAAATAATGAAAGAGCAGGGATTAGTACTTCGTGAATGAATTAAACACCTGATGAGAGTAGAGTATGCTAATAAATGCTAATTTTAGCAACTCAGAGGATGCAGGAGGTATAGTGTCATACAACAGGCTTGAATTGTAATTTGGTTTTATACTATAAAGACCACAAACAATAGTGGTTAAAGACACCATAGTTGTCAGGTTTACAACACTTTATTAAACTGATGCAAAAAGTAACATAGCATTGACTCAAATTATATATGCTACCAGATGAGCATGGGAAATCCACACTAATTTTGTTTTTAATTTAGTTAGGACAATTCCTACCCTCACTCCTCCTATTCAGCATACAGTAAACTCCAGTTGCACTTCCTCACATAGTGTGCTATCATTCCACCATTACAGAATGGAAGCAGCTTACTTTCATTACAAACCTGGGCCATGGGGGCAAATCAGCCTACATTGGCCTTCCTAAGACTGGTACCCCACCTGGTGCTCATGGACATGGCAGCTGAAGTTGGAAGCTGTACTCCAGGGTACTGTGTTTGGAAATTCTGGCCTCAGGGAACACTATTGCATTCCAGTTTTGGCAATTCCACACAATGTGGGGAAATAGTATGGATGATTTTAATTAACATGTTGTGTTAAGGGGTCTTATACAAGGTACTGGCAGGAAATCACAGCTGTGAGGGTTATTTGAGAAAAATCCTTTTACAGAAAGGCAGACATAGTATGGTATACTATGTGTAGTTAAATCTAGTTTCACTGTTACTTTGGAGTTAGATGGCTGTCAACAACAGAGCCATGGCCTTCTTACCTAGATCCTTGCCCCAGCAAACCCAAAACTAGGTTCTCAACCAGAAAATGTGTTATGGGAGGAGACTTTCAGAAAGTTTGGAATGATCACTAGACTTCCACCATTTTGGCCCTGAAGTTCATCACTTTACCCCAACTTCTACCAAACCAGTTTCCTCTGGAAAGTGTCTAACTCCTTCTTGTTTTCACCCTATATTTGATTCAATGTTCAATATTTTCTAGGTTTCTAAATTGTTTTCTATTTTCCAACAGACAAAAACATGAGACGGAATATGCAGTCCAGTCCTGCCTTGGCACCTGTATTCATTCATTCATTCACACACACACACACACACAGTTCCAAAAATGGGCAAGGAAGGGAAATCCTTTCACATAAAGGCAAACAGATGCATCTGTTTCCAACCTGTGCTTCATATCCTCCTGCTTGTCTTTCAGTAAGGAAGCAAACAGCTGAGAAGGAAAGGAAAGGAGGGAAATCAATGAGGCTCCTGTCCTGAGGAAAAGTTTGGAAAGCCAGCTTTCGCTACTGCCACTTTGTCCTTACCACAATCTATTCCTGCACCTTAAGGGGGAAGAAGAGGAGCAGCCTCTTTCTCAGACTGGAGTATGACAGACTTGCCCTTCTTTTCCATTCTGTTCTGAGCTGTGGAGCCATGTGACAGTCTCTTGTCTTTGTCATGCTTGGC
Source organism: Ctenosaura bakeri (assembly GCA_948474755.1). Lineage (NCBI taxonomy): Eukaryota > Metazoa > Chordata > Lepidosauria > Squamata > Iguanidae > Ctenosaura > Ctenosaura bakeri. The sequence goes on from CAOLHI010001167.1 coordinate 406,778, forward strand.
TCCTTGGCCATTGCTGCACTAGACTGTTATAGCACTATGATTCCACTTTCAACATCCTATGGAATCCTGGGGTTTGCAGTTTAGGGAGGAGCCTCAGGCGTAGCCTCAGGCCCCTCCCTAAACTGCAAACCCCAGGATACCATAGGATGTTGAAAGTGGAATCATAGCGCTATAACAGTCTAGTGCGGAAATGGCCCTTGTGTCTTCCCAGAGGAAAGGAAGAGCTAGGTTTTCCTCTTAGAAGAGATGGGAACAGCTGCCATTTTCACTCTGTACAATATTGCAGTGGAATTTCAGAAGTCCTCTCTAGTTCCTTCCCCAAAGGAGATGCAGTATGTTTTTAGATAGAAAATCAGCTTCTAATTTGGGCTATAAACAAAACCGACGCCCACAATCTGTTAGCACAGTTTGCTATGGCATCCATCTTAAGTACAATCACAAGGAGAATGAGCTCTTCCTCCTTCTTCTGAGGACGGGCATTTTCTCCAAATTTCAGCCTTCAGCTTACAAACAGTACTGTTTTACCATATGCTGTATACTGGCCTCATTGCCTATTACGCTTAGAAGTGGATAGGAATTTGTTTAAATATTCACCAATCACATTATGGAGGAGAGGGAAGGAAGAGGTTGGTATTAGAAAGACCTTTTCACCTCTTTTTAATAATAATTCTCTTCACTGTGGAGTCTTACTAAGGTGTCTCAGTAACAGACAATATGAGCACCTGCACATGCTCTGACAAACTTCCCTCTTTTAATAGTTCCCTTTGTTGATTGTGCATTTGTGGGAGTGTTTTCCAAAATTTCCCTCTGCAAAATTATTTTCTATTTGTACGTGTTTCTCAAATAAAACTGAAGTAAATTGTTGGGACACTGCCAGCGTGGTATTGTGGTCTGAGCACTGAACTACAAACGTGGAGGCCAGGATTCAATTCCCTACTCTGCCATGGAAACCCACTGGGTGACTTTGGGTACGTCAGATACTCTTAAGGTTTATTTGACAAAGCTTACCTTCCCAAAGCTTAGGTAAGCTTTCACAGCCCTTCGTTTTCAGTGCATGCCTACTGCTGTGATTGATGGCAGATACTTGCATATCCCTTTGGCCCTCCGCTTATGCATTTGTGGGGACCCTGAAATAGAGGATTTGCCTCACTATTTGTTTTCTTGTCCATTATATTCTGATCCAAGAGCCAAATTTTTGGGATCTGTTTTGCATCATTTGGAATCTAATACTGTCTTAGAAAAGATCTTCTATGTCCTTTCTGATATTGACTCCATGGTAGCTTGTAAGGTCTCTCTTTTCACTCTGGCAGCTATGAAGATCCAGGTCAGATATGTTGCCAGTGTCATGGTTGATTGTTCTGGAGACGAGCTTACCTAATTATAGTTTTATTGTCTATGTTTTAACCAAACCAAACTCTAAATTTTTCTCACATACGACTATTATGTAACTTACCATATGATGTATTTTGCCATGCTGTTTTTACATATGTATTTTATTTTAACATTTTGTATTGTACTGTATTGTGTTGCATTTTAATATTCTATATGCAAATAGCCTTTGGTCTATGCATTAATAAATTGATTGACTAAGATACTCTTAGGGTTGCCATAAACTGGAAATGACTTTGAGGCACACAGCAACATCACCACCAACAACAACAAATTATTGGGAAAGGCACTTGTCACCCTATATTCTAAACCTGGGTTTCTTAAATTTTCTACCCTCAGGGGCTCTTACAGCAGTGCTACTCAACGTGCTGGTCCACATAAACCAGTGTTGGTCTGACCAGTATTAGCTGCTGGCCTGGTCCTCAGTCAGTTTCCAGAAAAGAAAGAAAAAAGAGCAGTAGTTACTGGGCACAAGTATGGTATTAGTCCCTGGCATACCAGGCCAAAAAAAAAAGTTCATCCTCTACATTGGCTAACCTGAGAAGCATTTGTCTTAGAGAGTGGTGAACAGACTGAGATCTAACCTTCAGAGCCCAATGAGTTTTGAAAATAACTGACGCCTAAAACTAACCTTCGCCTGTAACACTAAGCTTTACATCTTTTCTTTTTTTAAAATTTTTAATTAAATATTTTTTAATAGAACATATCCAATATGAGAGAAAAACAAGTTATGAAATCTTTTATCATATCCACCCTTCCATAATCATCCAATTGTACAAAAACATTTTCCTTATTTATATATTTTCCTTTGTTTGATTGTATGTTTCTAATAATAGCCATATATTCTACAAGTCATTTATCCAAAATCTCACTTGATCCAGGGGTGGTTTAAATCTGCTATTGCTTTGACACATGTAACTGATAAATGGCTTTCATATGGCCTCGAATAAATTCTCTTTTATTTTTCCTCTCTCTAATTTTACTTTGTATGTTAATCTTTTCAGATGAAGCTATGGCCCAAAATGCTGTTTAACCAATTCTGTACTGAGAGGTTCTTTAACCTTTTCTCTGTGATGCCAAGTTTCACAACATCTGTTGAGCCATTTTCTGGGTATGAGCCAGAGAGTATTTCTGTTTCTTCCACAATTTCTGTTTATAATTGCAGAATGTGCTTCATCCAACCCAGGTGAAAATCTATCCAGCCCATCAGTTGTCTTTGGAAGCTCACATGTAAGGTGTGACAGTGTTGTTTTACCCAAGTACTTGGACTACTCAAAGAGAACATTGGTTTAGATAACTGAGATAATATAGCAAGTGAAGTGAACAATCACCTATATTCAAAAGAGACAAACATTGCCCTTGAAATCTATACTAGATAAAGCCAAAATTTGATTTATCATTTACAGAAGAATAAGGGGGGGGGATATGAAAAACTATTAAAAAAAATAGTAGACTTCCAAGAGGTCCAGTAGAAATGTGCCAACAAACAGTCGGCAAAAAAATGAATCAGCCAAGTATAAATTAATTAATGTACACTTTTATCACTATTGAGCCACATGGGAAATAGCATCCTTTCAGGCAGAGTGAAGAAGGTGGAGCAGTTCACTAATAGCACACTCAGGTGGTGAGTGCCAACAGAAAACAGAATCAAAAAGCATTACTTAGAGACAAGACAGAGGTATTAGCAGCATGCCTGGGGAATCCAGGTTTTTGTTAAGTCCAAAAATGTATTGAAACACAAACCTGAGAAACCCCTGCAATAAGCAGCTAAATTAGGAATAGATATTGACAGTATGTATAGAATGTTGACTGTTAAATGGAAAAGAGAAATAGAAAAAATGGTGAAGAGCAGAATATCTTCTGAAGAAGAGCATGGTTGTCTGGCTGGCACCCTCCCATTAGGATGAAATACACTGCAGTGTTTGTTTACAACTCCTCCCACCTGCTTATCCCAATAGGATTAAATATTACTTTGCAATGGCAGTTAGAATACTAAATCAGATCAGTAGAGTGTATGTGTGTGCATGAGAGAGAGAGAAAGAGAGAGACAGAAATGGTTTCAAGAATGAAACGTGTAAACAATGTGAATGTAAAATGACCTGACAAGATTTAACTGGAGGGAAGAAGAAGAAAAGTGAGAAGTTCTTGGGTCACAAGAAGGAGGTTGCTTGTCTCTGGAAGGCTTATGGATCTGGCAGGTCTGGGGATTGGTTTCTGACAGCCTTCCTAATACCCAGAGGATGCAAACAGAATATTGCTTTCTAGGACTTGAATATATATTGATTTTGTTTTCTAGATTAACCACATTCAAACCATTAGAACTATGTACTAGTTATTATTTCAAAATATTCCTTCCTAATATTTAGGTTTTGAATTTTTTCATCAACTTAATATATTTTGAGCCATTTAGCTCTCATCCTAACAAGTAGGAAATTTTGTACCCCCAGGGTCATGTCTTGTTGCAAACACACACACACACACACACACAGATGAGGGAGGGAGGGAGGTAAGTAGACCCATAAGACAGAGTTCCAGGTACCAAACACATACACTTTTTAAGAGACAATGAAATAGTGGGACAAAAATTGACCCAACAGATCTGTTGCATTTGTGTTGGTTCCATTTTTTAAAAATAAGGAGGCTAATTGCTGCTCAAAAGGAATGTTCCACTTCATATGAATGAATGCTTCTGGGTTCTAGGTGTCTGAATATTCTGGACATGACACAGTTTTATAACCATGCTGGAATTCTCATTGAGGTCAGAAAATATTCCAGATTAACCCTCATTTTAGCTGATGAGACCCCAGAGTCATAGAGAGTCATCAGGTATGATGGAAGTTATATTTCAACAACATTTGGTAAGTCATAGATTCCATACCCTTCCCCTAGAGCCAGTGTTCAGGAAGCATCGTCTTGCAAGCATTTGTGCATAAGAAAAAACAGTCATTGGAGTCCCTGCAACTGGGCTGAATGAAACAGCCACTTCACACAGCAAGTGCTGGGATTGACAATGATTTGCTAGAGAAGATAGATCCATGCCCCCAGGCTACCCCAATGCCCCCAGGTATGGTGATAAGAGGATAGTTTTGAAGTAAGTTCAAATCTAGGCTGATTGGTTTATGCATGGGGAATGGGGCAGGCATCATCTTGCCATCACTTCTGTCATGGGCTCAGGAATGGATCCTATAAAAAGATAGAAAAGGAAGTTTTTCTCTTCACGTGCTTGATAAGGCAAACAACGATCTGACCAAAGTGGGGGCTAGTAAAAATATTCATAAGGAATAGAAAAACTGTATTTCTTATTAATGTGACTTTTCTGTGAAAAACTTAATATTTTTGTGATGTTTTCTCTTCTTCTTATCATCTAATTCCTATAAGCAATATAACCAAATCTGGAGATTTCACTGACAGTATTAACAACATACAAATTCAAAGCTAATACTAAATGTTACCATTCTGGGACACATGCCTACAACTTCTTTTGAATTTTACTCCAAACTGGGGAAATTCTCTTTTCCAAAATCTGATTAGGAAACTAATTTCTTACTGCAAATTGAGTTGTTTTGCCCTAAGACATAATGAGTCACCTGTTAGGTCCTCAAAGGCTAATGAACCTCTATGGCTGTCTTTGAGCTCTGCATCTCTTCAACAAGTATGTCACTGCTGGTTATAATGAATAAGAAACTGGGAAATTATTATAGTTATAAATAAGGGCATAGTCAACATTTGATCACCCTGGTCCAAATGCATCCACAATTATTAAACATGTACTTTTCTTTGGCTAATTAAAATAGAAGATAGTAAGCTGTCATTTATTCTATCACAAAAACTGGCACTCAGGGACCAGGGAAATCAGCTTAGAGACTTTTCAGACTCACTCAATTCTCTTTGTAGGTACATATGCCCAGGAGGCCTATTCAGAGAGCCAGAAGGATTGGAGGATTAAATTATCTGAAAAGATTTCTACCATGCTTAGCAGCAGAGACCTTGCAACAATTCCTTGCCTTCTTTGATTGCACCTGAAATCGAGCTATAAAATTGGCTTTATCCAAGCTGGTATCTAGCTTTGAATTACGAGTGCTGGTTCTTCTAAATTGTGAAACACAGAGCAAAATCTTCCTGTACTCTGTAATAGAGCCAGGAGGAAATTTCACTAAATTTAGTTTCTGCGGCTGTACCAGAGAGGGTATATAGTCATTGTTTGCCAGAATCTTTGTCAAGTGCATTTTACTGAAATCAGTACTCTTACCTTAACAACTAAAGTCTGCAAATTTAAAAGTTTAAGAACTAATAATCAAATTCTCCAACACCCTGCCACACAAAAAACCTCTATAATCCTAAAGACTCCAAACTCCACACCAAAAGGTTGTGTGAATTGATCAATATTCAGTAGAATTCAGATCTAGAAGGTGTTGGAAATGCTATAGCTAAATCTGAAATATGACCTAATAATAAGGAAAGAGTTACCTCTGAGCAAATGCAAAGCATGTTTCACTCACACTGAATAATTTTGCCATCCATTTATATCTTGAATTAAGAACCCTGAATTTCAAATCTAAAGGAACAGCTTCAAAGCCATTTTGAGTACCAGGCACTTCTGTAGTTAGTATTAACAATAATTTGTTAGAAGCCCTGGAAAATGTTCTTCCCTAGCCTGGGAAACAGACCCATGAAAATCCTTAGGTCATAAGCATTTCTATTAGCCTGCTGGCTCCACACATACCAAAAGTTAGCTGTTTAAATAAATAAATAAATAAAAAGGAAAAACAGTTCTCTCCAGTACCTGGAGGTAAATTATGCCTGACACAGGCCAGTGGCCATGCTGGAGGATTCTGCGATTTGTAGTCAATAAACAAAGTTGTACAGGCTCCGCATAGGCAATTAAGGCTAGTAACTGTTTGCTATGGATCACACAATGAATTTATAGTTGATTTTTTTCTGGCAGTTGCAAGCCTTTTCATGAGCAAGAGTCTCTTTTCAAAGCTGGAAGCTGTAAAAAGTCTATTAATTGGCACTGAGTGCCTTAAGGTATATAAGATTCTTCAGTCTACCTGGCTTTCTGCAAAGAATGAAAGTAGCTCTTTTGCCCATCATCTTTTAATCACAAGTATACTATTAGACCCCCCCCCGGCTTTTTAAAAATTGGAGTTAAAATTTAAGACCATAAGTCTGCTAAAACAAAGAACAGAATTTTTAAAAAAAAAGCTCCAAGGTTTTAAGAACATACTTGAATCAGGAATAAATTACATCAAGACTTTGCTAAGTCGGTATAAGCTATTTTACTTCTTTTCTTGCACATAAAAGCAACTTCTTTTTAAAGACAGCCACTAGCACTGTACCATTTTGGTTAAATGTTAAGGTATCTTTCTCTTTAAAGTATCCTTCCTATTCTTTGAGAATACAAATTTTCAGTGTGATCCTACAGAGGTGTACTAAAAGTTAACTTTCATTGAAACACTTTCAAATATGTAGGTTTGGGGTTGCAGTTTTATACATTCCTAGGATGAGTCTTATATGAGAAAAAGAAACTGATCTAAATCCTTTTCAACCATCTACAGCTCTGAGGTATCTGTTACCACTTGTGACCAGCTCAAGATACGTTGCTACTTGAGGCAAAGAACTAAGATAGCAAAACCATGTACAGAATCTGAATCTAGGTACAGAAGCGGTTTGGACTGGTAATGGACTCTAAGGCCATTTCCGCACTAGACTGTTACAGTGCTATTATCCACTTTCAACATCCTATGGAATCCTGGGGTTTGTAGTTTAGGGAGGAGCCGACTATATAACTATAACAGTCTAGTGCAGAAATGGCCTGACTTAACAGTGGCAATGGCATAACATCAACTACACACTTGAGTTAGCAAGTTAATTCAGTGGCGCAGGACAGCTGGTACAGGGCATACTAATTCAGTCCAACAGAGAGGACTGAATTGGTACAAGACACACTGATCAATCTTCTAACACTTAGTGGTTTCTTGAGAACAGCAAGAGACTTTATGAGAATGCCATTGCTGTCCCTCCTCTCACTTGCCACTTTGAGTCCCATTTTGGAGAAAGAATACAGATCAAATAAACAAACAAATGTTGCCTAATGGAATTTATTTATCAAATTTATGTTCTTCCTTTCTTCCACAAAACTGCTCTTAGGTTAAATAATATGTGTAGTAAATAAACTCATCATCATTAAAAAAAAAACTAATAAAAACAGATACAAAATATTAAAATATAGTTTAAAAACACACCAATTAAAAAAAGATCTAACCAGACAGAACACCCTTCAAGTCGGGCCCAACTTAGAAACCCAATGCCTCTAGGAATAAAACAGTCTTTGCCTGCCAGCAGGAGGACAACAGAAAGAAGATCAACCTAAATTCTTTTGGTAGAATGTTCCGAAACCTAGAGACAGCACAGAGAACACCCTGTCTTGTTTCTCCATGAAAATGTGTCTAAAAACCCTGCGAAACACATCTCCGCCCCAAAATCAAGATCTTCAGGGAGAATTGGGGAGATTGTATATGGTTTTATAGGTCATTACCAGTACTTTGAATTGTGCCTGCAAATATGTCTACAGCCAATTAAGATGCAATCAGGCCATGGCATTCCGGACATGCTTAACCTTTCAAAATCAGCCCCATGTAGAGTGTGTTACAGTAGCTGAAATGGGATGTCATTACAGCAAGTATCACTGTGGTCAAATTCAACATTTCCAGGAGCAAGAACAGCTGCAATACAGAGAAATGGATCAAGACAGTCCATCTGATCTAGAAACCCCTGGAGCCAAGACACCTTTGGCACTAAATTAAGACTGTCAGGACATTCTCCAGTTTGCTTGACTTTAGGATTTTTTTAAAACAGATGCCTCATTTCTGCCTTTTTCTGGGCACAGTGAGACCACATCTAGTTGCAAACACTTATTCACCACTATCTTTGCCCATTCAATCACTACTCCCAGTGTACAGGAGTCATGTAAGCTCAAGTTAGCTCCCATATTTCCAGGATATCCACTTTCTCCTGCTTTATCTACTAAAACTGGGCAAGTAGGAACCAAAATTGTATCCACTAGGCCTGTATCAATTATGGCATCAAAATCACAATGGATCTAAGCACTTGTGTTGTAGAAATGGATCCTGATAGGCCATGAAGTGCTCTAAAAATCTCATAAAGTCCAGAACATTATCAACTAAAATGCTCCATCAGAAATATTAATGATGACACAACAACAACAACAACAACAACAATAATATCATCTTACTCACCTCTTGCCATGGATCAAGGTGGGGGACAACAATAGATTAACATATAACAGACAAAATCTTTACAGTTGCACTGCTGACAGAGAAGTACAATTTCTTTGCCACCATAAAATTGCCCTTTAAGTGAGTTCTAGTCCCCATTTAATCAGATTTACTTAAAGTTTTATACCAGAATCACTCTAGCCATTACTCCCTTTGTCCATTACCCAGAGGCTTTCCTTCACCAACAAATAAAAGGAGAAACAGGAAGCTTCTCTGCCTCCCCTTAATTTTGACACCTACAGAATCAAGTCCTGGATGGCTACTGCTTTTCAACACACAGAATCATACAGTGGGCCCTCAGTATCCACCAGAGTTTGGTTCCAGGACACCTTTGGATATCAAAATTCATGGATGTTCAAGTTCCATTATGTACAATGGTGTCATAAAATGGCTTTCCTTAAAAAAAAAAAAAAGGTCAAAATCAAACTTTGGGGTTTTTTGGGTTTTTATTTATTTATTTATTTATCTTTAATATTTTCAAGCCATGGTTGCTGAATCTGTGGATGCAAAATCCATAAATATGGAGGCCCGACTATGCTTTCAGTTGAGGAGGCCTCTGTCATGCTCTGCTTCCAAAACATGAACTCTGACTCTGAGTCTGAAACAGAGGGCATGCCAGAGGACGAGACGGGGGCAGGCCAGGACTTGCAGTACAGGAAGAGGTAACAGTGCCACAAACAGAACAGGGGGCAGTGTCAGCTCTAGCAGAGAGTCCTGCCTCTTTACACATAGAAGAGCACTTACCTGTACCCAGCTTTGCAGAACACAAACAGCAAAGAGAGACCTGGTGTTGCTCTCTCAGAATTTATAACCAGTAACAATTAATCAAGCCTCAATTGTGCTAGGCTTCAGACTATATAGCTGACATTCTTCCTGTCCAGGAGTTGTCAGAGCTTATCTGACCTTCTATCCTACTGGATACATTAATGAATACTTGGACTGACCTTGGACACTCCTTTGCCTTTGAACCTTGTTGGACTTTATTTATAACTCTGTGCTTACTTCCTGGAAGCATGTAACAAACTGAGAGTTATTCAGTTTGTTTTGTTTATCAGCTGTGCCAGGATGAGATAGGACATCCTGTCACCAAGGCTAAACAGGAATCCAGAGGAAGTCTTCATGTCCATCTTCCCTTTTTGCTTTCAGCCTGATAACAGAGGAAATACTTCACCATTGAGCCAAAGTCACCAAATTCAGGAACCTTAAATAAAAAGATTCAGACATCTATGTTTCCAATCTCACCTGGCAGCAGGAGTATTCAAAGAACCCTGAGGTCATAGACACTCAAAATTTCACCACATGGAAGGTGCTTCCAGTGAGCAAGTTCATCTGGAGTGACTAAGCATGCAGTGAAGCAAATCGATATATATTTTGGACATAGGTGTTGGATGCCTGCCTGATGGGTCATTTGTGTCATATGGATGCCGCCTTTGTTTATTTTTTGCTTTTGTTGCCTCAGTAACCATCCAGTAATATGTTCCATGGGGTGGTTTACCAGAAAAATTAGACCATAGAAAAATCAAATGTATCATAAAGTCTAAGGCATTACGAAAGGTCCATCAAAAGATAAAAAAGGTTACAGAGGTCAAAGCAACTCTGAGATATCACAGATTTTAAAGCTCCAGGAATACTCAAAAGATCTAAAATCACTAGATGCACATTCTAAAAACTGAAAAGCCAGTTGAAGGAAAAAGATCTTCACCTGGTATCAAAAGATCCAAATATCTTTTGGCACCCTTTAGGAAGGCTATTCTAAAACCAGGGTGCCTTCACTATAAAGTCTCTCTGTCTCATTATAACTGGCACACTTCATTTGACAGGAACACAAATCATGCACTATGAATTAAAATAGCCATCACACCACCTGTTTGTGTATAGCCAGCCATTAATTTGGAGGTGGGGACCTGTCCCTCCAGATGTTGGCTTATGACTACTATTGTCAGGAATCTCTCCCTGCTGGGCCACAGCCAGTGAGGAAGGAGAGAGGTCAGGAACACTTGTGAAGTCTGAATATATCAAACATCAGGAAAACACAAGCCAAGCCAGGTCAAGGTCCAGTCCAAAGGTTCAGGAGACAGAGGCTCTTTTCGTACGGCATTTTCGAAGTGAAGGGGCCCCTTGAGTATCACGTACATGTGAGGAGCGGTCCACATGATGCACTCACATTTGCACAACCCTCCAGGGCCTGACACAGACTGTGCATGCATTTTTTCATTTTCGACTTGAAGCCGAAAATGCTGCGCAGTCGCGCATCCCTCCAGGGCCCCGTGCACACTTACTTTGTGTGCAGAGCCTTGGGAGCCGGGCTGGTCATGCTTCCTGTCTCAGTGCAGCCAAGAAGGTCCCAGGCTGCACTGCAAAAGGAAGAGGTGGGGCTCTCATGCGAGCAGGAAGCTCATGCGGAGCTGAAGAAGCAGGGAAGTGAGACCCTCTCTCCTGAGCCTGCTGGCGTGAGCACCGCAGCCCACCGCTGAAAATAGGTGAGTTGCGGAAAGGGTCAGAGATCCGTCTGGAGGGTTTCAGGGAGCAGGAGACACAAAGGGTTGCTAATTATTTGCTGCAAGCAAGGAGTAGCCATGCTGGCAGATTTAAATAGTTCCTGTGAGCAGATGCTGCTTGTTATTGTTTCCTCAGCCTAGCCCAAGCAGCCTCCCTCTTAGCAGCCCGTTTCAGCCTTCTGTGTGATTGAGCGCTGATGGGCACAGCTGGCTGCAACTCCTCTGCATCACAGCTGGTTCTCTCTCCGTCATGAGCTGGCTGGGGCGACTCAGTATCTGTTTGACCTTCCAGTGCAGGGGATGTTTGCAGGTTGACTTGCTCAGTCACTGGCTCAGCCCCCTGCACAATCAGTTGCTCCTCAATCACAGCATCATTATATATCACAACTATTAGCTCTTGTCACTGACTATGCTTGTGGGGGCTAATGAGACTTTCAGTTCTTCTAATGAGATCCTGGTTTGTCTATTAGCTTGTCCTATAAAGAATAACACCTAGAAAGATATATGTATGTCTCATAATTAATATAAGCAATTAAGCCCAAAGATTTCAGTATAACTTGAAGCTTGCTTTTAAAGAAACTTGCTTTTATAACTTGAAACTTTTGCCTTACAATTTAACAAATGGAATGAGGAGATCCAATTATGAATATTATATCTGTCTTTACCTTATTATAATGCCATACAGCTATACTATAATGCTATATAAAGCAGTGTTAAGGCAAAACATCCTATAAGTATTTAAAGTGTTTGGCCCCATGGGGGGAAGTAAGAATGTCACTGAACGAGCAAGAGTCTATATAGATTTCTTAAGGAAATTTCATACCATAATTTAAAATAAATGGCTAAATTATACATTTTCCTTGCCTAAGAGTATCAGCTGTTTCTACTGGAATGAGTATAGTAAGACAGTGATTTCTTTATAGCATTCTTTTGCCCTCACTAGCTGTGATTACTGAAGAGAAAAAACACATTATCTTACAATGCTCTGAAATCTTAAAATCTTACTTAATTAGATTGTATTGTCCACAGATAATCTCTTGGGTATTTTTTGGTAATTGTTTTCTAAAGCAATCAAACTGCAAGCAAAAGTTAAATTTGTATCACACATGGAAGAATACACAAACACCCACAATGATATATAAACATATGTGTATTTTAACTAGTAAGGGCAATTTATCTTTTGAAGATGAGTTTTGTAATACTTTTAGCAGAGTGTGGCAGATTTCAGGACTTCACAGAAATTGCTTGTTCACCTTGCTTGCTTTTGAGACAAATTGCAGAAAGTTAACCCCCATACTGTTATGAAAGAAGATGAAATACTGGACATACAAATGAGATCTGCAGCCCAGTGCTTTAATGTAAGGTATGCCTTTTCACTATTTCAGACAGACAGCCACCATGACTTCTTTCCAAGTGTATGTGTGCATGTGCCTTCAAGTTGCCTGTTGATTTATGGCAACCATGAATTTCATAGGATTTTCTTAGAAAAAGAATACTCAAGTGGTTTTGCTGGTTCCTTCCTCTGGAATACAGCTTACAGCAGTTGGATTCATTGGTGGCCGCCCATCCTAATACTAACCCGGGCTAAACTTGCCTAACTTCCAAGATCAGACAGATTCTGGTGCCTTACTCCATTTAATTCGGCCTTCCAGCCGGCATTCTATCTCCCGCTCTCAGGCCCTTTTCGCGTGGCAGTTGCCATGTGAAAGGGCCTCCAGAGCATCACACGATTGTGAAGAGTGTTTCAGACGACATCCTCGCAATCGTGCGATGCTGCCACTATTTCATTTTCGCACTATTTCATTTTCACACTATTTCATTTTTGAATTGCGCACTATTTCATTTGCGCACTATTTCATTTTCGGCTTGTAGCCAAAAATGGTGTGCGATCGCTCATTGCTCGGGGGGCCCACGCGCACTTACCTTGCATGCAGAGCTCTGGAGCCGCAGCCCTCGTGCTTCCTTCCCCAGCGCAGCCTGGGAAAATACCTGGCTGCACTGCAGGAGGAAGAGGCAGAGTCCTCATGTTGCCTACTGGCTGGCAGGCGGCTCCTGCAGTGCTGAAGCACTGGGGACACAAGAGCCTCTCGCAAGAGGCTGCTCGCATGATCCCCACGCCCTGGCTCTGGACAAAGGTAAGGTGTGGAAAGGGCCTCAGTCAGTCAGTAGTATATGGTTATGGAGCACACTCAGTTCTCATTCGTTGGCAACCTTCCCCCATCAGTTTCACATCCACACCATTTTTTAGTCTTTAGCAAACTTTGGGATTTCCTCACATGCCACTGGTTCCCTCTTTTGCATGATTGGTGCTGTCCTGGCAATATAATAACAGCATCCATATCTGAACATCAGAAATACTGGAGGGTAGAATGAGTACCCATATTGACAGTGGTAAGCTAAGAAATGTAGTAGACTAGTGATACTCAAAGTGATGGTCTCCAGTGTCAGTCCATAAGCCATTGACTGGCACTCCACACAGGAAAGAAAGAAACAATTTTAGCCAATGGACACAAATATACATTAAGGGGAAAAATTCTGTCCTCCACATCAGAGTCCATGAGAATCACTGCAGTAAACAACTTTGTAGAAAGATACTTAAGTTAAGAGAGATACTTAAGTTGAATCTACAACAATATGTTGCACTGTGAAATATTCCTGTTAAGGATTGCTGATATACATTCTTCCATTCCTCCTGCTCCCATTCCAATTTTAACATTTAACAGCATTTCATACTCACTGAACATGATCACTTCACATTGATTTGTTTTCAGGTCCTGCTGCTGGCCTTTTTTTTTAAATATCCTACAGGTATTTTAGTCTATCATCTGATTAACCTCTTGTAACATTCCTAATTAATATCTGCACACAAACTTTCACCACATCCAAACACAACTAAGGATTTGAGCTATACTGACATCTTAATCCTGATATTTTCTGTTTCAGTTAATTTACTGGACAGACAGAAAATGCAGTATTGTCCCCCATATTTCATAGTACCAAAGAAGCAGGCAAATGTGTGGGGTCAGAGATCAATTCCCCCTGGGTCTGCTGCAAGTCTGCACCTCCCCCCCCCAGCAGGCTGCTGTAGTCCCTCTTAAAATGGTGACTGGAAGTGAGAATGTGTAGTGTTGTAACACAAAACAGAAGCCTTATGCAACTGCTTTTAAGAATACTTTCACCAGATGAGATCAGAGCATGCTGCCTCTGACTCCCATTGTAATGCATGCTGGTATGGGAATAAGCAAGACCAGGGTAACCAATATAAAATTTACTGGGCTGGAATCAAGCTTTAAATGGCTACAAATGCTTTACTTATTATAAAGTGGATAAAATCCAGATCTATTATGACCTATGTCATCCAAAAAAAGTCTGCAGCCAGATCCCAACTATCTGCTTGCATAACTCATCTCAAAAGAGGGAAATCTGTGACCACATGATCATTTGGGTTCCAGAAACATTTCTTTCATCTTTGCAATGAAGTTAGGACTGTCATTGTCTTCCTAATGAGGCATTTCCCAAATCCAACCTACCACCTCCTATAGTAAATGTTATTAACTACAGTAGGAAAGCTAGCAGTAGGCCAAAACCCTCGAAATAGCATTAGGTTGTAACAACTTAAACACAGCTAGTGAGTGATAAAAATACTATGAATGGTGAACTTAGGCAATCCAGCTTCTAGGTGACACTGAACCACGCAGCTCATTAGGTGATCTTGGGATGGTCACTCTCATACAACATGGGCCATTTCCTCACTAGACTGTTGTAGTGCTATTATTCCACTTTCAACATCCTGTGGAATCCTGGGGTTTGCAGTTTAGAGAGGGGCCTTTAAGGACCCTCCCTAAACTGCAAACCTCAGGATTCCACAGGATGTTGAAAGTGGAATAATCGCACTATAAGTCTAGTGCAGAAATGGCCGTGATCTACTTCACAGAGTTCTTGGGAGCATAAAGTAGGAAGGAAAGTCATATACATAGACTTCAGCTAACTAGAGATCAAGTAGGATATAGATGTAATGGATAAAAGTAAAATAAAATTCAAACAGTAGTGCAAAGAGAAAAGCAAGGGAAGACAACTTTGTGCCTTTTGTATGTTTTGGACCACAGCTCTCATAACCCCTGGCCATTCACCATGTTGGTTGGGACTGTGTAATCAAAATATCTGATAGGTACGAGAGTGCTTATCCCTACCATAAGGGAACGCCCTGTGAAAGTACTGCATCCAGCATATAGGAACAGCACTACCATTAGGAAAAGTGAGGAAGCTACCTCCTGCTTATGATCATTAAAGAATTGCATATTTATTTATTTAATCAATCAATCTATTCTAGCTGTATTTTAATATCAGTCAAGCTGATAATTTGTTGTGGATTTTACTCCTGTCATGCTAAACACTTTGGTGTTATGCACCTTCGTGGCATAGGAGTACCTTCTGTTTTTCCACCTCCAAATGCAAAATATCTTTGACTGGTCTTGCCAAAGTAGCATGGAAATCTCAAAGGTTCTCAGCAATTTTATACAGTGCTTAGCAAATAATCATAGAATCATAGAAATGTAGAGTTGGAAGAGACCACAGGGGCCATCCAGTCCAACCCCCTGCCATGCAGGAACACCCTCAAAGCACTCCTGACAGATGGCCATCAAGCCTCTGCTTAAAAACCTCCAAGGAAGGAGCCTCCACTACACTCAGAGGCAGCAGATTCCACTGCCGGACAGCCCTGACTGTCAGGAAGTTCTTCCTGAGGTTCAGGTGGAATCTCCTTTCCTTCAGCTTGAATCCATTGCTCCTTGTCCTGGTCTCTGGAGCAGCAGAAAACAAGCCCTCTGCTTCCTCTACATGGCATCCCTTCAAATATTTAAACATGGCTATCATGTCCCCTCTTAGCCTTCTCTTCTGCAGACTAAACATACCCAGCTCTCTAAGTCTAAGTCACAGTATGTTGCTAAAGTTCCGTGAGAGAGCATATTGCAGAAGCCCCACGGTTCAGCCTAGTGTAACCTTATCTTGAATGTATATTATGTGGCCAACTGGTAAACTGGAAAGGATATAGGCACAGATTAGCACTATTCTAGAGTACAAATTGTTGCAACTATTTCCTTCGACTTAATGTTGCTCTTTGCTGCATCTGATATGAAGAACTGTAAGCATGTCTCTCTCCCACTCTCTGTCTACCTCTTCTAACTGAAAACTTCAAAAGACCACCATAGAAGTGGCATTCAGTTTTGATAAGGGACAGCTAGATTGCTTTTGATCTTGGATAACAGATGTTTTTAAGAAATCTACCAGGATAACTGATGTGCAAGATAATGATACTTGGTAAAACAGAAGGTATAGCAGATGTTGTGCTTAGCAGGAGCAGGGATCTGGCAGTAGGAGAATCAAAGCTAGTTTCCCCTAGTGCCTGATATAGAACAAACAATAGTGGCACATGAAGAAAAGGACTGGGTCTCTGCTAGCTGTTGAAAGATTGTGGCATGCAGCCTTTCCATATTTCCCCAATTAAATGCTTATGTCCTGTCGCTTTGCTCCTTTCTGAAACCAGATTAATAAATCTATCAAATGATTTGAGAAACGTAGCTCAAAAATTTCTCCTCTAGAGATTTTCTAGTGAAAAGGAAGCCATGGTTACAGAACAGAATGAATAGAAGGTAGTGTCAGACTTTTGACAATTTATCTCCTTAGAGTGACACAAGACCTTATTCTGCCAACAAATGCCACGTCAGAGCCAACAACTGACAAAAGAAAAAGAAAAAAACTTGAACCACCATGCCACTTTATTATTATAGAAGGCTGAAAATGGGAAAGGTATTTCCACTATGGAAAACATGATTTCAAAAACAAAGGGCAGCACTTGTTTATATTCTGAAACAAAATTACATAGCAAAAAGAATGCCAATAGAAATTCTGCTTTTAAAAATTTCACAAACTGCAGCGTGGTTAGACGTAATCCTTACATCAGTTCTTAAGAGGTACAATTTTCTTCCTAAATAATAACTGAAATGCGGTCTAGAAAGTCTTACTGTGCCATCCATGCTACACTGGCTTTTACCTTGCTACTCCACAGCAACATATCCTTGTTGAATTGCAACAATTGTAGTCAGAGTTATACAACACTGAGCTTCTCAGCATTTGGGTTAGGTGGGACTAATCCCTGGCCCATATTTCTTTTTGTAACTGAATGCTGAGTAACATCTCTTGAGGCATATAGCTCCACATGGGATGTGAGCACAAGCAACCTGATACACCTGACTTTAAGTTATACTGTCTCAGGTCTTAAGAAGTGTTAACTGGGAGGACTTCATGAAAGGAGAATTTCCCATCTTCTTCCATTCCCTGCAAGCTCTAGGGAAGGGTCATAGGGTCATAGGTGGCTGCAAGGAGAAAAGGGACTGAAAACATTACTCTTATGAATTTCATTCCCCCTAGGATTCAGGCCATTATGTCAAATGTTCCTCATTTTTTTCCTCAGACTTATTCACTGGAAAAGAATAGCAAGCAAACATTTACAAATATGTCAATGGCTTCCCTGCTTCTGCTGCTTCCATTCACACTAACAGTGGAATTACTGAAGTGTAGGCAGAGATTAAACCAAATTATTCATCTATTACCACTATCCCCAAATGCATTTTACATGCCTAGACCCTACTGAATCAGGTCCTTAATGATTAAGTGTTTGTAATAGCACTCTTCAGCTTTGAAGTGCCCCTTTATTATGAGAGGGATTTGCAGAAAGACATTTTAAAAAGCCACAGCATGACTTCTGGTCAATGCTATGTTTGTATCAGGATATTTTGTCAATATAACTCAGTCAATGAGAACTGGAACACTGTGACAAAGAAACACAATTTTTAAAAACCATTTCCATTAGTGAATTTGACTACTATGCAGAAGTAGCAATAGCAGATGTAAGAATGACTCACAGTCTGTATTTCTATGAATTTCAGTGTAATTTGCAAAGAATCATCTCATGACTCTCTCTTGTGATGAAATCCATGTGTTGTTCTCACACATACAACTCAATAGTTATACCACACTGATGAAGTATGAGATCCTGCTTCAAGTATGACACAAAAAGCATTTTAAGTGTTCATGTAAAATATTCTCTTGTGACTTTTCCTGAACTTGGTGGACAACACAACATTTCTTTCTGTTTCTTTTGTTTATTTGACGCGGGCTCCACTTTGTTTCATATGCTTGCTCACTAAAAATATTATTTGGAAATCTCTGTATTTTTGCTTTAAAATAGATGCTAAAAAGTCTATTATTTTTCATAACTTTTTTTCATTCCATTTTTACTTTTAAGAGCAACAGTAAGTTTGTGGAACATAGCATTAAAGTGATCCGTTTTTAAGAAAGGAATGTAGATACCTCTCCTACATAGTTTAATTTTAACTGTTTCACAGCAGAGGCATTATCCTACAAAATTATTTTTCTGTATTCATCTGAGTTTAGATGAATACAGTAAATTTGATCCTGATTATTTATTTGGTTAAAAGTTTTAAAGCCACCTTTTAGCGAAAACCTTCCTAATTATAAAATGTAATAAGAACAATAAGTAGAATAATAAAAATCAATAAAAAAGTAGAATTAATACTAGACAGCCCCATAGACTCAACTGCCACAAAAGAATCTTAACTCAACTACTGGCTTAAATAAGCAGAATAGAGCCTGGATGAAGGCATGCAGTGGTGGGTCACAGACTTCAGACTTCCAATATTTCACAGATGAAAACAAAAGCACATATGACCAAGCAACATTACAATGAAGAAGAACACACAAGCTAGTTTCTTTTGCCTGAACTTAATGAGAAGGGCAAAATTCTGCCTCCTCCATTCCTTTCCCCCTGCTGAATTAATTGAGCATAAACTACTTTTGTACTTTGAACTCAGTTTGCAGCAATTGAAGTGAACTGAAGACAAAGGGAAAAATGAGAGGAGGAGAGAGAAAGTGGGACATTTTCAAGGCAGTTGAAAAAGTATGATGACAAACTATTAATCAAGACTGTTCCTGTCAAGCCTCCATAGTGGGGCGTATCAGCCTAAGCCCAAAAGCAGAATGTCCAGATAGAATTGTTTCTATCAGCAGTATCAGGAACTAACTATTCCCTACTGCAGCCCAGTTGCCCAAACAAATCCTACTTCAGATTCCTGGGAATGTCTCCAGAGCTGGTTTTCAAATGATGTCAAGGACTTCAGGAAGAAAGGGAAGAAAACTATATTGCATTGGTACTGCAGCAAGAGTGTGATACTGGATATAGGTATCCAATTGCAACAGTTTTCGATTGGAGGGTTCGTTACAAAAAAGGCCTCGTCACTTGTACCTGCCAGCCTGATTGCTGTTTAGAAGGGGCCACACAGATAGGACCTCCAGTGCTGATTTCAGAGTGTGGGCAGGTTGGTACAGATGAAGCAAAGCACTAGGCAATCAAGCAAGTTGCAGGTGTTTTGGCATCATCACCATTTTTGAGTGATCACAATGAAGACATAATATTAATTACTCAGGTTTATGTAATGTACAGCACCTTTATTCCACAACTGCTATATGCATCTCCCTTTACTACTTAATGCCATTTAAAGAATAAGGTGAATTTATTTTTAGGGGTCAGCATTGATTGTTTGATTGTACTGTTTAAAGGCTTGCATGGACATTCTTGTTTGTTTGAGACGACATGTTCTCCGTGAGCACATGGTTAAAGGGTGTGAGGCTTCTGTTGAGTCACTGACTTGGTTGGAGGTAGAGTTAGCTGCTGCTAGCTCTGTATAGTTGCTGCCTCAATCTTTGGAGCTAAGAATAATACAGACACCCAGTACTTGTAGGATGAATGTTAGATAATGAGCTCAGGTTGTCTAGAGAGGCTAAAGGGTTGTTTGTTTGTTTTTGCCAAGTTCAAAGTAAGAGGAAGAACAAGGAATTAGTAGGGCCACTGCATGGAGAGGATAGTGAAATGCTAACAAAGGTGAATAATCTTTCAGAATTCTTAGAGGACATGAGAAGTCCCAGCAGACTGGAGGAGGATGAATGCCTCATCACCAAAAAAGGTAAAAAGAGGGACCTGAGCAACTATAAACCAGTCAGTTTGACATCAATATCAGGAAAAGTTCTAGAATAGACCATTAAAAATACTCATTAAAAGCACTCAGTCTGTATTGACTTAGAAAGGAATCTGTGACTGGTTAAAACCAGCATGAGCTTCTCAAAAACAGGTCATGCAACACCAGTATTATCTCTCTTTCTCTCTCTGATAGAGTTACTAGCTTGATAGATCAGGGGAGTGCTGTGGATGTAATATATCTTGATTTCAATAAAGCTTGTGATAAGGTATCTTATATATTCTTGCAGACAAGCCAGTGAACTGTGGCCCTTTTCACATGGTATTTGCCATGTGAAAGGGCACCTGGAGCATCACGCGATTGTGAGGAGCGATCTGCATGACACACTCACAATTGCACGGCGCTCCAGTGTAGGGCAGGTACCGCTCACGCACTTTTTCATTTTTGGCTTTCAGCCAAAAATGGTGCACAATCACACATTTCTCCAGGGCCCCGCACACACTTGCTGTGCGTGTGGAGCCCCTAGAGCTGTGGTGGTCGCGCTTCCTGCCCCAGCGCAGCCTGGGAAAGTCCCAGACTGTGCTGCAGAAGGAAGAGGCTGGGCTCTTGTGCTGCCTGCTCGGGAGCAGGCAGCTCGTGCAGAGCTGAAGCAGCGGGGACGCAAGACCCTCTCGCTGGGGGCTGCCCACACGATCCCCGCACCCCAGTGCTGAAAAATGTAAGGTGCGGAAAGGGTCCATGAGATAGGCATGTTGCACCTAGGTGGATCTATAATTGGTTAAGAGACAAACCCAGAGAATACTTGCCAATAGCTGCTCTTCATCCTGGACAAGAATGACTATGTAGTGCCCCACAATCTGTCCTGGTCCCAGTGTAATTTAATATCTTTTTCAGTGACTTAGGTGATGGAATAGAAGGCAGGATTATCAAATGTTTGGATGGCCCCAAATTAGGATGCTAGCAAATACCCAAGAGAAAAGAATATAATTCAAACTGACATTGATTGATTGGACTGCAGAGCCAAAACTAATGAAATTAATGTCAATGGAGAGAAATGTAAGTTCCTATATCTAGGCAGGAAAAATGAAATGCCCAAATATAGGAAGGTTAACACATAGCTTGAAAGCAATACATTTGAAAAGGAACTAGGGGTCTTAGTAAACTACAAACTGAATGTGACTCAACAAAAGTGTGATGCAGCAACCGAAAAGCTAACGCAGTTCTGAGTTGTATCAACAGGAATATAATACCCAGACTGAGGTAAGTAGTAGTGCCATTCTATTTAGCTTTGGACAGACCTCACCTGGAATACTGTGTCCAGTTCTCGGCACCATAGTTCAAGTAGGATATCTACCACCTGGAATGCATCCAGAAAAGAGCAACCAAGATGATCAATGGTCTGGAAACCAAGCCCTACAACGAATGACTTAGGTAGCCAGGCATGTTTAGCTTAGAGAGGTGACACAGTGCTATCTTTAAATGTCTGTAGCAGTGTCCTACAGATGGTGCCAGCCTGTTTTCTGCTGCTCCAGAGACTAGAACACAAACCAGTGGCTTCAAATGATGAGAAAAGATATTCCACCTAAATATTCAGAAGAATATTTTTTAAAATTTATTGCTGTTCAACAGTAGAATAGATTGCCTCAGAGGGTGGTGGACTTAAACAGAGATTGAATGGGCATCTTTCTGGAGTGCTTTAGTTGTGTCTTCCTGCATGTCCAGACATCAGACTAGATGGCCCTTGTGGTCCCTTCCAGCTCTAAAATTCTATGAATCTATTACTCTGTTAAAGCAAAAAACACCACATGTATCTATTTCATTGTACTGGTCTACTAAAACTATTTGAAGCTATATGTTGAAGACTAGTATTATGAAAGCTTGATATAAAGCATATGAAAATTGAGTAAAGAGATCTAATGCTTTCTGAAACATTGAATCCATTTCCTTTTATCCGTTTATTAAGATACATTGTCCACTGCCATCAAACCAATTTTCTTCATTTATGTTTGGGCCACAAAAACTCAGAGATCAATTTCTCTCCTTAGTTGATTTTGTATCCAATCCACATCAGACAGTGTTAGGTGGAATAAGCACCAGCAAAATACTTTTGTGAGATGAAGGGAATGAAGAGAAGACTTAAAGCCAGTATTCTTCATCAGCAATTCATTTTTTAAAGCTTTTTACCTGAGTTACAGGGTGGTTGCCAAGCTGCAGAAACGAATATGGTTTCTCCACCCAGGATGTGTTCCTTTTTACTCATATTTTTATATGTTTTTATATGTTTACATCAGTATGTATTAATTTGATATGTTGATCCAAGTCAGCATATGTGTAATTTTTACAACTACAATATAAACATACACTTACATTAGAAGTACTTTTTTTTGCTACTAAAATAGCGATTTTTTTCCACAGGAGATTAATTATACACATTAAGCTGATATCCTTTGTCTGAAACTTTCTAACCTTAAGTGCAAATAAAGACTTGTACTATTCTGGCATCTTAATTTTTGTATCTGTTGCTTGTAGGCTTCAGTCGTCCCACATTTATCTGGGAGTAAGTCCCACTGAATTAACTATATTTTTCAAAAAAAAATTATGCCATGAAATGGTGTGATAATAAATTGCATGAAGCAGGGACTTGTGGCCCTCCAGATGTAGTTGGAGTGCAAATCCCATCATCCCAATATTGAGAAATGATGGGAACTATCATGCCACAACAACTGGAAGGTTATAAATTGTGCTTTCCCAACCACAAAAGATTGGATATGTTTAGGGCCTAAAATAATAACTTTTAGTTATCATAGCTTTGCATATTTAAAGGCATATTCCTCCAATACAAACATATTGGACAAAAACCCACAATGGCAACTAGCCATTGTGCCCTACTTGTAAACTTCCATGGCAGTGCTAAGCATATTGTTCAACTAGGTGGTGGATTTCTAGTCTGATCTAGAAGGGCTAATCCTATCTCTTTCTTCTGCTTTAACTGGCTGCCACACATAGAATCATAGAATCATAGAAATTAGAGTTGGAAGAGACCACACAGGCCATCCAGTCCAACCCCCTGCCATGCAGGAACACCCTCAAATCAATCCCGACAGATGGCCATCAAGCATCTGCTTAAAAACCTCCAAGGAAGGAGACTCCACTACACTCCGAGGAGACTCCACTACACTCCGAACATATATTTAACCAGAGCTTGGAAAAGTTACCTTTTTGGAGAGCATCTTGCTGAACTTTCCAACCAGCATGGCAACTAGTTATCTCAGCTGGAGCTGTACTCCGAACAAAGTAATTTTTTCCTAACAGTCAATATTGAATGAACAAAAATATTCAATAAATTCATGATTGGTCTGGAAAAAAATGATGATTGTCATAACAGTTTTATAATCTTTAGCAAATATATCTATAAAACCCTAATAAGACATCACTGTTCTAAACAAAAAGAAACACATTCTAGTCTTAAAAGTTCCTGGCCTCTAAAACTCTACAATCACAAAGTAGAAGCTTATTCTGGAATTGAAGGCAGATAAGGTAGTAATAAAGGTCTGTTAATAACACAGTGCACTGGAAAGTTCTCTTGCTCAAATCACATTAAATTACTGTGAGCTATGCAGGACCATGGCACATATTTCAGCAAGGTTTACTCACAAGAATGCCTGAATATTGCCATATATCTTGATATAATGTTTTCAAAAATTTTGTCACCCATTACCTGTTGACACTATTTAAAAATCAAGTTCCAGCATTAAAAAATTTGGTAAATATTCTCATAAACCAGTTTCCTAGGAAACCAACATCTGCACTGAGAAAAATGTTGTTTTTGCTGAGGCACTACAAGTTCACTGTTACCTCTGTTTTAGAAACTCCACAATGGTAAAGTTACATGTCCTTGTGATCTGATTTTGAAAGCTAGAAGAAAATGTTCAAAGGCAGGCCTGTAAGATATGTTTGTGCCTGCTCTAAATAGGAAAACAGAGAAAGGAAATATCCAGGAAAGGTCCATGATCTCTTTCAATATATTTGCCAATGTAAACCATGAAGTAAATCTCTAGCCAAACTAAGGCTCTTTCTGTGTCTTGGTAAGATGTGAATTGCCCAGTGTATCAACTAAAGGAAAGAACAAAATAGACACAGAACAATCCTTAAAGGAGCATCTCTCAAAGAGGGCCATTTCTTCACGACGGGGCTCTTGCAAGTCATCCCATCACTATCCTGGCAGGGAAGGGAGCGTGACAAGAATGCTCCCTTCTGCATGGGACTGTCTCCCTGCAGAACAGGGCATAATGGCCATGCCTCTTCCTTCTGCAGCACAGCCAGGCACTTTCCCCGGCCGCACTGGGGAAGGAAGCGTCACCATCACACTTCCTGCCCTTTCAAAGGACAGATAGGTACAGGAGCGTTGCATGCTCATGGGCACTAAATGGATTTTATCAGTTTAGTGACTATCCCGCAAGTGTGATGCATGGAAGTGGGATGGCAATGGGTCAGCAACGACGAGCCAACCACTGCCATCCTGTCCCCATAGCAGGACAGCCCCATAGAGTGGAAATGCTCAGGTTGCTCAGGAATTAAGATCCTTTAGAAAAGCCTTTCTCTCTGTGTTGCCACCACCACAGGCACATTTGAAATGTATGCTAAAAAAAAAAAATTCAGTGCCTATTCTCAATGCACATCCAGGCTAATTGCCTAGAACTTATCACCAAGGGACATCAGACTAGTCTCATCTTTTTTGTATGTTTCCACTAGCATGTTTTCATTCAGAGAGCCTTTTGTTTTTTAAATCTGTTTTCTGTAATAGATTCTAGCTGGTGAGTACTGTTTTTTCTTCACTGATGGTTTTTCTTTTTTTTAAAAAAAAAGTGTTTTAATATTTCACTTATAATTTAATATTTATCTTAGATTTTAATGAGCTAGCCATGTTGCTTGCTATCTATGCTGCAGTAAATAAATATCCCTGGATTTCATAGCATGCTGTTTTACCAGCAATCAAAAAGAAAAAGTTCTGGATTCTTTTTATTTGTTTAAAATAGTTGTATACCAACTGTAGAGGGAAAAGCTTTTTCCAGGCAATTTATAACAACTGAGTGTGTAACAAAATAATATGATAATATAAAAGGACATTAAATGAAAAATATAGCCTGTCAGCATAAATTTTAAATAAAAGTAGCAGCAAGCCATAAACTATGGATCAACATCAGTTTATAGACATCCTAGGGTCTTTACACACTACACTGTTATAGCGCTATTATTCCACTTTCAGTATCCTATGGAATCCTGGGGTTTGCAATTTAGGGAGAGGCATTTAGAATTCTCAGCCAGAGAGCTCTTTGGCCTCAGTAAACTACAAACCCCAGAATTCCACAGGGTGTTGAAAGTGGAATAACAGCACTATAACAGTTTAGTGCGGAAAGGCCCCTAGTCTTGAAAGACCTATCCTCATCATTCTGCATAAGACATTATAGAATCTCAGAATAAAGAATTGTTACATAATTTACACAGATCCAGACCAATAACATTGACATATTATGATACTCATTTTACATCTCTCAATGTCAGTCACATACCATGTCTTTTTTCCCCCATAGATAAAGATTAGATAGGACACAACTGACCAGACAAATTTATTATATTTTAGAGAGGGAGGGAGATCTCATACTATTTTGTGAAGGAATCATGATGCAGAGAAGCTTGGATGAGAAACAACCTTTTCCTCTCTGCTCAAATATGAGAGGGCAGCAACAAGTGCAAGCTCACTTGTTGCTGTGCAGGAAGGACCAGGTAGTGATAATGAAGTCTTGAGAGGCCAGGACTCAACAACCTAGTGAAGACACTACCATAGAGTAGCCAGGTATTTCATCCAGGTATATCCAAGGACAAAGGAGACAGAGGAAGAAAGAAAGTTAGAAACCTTTGAACTGCACCTCACAAAAAGAAGTATTTAGTACATAATCTGTGAGATGAATAGACAGACATAGAATGTATTCAGAAGAGAGAAAACTGAAAAGCACCAACAGAATCCACAGGAAAAAAGGGAGACACATCTCCAAGTGCTCTGTGGGTGGCTATTTTTATTATGGAAAAAGTCCAACACATTTCAGCCTACATATATTTCAGTGGCCATATTTTTATAAAAATATAAATATAAGTTTAAAATTAAACAGACAACACTTATTTAATAATATATGCATAATATGTATCATTCTAATTTTATATACTGTTTAAAGCCTATATATACTGATATGAAATCTAACTGTAGAAATTTTTGGAGTTGAAAATTACATTACAATTGCTGGACAGAAATAAAGGTATGAACTAGACTCAGGGTTTTTTTTCCTTAACATTTGCAGACGGGGGTGGGAGGAGATGGGAAAAGGCAGAATGAGATAGCCTTCAAGGATATATCATGGAAGGTTCTGAGTACATTTACAAACGTTGGAGGATATCAAGTTCTTAATTTAGTCCTCCAGGAACCAAAATCCACTCTACTTCTTTTTTTTCAAAAAATAGAAAGAATCATGACTGCTACTACTACTACTACTTTACTTTTTCTATTGCTTAAAATGAAGCCTTGGAGAAACTCTTAGGGTGATTCTACTATAAGCCTGAAGACATTTTGTGTACTCTTAAAGTACTTTGACAATAGGGACAACACAGGCCATTTCCACATGACAACACTTTTCTGTGTCATTGTGCTGCAGTTCTGGGTCTGGAAGGGAGCATGTCAGCAACACTCCCCTCTGCACCTGCTCGGTCCATGTGGAAGGGAGTGTAATGGTGCCGCCTCTTCCTTCCACAGTGCAACTGGGCACTTTCCATTGCTGCACTACAGAAGGAAGCATCACCATTGTGCTTCTGCGGCTTCCGCACAGCCAGGAACAATGGGAGCACCAGGCGATCACAGGTACAAAACAATTTTTTTCAGTTTTGCGAAAACTGTGCGAGCACAACACTTGGGAATAGGATGGCAGTGGGCCGGCAACAACATCATGCAGAAGCACGACCTGCCAACTGCTGCCATCCTGTCCTAGAAGCAGTTCAGCCCCTTCATGTGGAAGTAGCCATAGAGTCACATTTAAACTTTTGGTTTTGTCTTTTAGGCCATAGAAATTGTGCTGGGCAGCTTTGAATGTGGTACATGATGACAGCAGTAGATCTAGGCACTGATGGACAGATAATTTTGCCAGGAGTAAACACTCATTCTGGCAATATGTGCCAAATAAACAGGGGAATGCCTGCAAGTAAAGGACCATTATGGCAGTGTACGCCAAGTGCACCAGGAAAAAAGAGCATACCCTCTGAAGGGAGATAAGTAGGGATGGGCCAATCAAATCTGCGAATCTTCGAATCCTTGACAAGGATTCAAAGATTCGCAGATCCAAATCCTACCACCAATAAGGGCAAGTGGAATCTTTCAAATCCACTGCTGATCAGACCTGCAGAGGAGTGTAGGGCGGGCGATTGCTGTGTCCCTGCACACCCCAGGGCCTGAGCTCACATGATTGTGCGGCGGCAGGCGAGGAGGAGAGCGGTGAGCCCCATCTTCCCCCATTTGCCCTGGGCACGATTGTGCTGGGGTGGACAGGGAAAAAAGCCACGAGGGCACTCCACCCATCTACTCCCACCTGGCCTGGGCACGATCATGCTCAAACTGGAATGTGGAGGGAAAACTGGCACCTCCCGGGTCTGCCAAAGGCCTGATTGGGCAGCGGGCCCTTGGGCATGCAAAAATCACGGCATAAAGCCATACGCACATGCTTGAGGCTGCCTGTTCTCCCTTAAGTTGCCTGTTCTCCCTGGTACTGCCTATGCCTTTTGGCTTCATGTGCCCGCTGGGCTGCCTGTGCTCCCTCGTGCTGCCTGTTCTTGCGGCTGCCTCCCTCTGCAAGGTAATAATAATTTCTATTATTTTGACTTGAGACTGAAGGGTAGGGATTGGGAATTATTGAGACTGGACTAGAGACTTGACTTGAATGTCCCTTGCAGGACTTGAGACTGGACTTGAAGGTAGAGAATTGACTGGACTAAAGGCTTGTCTTGTTTGTTTGTTTGTTTGTTTGTTTGTTAAGTGCCTTCCTTGTTGCAGAACTTGAGACTCGTCAAATTCTGCTTCAAAAACACTTTTCAGTAAGTGTTTTCTTTCCCTTGCTTTTTAAACGCTTTTTTAAAAAAAGGATGCAAAAGATTCGAGATTTGTGAGATTTGTGGATTCCCAGAACCTTCCAGAGATTTATATCCGGATTCAGAAAATTCTAGATTCATCCCATCCCTAAAGATAAGTGTTTGGGCTGACACCGTGGTATAGTAAATGAAGCCCAGCTTGGCTACAGTGTGGTAACAACTCTAGTTGAACCTTATGTCCACACTAGATGAAATGAGGCAGAATTTTCTTTCACCTGGTTAGTAAAGACAGAAGTAATGTCATCATATGTTGGCATAATTTGACAGTGTAAGCCAATCCTACTCCCACTTTCTTCCTGCTGTATGACAGCAGAAGACTAGCAGATGGTGCATGACGTGGTACACAACTTTTGGACATTCATGTGCATAAATCACTGCAGCATCTGGTTGCCTGTAGAGCAAATGGCCCTTCACTGGTGGACAATTCAGTCAGCAGGGTTTATCTTGTTATTAGGGGCAGCAAATTATCCTGTGATACCAATAAAGATAGGTTTCTTAGAAATAAATAACAATAGCGGTTTTCCTTTAGGGTTTATGTCCATTTTCTCATTTGGGTGGTACAAAATAAGGTGGGTTTTTTTTTTCAGTTGGAAATAACATTTGTAACTTTCTTGGGACATAGAGATTATGTTGGTTACATGTTTTGCAGAAAAGGGAGTCTGCACAGCTCTACAAAATGCATGCTCTGTTTCATGTGAACATATATTTTCCAGCTCTAGATATGTCGGTATTTTTGAATACCACTCCTGCCCACTCTACAGCCACAAACACATCCGTTGACATGAGGCATTTTTAACTCTTAATACGGACTGGAATTGCTATGAGATCAAAAATACCCCAGAAGTCATTATATTTGAGGGTTTTAAATCCATGGTAATAAGAGTTTAAAACAGTGAGGAGGATAACCATATTTCATAGGAAAAGTTATGATATACAGAATAATGCAAAATTTGCCCAGTTGTTCATTGTAAACTTAACAAATCTACTACCACGTCATCCTTACATAAAAAATACCTTGAATTAAATGTTTGAGGGCAAATATTTGTGGGATGTGCATTCCATTTTCCCTTGAACCTCAGGAACATTCCTTTTAGAAATAAACCAGTGGTCATGCACCTGTTTAGTCCATTCTATTGCAAGAGTAACAAAACCCCTAACCATATGGTATAGAAACTCAAAACTGAGAGGAACAAGAATTGTATGTGCATCTAAGTTTGTATAGGAACTATGAGAGTTTTAGGAAATATTTTGTACCCTTAACGTTTTGCTTCACATTGTCATAAACTACATATGGTTATCTGGTTTGATATTCTGTACTAACAGACATGTTTTAGCACAGAATGTCTACCTCAGTGAAGTTGCTCGTATCAGAGAATATTTTGTTAGGTACATGCTGGTCCAACATTTCTCTGATAATGCCGAATATGAAAAATGGCATGTTTGTTTCCAATTATAGGCAGTTTGTATGGTTAGAACAGCTTTTTTAGAAGACCCTGCAGTAATTGACAATACACTTCCTCTGTGAAACAAAACAAAGGCAGCTTAATTTACTTCTAAACGCAAACTGAGTTGAGTTGTTTATGTGATGAACTCTTACTGAAGAGACTTGGAACAGATTGAATGCCAAAAATTCTACACCAGGAAAAGGTAACTCACTCTTACTATTTCATTACAGGGAACAGAGGCATTCCCCAGTCTTCCATTTTTAATGGGAATCACAACTCTGGAAATAAAAATTATGCCCATTAAATGGTATCATTATGAAAGATGCCTGGTAATCCTCCAGACGGTACCTCTAAAGTCATCTGGGCTAAGCCCCAGGACAACACAGGATGCGACTACAATGTCTCTGACAAAGGCCATCCAGGTCTTTTTACAGTACAAAGCTGACAACAGAGACAGTTTGTAATTGGTGGCACACTATACTTACAGAGTGTTAACTTGAGACCCAGCCATGATAATAGCGATTTGGGGCACTTAAGTCTGGCCATCAACAAGAAAAAACAACAAACAAACAGGGGAAACAACTAATTATATTTCCGAAAGGTCCCTCTGGCAAGTCTATTACTGCGACATACAAGAACAATATGCAGTGCATACAACAGCTTTAGGGGGGAAAGTCTACTTTCAGTATCTCATAAATGCTGTGCAATGAAATTAGCATTTTTTTTTATACAATCCAGGCCTGTTACTTCCAAGGTAGTTGCTGCTTATTCATGTTATTCAATGTCACTATTCAATCGAGGATTAAAAGATTTCCCTCATACAAGAACACAAATCGTATTTGTTAACAAAAATGACAACCACTTCATTTTAAATTATATCAATTTCCTTGTGGGCTTAGTCTGCATATACTAACAGGAGCTAACAAAACAATGAAGGCAATATTAGAAGGGCTCCTTCCTCTCTTATACTGTGTAACATGCACAAATGCCAAGTCATACTACAATACAAAATGTTACTTTATTATCATAAATGTCACAAAAAAGGTGTTAACTACATGAGAAATTGTGTCCACATAATGTGACTCAGCTGCATATTCCATATGGCTAACTATAAAAGCACAGCCAATCATATTATTGGCAGAATTAGGCCTGAGGCAGATATTAGCTGTCATCAAAGGGTGATTAGTGGTTTATTATTAAGCTTAACAAAGTGCTTCTCAGACTATCTGATCTGGGGGACCAACAATTATTTTCTTCCTATGTGCCAGATGCCAGTACTAAACTTGTGCCCGTTGCATTCAGATGTTTCATTCTGTCCTGGAAAAATGTCAAGGACCAGCAGCCAGTTCAGAGACCACCACTTTGAATAACACTGCCTTAATTAACAGAAGGGTTATGTTTGGTCTCCTCCCCACCCCATAGGACAAAAAAGTTTTCAACCTGTTCTTTATAACTTCAGATATATTAAGCATAACTCTTCAAGGTATAACATTTCTGTATGTCTCTTTCAACACAATGACACTCTCCAGCTGGTATCCTGTTGGTTAGTCCAATTAGAACAGTCCCATTCAATCAATTGCTGTACGAGAGTCAACACATAGATAAATCCAACGGATTCAATGGGTCTACTATAGTCATGACTAAAACAGATTTTAGGCCTCAAGGTGTCAGGAATCACCAGGAGTACAAACTGTAATTTTGGAAGTTCATTCTTCTACCCCTTGTGGTGAGTGACAGCCAAGGGTTGTCGTTCAAAAAATTCACTGATAATGCTGTCTGCTCCTCAGTTGGCTTCAGAATGCAGAGCTCATGCTGGGATTACATATCTATTCAGACAACCCTCTTCGCTGTCTCTGATCTAGCAGAGATAAAAAGCCTTCTTCAGATGAGGCTGGAGCTTCAGCTGGGCAGTAGGTACTTGTGGCTATACTTTCCCAGCTACTAGCGCCAGGTTGTGGTTGTTGTGTATCTTCAAGTTGTTTCCAACCTATCGAACCCCTAAGGAGAAGCTGTCATGGGGTTTTCTTGGCAAGATTCTTTCAAAGGGGGGTTTCCTTTGCCTTCTCTTGAGGCTGAGAGATTATGACTTGCCTCAGATCACACAGTGGGTTTCCATGGCCAAGTAAGGATTCAAACCTTGGTCTTTAGAGAGGTAGTCCAATGCCCAACCTACTACACCATGCTAGCTCTCAAGCACCAGGTACACTTGTTTTATTACCTGCCCAGGTGCACGATTATTACTTCCCAGGCACTCCTCTTGCACTGCACCTTTGGCTTCAAGACTGTCAAGCACCCCAATATAGGATAAGATAGGATGCATCTGATGAAGTAAAGTGAGTCTACAAAAGTTGTGCTATAACTTCTTTCTCTCAGTTAGTCTCAATGGTGCTACCAGGTCTTTTTGTATATAAGATAATTATGTATGACTCCATAATCTATGTGCTCAATGCAATAAAATATTGTAAGATATAAAATAGGGCCATTTTCTTGGTGTCAGATTATTTTCTATAGATGGCAGTTCAACATCCTATATTCACACATATACACACATGGATATGTGTGCTTAAATAAGTAGGTCAAATCCTGTAGTCCCTGTGACTAACAGCATTGACCTGTGGGAGTAAGCCGGATAGGAATGCCATACAGAAAGCATACTCATTAGCTCTTTATTCTGTTTGACATAAAATATGTATTCCCAGCACAGTTTGTGATTTCCACGGGGACATACTGTGCAGTTTTCAAAGTGCATACAGCTGTTGTCCATCAGAAAGGAAAACATTCTTTAAAAAAAAGCCATAGATCTTTTCCCACAGTTAAAAAAAAAGTCCTTATAATACGTAGCCTTTGTTAGGGAAACAATCTTGAAACACACAGTCTAAAAATAATTTTCTCTAATACAAATGGCAGTGACTGAGTTCATCCCAGGCTACATTAAAAGTCTAAACTATTCACTGCCAGTTTTTTAAGGCTAAATTTTAACCACTTATTTTCACCCAATAGCATCTATCTATCTATATATCTGTCTATCTATCTATCTATCCATCTGGCATTAACTTACAGCAATAGGAGTACAATTTTCCTTATTTTCAAATCCACATATTTAAAATTTTATTTTTACATCCCACATTTCTCTCAAGCCATTGACTGTATGCCACTGCTTATAGAAAGTAACGTTTTAAGCTGCAATCTTATACAAGCTAACCTGGAAGTAAGCTCCACTGAACTTCAGAGTGTATATCTATACAAGACTGCACTGATAGTGACTTGGATTTACTAAGTGTGTGCATCAGCCTTTCCCAACCTGACTAGTGTGGCTGGAGTTACAACCCAAAGCCTCTGAAGGGTGTCATTTTGAGGAATGTTGATGTTTCTTAATGTTACAGTATTCACATTAGGGTGTAAATTTAACATATATTGTTAAATGTTAAAAGCTAGACAAGTGTATTCACCATAAGGACCACAAGAAGTTTAGAGTGAAGGGTAGGTAAAGGCAGGGGAAAAAAAGATAATGATAATGGTAATCATAACAAATTTAGAAGGACTTTAGCTTTCCATTATTCCTATTATAGGAAACTGGCAGTTATCTGAGAATTCATGACAGTAATAGTCATCAATAGAAGCAGCATATATTGCCTTATATGTCCTTTGTGTAAGTAATTTTTCTTCATTTGTAAGACTGGAGCAACAGCCAGCCCAAGGAACTACTTAGTTCCTTGTTCCTTGACAAAGCTTCGTGTAATTGTGTAAGTCCCACTGGTAGGCAAAGGAGTGGGAGAGACAGATAGTTCCATAACATCATCCTACCTGCTCAGTTAGTTTGTCATTGTATTAATTAACCAAGCACTACACTTTTGGAAAGCACTCAAATAGTATGTCCAAGTGCAGTTTTGAAATGTTGGCCAACAGAGGGATGAGAATGCTCAGAAGCAATAGGAACTGCCCTGATCAAGTCCCCATCAAGAGACCATTAGTAAGATATCCAGTTTATTTGGTTCAAACTTTTATAAACATCCAGCCATCAGTCTTTGGGAGTTTTAAGCCTACTGGAAGCCAAAAGAGAAAAGAAAGAAATCTTCCTGCCTGCATCACCACTACTGAAAAACAGTTGTTTTCAAGACAGCAGAACAAAGGCAATAGTTCCTTACCATCCAACAAACCATCCTTCACAGTAAATAATCTTATTAAAGTAAATAACTTTATTAGTACATGTAACCTAATGATCCCTGGCACCAGTCTGTGACCCTGGTATCTTATACTGTTCCCTGATTTCAGAGAGCCGCCGCCTCACCCCACTGATTGTCCAGCCAAGCTGTAGTGCTAGAGACTGCCCTGCAACAGTTAAAACATCACTTTCCTCTTTTGTCTCTGTGATTTGGACTTATTCCCTCCCAACAGAGGGTCGTTTCATTTTTTTCAGGTGCCAGAATGTCTAAGCACAGTTCTTAGGCTTTATGTTTTCATAACTCACTGTGCTCTTTATAATAACAATAGATAATAAAAATTTATAATTTGCTGGCAATGAAAATCTAGTAAAACAAACAACTTTGGGTTATGTTCAAATAGCTGGTAGCCTTACAATCCAGTCATTAACATCTTTAGTAAATGACTCCTAAAATGCGATGTATAACTACTCGAGTCTCCTCAGAAATATGCCAGACACAGGCTTGAAGTTGAAATGACTGGCTGGATGTAAATGGCTTGGCACTGTGGAAACAAGCCTAAATGATGCTTAGGCTTGTGTACTCTTTTCTCCTTTGATACAATTGTAAGGAAACTCTTAACTCTGGCTTTTTTCCAAATAGCCAGTCAATTCATCTGAAGTGAGACCCATGGTAAGTGTTAACTGTGATTCAGAACAGAAGTGGGAACTGCACTTGGAAGGAGGTCCAATTTTTGCTTCTCTATTCCCCAGACACTGCCAACAACCTAGATGTGACTTCATGCCGCTCATTTCAGTTTTAGCCAATTTAGAGCCATTTTTTCCAAGGTGGAGGGTTTGCGGAAGGCAAACCAATGTGTTTTCTGGCATTTTAAATTTAATGCTGGCTATCTGAGGGTGAAAAAGAACCCAGGAAGATTTTGGTAAAATGGAGAGGGGGCTGTGGCTGGGAGCTCGAGAGGCCATCTGGTGCAAGGTAACAAGCCAGGACTGTAAAGCTATATGCCACCTAAGGATGTCTCATGGGCAAAGGTTCTCCATCTCTGACCTTAAACCATAGTTTGTTTGGATTTATACATAACAGTTAATCATGTTTAGTTGAAAAGAGAAACAAAATCTTCCAATATCCTAATGGCTATGCCAGGGGTTAAGGAGGACAGTAGGGTCACATAAGCCCTTAGGCTTACATTTATAACATTAAATCAAATTCAGCCAGGACCTGTCTTGAAAGTAAGCACCGATAGAAGAACTTAAGTCAGCAGGAGAAGATAAAGTAGAATTATAGGGAAGAAAAATGGTTCCATTGAATTCTACAGTGATTGTCTATAGTGAACCAAAGAGGATTACCTGCACTCCCTGCAAATAATCTCTAGTTATGAGTTTAATGAGGTAAACAAAAAGAGGTTGTTTGAGATCCTTGATGATCTAGGAAGTCAACTTTATGATAAATATTTGCTAACAGAGACAGTTCCACAGGTGTCACTTCAGTTGCCAAATTCTTATCACTGATGGTGAGAACAAGGAAACAATTCTTTGACTACTGGAGGGAATTTTGTTGTTGGTCACTTTTTCCTTGGCCAGCTACTATTCTGTACATATGTATGCTAGAGCTGATTGTACCTCTTATTATACTTCATTTAATAATTAAGACAACATGATCTTGTTTGGTTTCTGTTGGTCATAATGATCAAACAACTGAATATTAGAGATGCCTGGCCTTATTCACAGAAACAAAATGCTGAGTTTTTCTGAGTTAAACAGTTGGCAGTTCATCCAGGTTAAGCTGACCTTCAATAACATCAAACCACTGTAGGAATATTTATGAGAAAGGAACCAGAGTATTAAAAGTCATTGCACCTTTTTCTTCTCCTTATTCCTGAACTGCAAAACAAAACAAAAAAATTCTTCAAATATATATTTTCTTAGAAATATATATTTCTAATTTTCTAATATATATTTATATTATATTCTAATATATATTTAAAATTAAACATATTTCAATTTATTTATTTAATTTAATTTATTTAAATTTAAGTATATTTCTAATAATATATTTCCTTAGAAATATATATTCCTTATTTACATTGTCATTTTCCGAATCTCGTATTTTACAAACCTATATTTAACTCCTTTCACCCCAATGGTTTTCCCAGAGGGGTTTCACTAGACTCCACTCCTCCTCTATTTGCTTTCTTGGTCTGTCCCTAATTCTAGAAGTCAATTCATCCATTTCCCATAGTTCGAATAATTTCCACAACCAATCATCTATTCTAGGTGTTTCTTTAGACTTCCAGAATCGGGCATAGACCAATCTAGCTGCTGTCACCATATATATCAACATTTTTTTCTCTAGACTTTTCTTAAAATATTTGTCTTCAATTATATTTAATAAGTATATCTCCGGGATCATAGGAAAATTTACATGTAATGCCTTTTCAATACACTCATGTATACTTTTCCAAAAAGCTTTTGCTTTTATACACGACCACCAAAGATGGAAAAAAGATCCTTTCTCAGGACACTTCCAACAGGTATCTTTACCATTCTTACTCATCTTCGATATTTGCACCGGTGTACAATACCATCGGAAGAACATCTTGTAGTAATTTTCTTTCATACTCGTAGCAAAACAGTATTTCTTTACCTCCTTCCAAGAATTTTCCCAATTCTGCAAGGGAATGGGACGTCCCAGATTTCTTGCCCATTTTATCACATTCTCTTTCACTATCTCCTCCTCCATCTGCCAATTCAACAACATTTTGTATATTTTCCCTATCAAATGATCTACCCCTGGTTTAAGAAATTTATCAAATTCTTTCTCTCTCACTTCAATCCCAATCAATTTCTTATCCATTTTAAACCTCTCTTCCAGTTGTCTTTGTAGTAACCAATAAGATGTTATACCTAAATCAGCCAATTCCTCTTTACTTTTCCAAATCACACTTTCCCCATATATCTTTATTAGATCTTTATATTTTAATATAATATATAATAATAATAATAATAATAATAATAATAATAATAATAATAATAATAATAGAGACAGTGGTATGTAACAAGGTATATTAAGAAGAGTTGGCGGTTTATAAGTAAGTTGGATTGGTTCACAAATAATGGGAAGATAAATAAGGGAAGGTGGATATGTGTTTGTAAAAAAATTGTGAAAGAATGTTTTGTTTGAAAAGATTGTAAAGGAGATAACATTAAGAAATAATGTGTGTTTTATGTTTATTGTATATTTTTTATTTTGTTGAAATAAAAAAAAAAAGAAATATATATTCCTTAGAAATGTACACAATTCTCCTGCACGTAATTTTTGGAGAAAATGGAAAAGCAAAACCAACAAATATTACTGTCTGTTTTCCATCTCCTCAAAGTCTGATAGCACTTACGGACTGCAACCATCAGCCCAGGTACAGTTCTGTAGCCTTCATCCATTTCTGACCAGTTGCAGGAACCTTGTAGAATAGCAACATTTCCAGATCCAGGAACTATTTGCCAATCCTCATAACCTACAAGGGGTAAACCCACAATACTGGCAAAATTCAACAGTATGGTGATAGTGGCAAGTAAAGCCTCCTTGGAGCACAAAAATACTTCA
The DNA here is from genome assembly GCA_948474755.1 of Ctenosaura bakeri. Lineage (NCBI taxonomy): Eukaryota > Metazoa > Chordata > Lepidosauria > Squamata > Iguanidae > Ctenosaura > Ctenosaura bakeri. The sequence continues at coordinate 444,402 of CAOLHI010001167.1, forward strand.
AAACAAGGTATGTCTTTCAAAACAAAGGTATAGCAGAGTGGTTTCGTTATCCTCACCTTTTCCAAAAGGTGTGGGCAGAGACAGTCAAAAAAAGGCAGAAGCCTTTGGGCCACATGTTGCCCATCCTAGCTGTAGAAGTTATGTTGGATTGAGACCAAATGTTCAACTGTAGAGTCTGTTGGGGTGTCATTCACAGAATATAAGCATAATAGACAGATTTGTGACATAATATAGTCATACTGGAAGTGTTTATTTACTTTTTTATACTTGAATTCTCCCTGTCATGAATACCCTACTTTTTCCAATAATTCTTATTAGGACTAATATGTTTGTATGCTGTATGTCTGTTGAATGTATTTTCGTATTTTAAAATCAAGAATGAAAATAATACCTTGTCATTGGCAGTGATTAGAAGAAGCTTATTTTCATCAAAAGTTATTTGCAATTCTATTAAACATTCATCCTGCATATAAAGCATCTGAGTTTGCCAATCTTAGCCCCAGAGATAGTGACTGAATCACATATTGAAATAAGCCTTATCAGTACCATTTAAACAGTTGTCAAAAAGTTTATTGGTATAGGAAAAGGGGAAAAAAATTACTATCCCCAATCTAAAAAAAAAAAAGGAGTGGGGGGAAAGTTCTTGTATTGCAAAGCCAGGTCTCCTGCTGAAGAACAGTAAACTCACCAAGGAAAAATATGTTAGAAGTTTTTACAACATTTAAAAATACTTGGTCCAATTAAAAAAAAAAGTGAACTGGAATTTTACTATTCAGTATCTGGGTTCACATAAGTCAACAGACCCTAGCTTGGCATTATATATGAGCAAACCATTATCTCATAGGTTCTTTCCCTGTCCCTTGCTTTTCCTTCTTGCTTAGATTCAATCTGTTACTTCATATTTCCAGCAAACCATAGTTTTCATACCACCTAAACTGTCAAACCTGCTCTTGTACCTTGTAACTTGTACCTGCTCTGCAAACCAGAAACGTTGCATGGCTAGCAGTTTTCCCTTTGGGGGCAAGCACAAACCATAATTTGCCTGTTCATATGTTATAGCAAGCTATAGTTTATGTCTAACAATTCGATTCAGTGTATGCTTATGTGGAGACAAGAACCACAGAACTCAGTGGGACTTCCTCTGGGTAAGGGTTCCTAGCATAGTGCTATAAACAGCCAACTCCATATGAGCAAGGAAGAAGCCTGAAGGCAAAGAGGAATCTGAGTAAGGAGGAATCTGCTGTATCCTCCAAATGACTGGACAAATTATTGACCGTTCACTTTAGCAAGTGATTGTAATTTTTCTTCTAACACAGCGAACTTTAGCTGAGAACAAGCAAGTGGGCTATGACAAAAAATGTGAGTAATAACAGACTTGATCAACTTGTGATTTCATGCATACATACCATGGTCCTGCTCATGGAGCTGAAGAAACAACAGGAAGAAAGTTCACAGGTAGCTGGCAGTTAATAATATGGATAATGATTTTATTCAGCTTGGTAGACCAGAAATGTTAACGCATCTTTGTATATAATGGACAATAAAATATGAGTGTCTTTGGGGAACCATAACAGACTTACTGCAACCAAGTCGATAAAATAACCGTTCCTCATTATTCAGAAAGATAGCCATCACTGGGGGACAACAGAAAGAGGAAATGTTCCTATTAGTTGTCCCTAAATTCTCTGAGGTTTTTTAAAAAGCAGACAACGTTACCTATTTCACGAAGCAATCAGAGGCAATTCCCAGCAGAAACTGAAATATTTTATTCCTCCTAGAGGCTGGGTTATTTTTATTCCAGGATACATTACAGAAAAACAAATCCCTTTTTTGAATGTGTGGCTGTACAGTTTCAATTAAAGGGCAGTCCTTTGGAAGGGAGGGAAAGCACAGGGCCTTTACACTAAAACAGTAAGATTTTTAGAGCACTCTACCTTTGAAAAGAAGGCATGTTCATTAAGGTCTCCAGAGTTAATAGAATCATAGAGTTGGAAGAGACCCCAGGGGCCATCGAGTCCAACCCCCTGCTATGCAGGAGCACCCATCAAAGCATTCTTAACAAATGGCCATCCAGCCTCTGCTTAAAAACCTCCAAAGAAGGAGACTCCACAACACTCCAAAGCAGCATATTCCTCCGCCGGACAGCTCTGACTGTCAGGAAGTTCTTCCTGAGGTTCAAGTGGAATCTCTTTTCCTGCAGCTTGAATCCATTGCTCCTTGTCCTCTGGAACAGCAGAAAACAAGTCCGCTCCCTCCTCAACATGACATCTCTTCAAATATTTAAACATGGCTATCATATCCCTTCTTAACCTTATCTTCTGCAGACTAAACATACCCAGCTCCCTAGGCCGTTCTTCATAGGGCATGGCTTCCAGACCCTTCACCATTTTGGTCGCCCACCTCTGGACACACTCTAGCTTGTCGATATCCTTCTTGAATTGAGGTGCCCAGAACTGGACACAATATTCCAAATGAGGCCTAACCAATGCAGAATAGACTGGTACCATTACTTCCCTCGATCTAGACACCATATTCTTATGGATGCAACCAAGAATCACGTTGGCTTTCTTGGCTGTCTCATCACACTGCTGACTCATGTTCAGCTTGTAATCTACTAAGACTCCTAGATCCCTTTCACATGTACTGCAATCCAGCCATGCATCCTCCTTCCTATATTTGTGCATTCCATTTTTTCTGCCTAAGTGTAGGACTTTACATTTCTCTATGTTGAAATTCATTTTGTTAGCTTTGGCCCAGCTCTCCAATCTGTCAAGGTCTTTTTGAAATTTGATCTTGTCCTCTGGGGTATTAGCAAACCCTCCCAATTTGGTGTCATCTGCAAATCTGATCAGCATGCCCTCCACTCCTTCATCCAAGTCATTGATAAAGATGTTGAATAGCACTGGGTCCAGGACAGAACCCTGTGGCATCCCACTAGTCATTTCTCTCCAGGATGAAAAGCAGCCATTGGTGATCACCCTTTGGGTTTGGTCGTTCAACCAATTACCAATCCACCTAACAGAAGCCCTGTCCAGCCCTCATTTTACTAGCTTCTTTGCAGGAATGTCATGGGGAACTTTGTCAAAGGCCTTACTGAGGTCAAGATATGCTACATCTACAGCATTCTCTTCATCTATCAAGTTTGTAATCCTATCATAAAAAGAGATAAGATTAGTCTGGCATGACTTATTTCTGAGAAATCCCTGTTGACTTTTAGTGATTACGGCATTGCTTTCTAAGTAATTACAAACTGACTGTTTAATGATCTACCTTAGGATCTTTTCTGGTATTGATGTCAGGCTGAGCGGGCAATAATTATTAGGGTCCTCTTTTCTCCCCTTCTTGAAGATGGGGACGACATTTGCCCTCCTCCAGTCTGCTGGGACTTCTGTTCTCAAGAGTTCTGAAAGATTATTGCAAGTGGTTCAGAAACGACTTCTGCCAGTTCTTTTAATATCCTTGGATGTAATTCATCTGGTTCTAGGGACTTGTTTAGCCAGATATTCCTGTACTACTTCTATGCTCATTCTGTGCTGCATTTCCCCCACATCCTCACCTGCTCCCCACACTCGAGGTTGGGTACTTCTATCTTTATGGGAGAAAATTGAGGCAAAGAAGGCATTGAGTAGTTCTGCCTTCTCATTTCCCCCCGTTATTAATTGGTCACTTTCTCCACGCAGTGATCCTATCATTTCCTTGTTTTTTCTTTTCCTGCAGACATATCTAAAAAACCCTTTTTATTGTTTTTAATGCCTCTGGCAAGCCTGACTTCATTCTGCACTTTAGCTTTTCTGACCTTCTCCCTACATCTCCTGGCTATTTCCTTGAAGTCCTCTTTGGTGGTTTCACCATTCTTCCATTTCCTGTACATGTTTCTTTTAACACTTAGCTCAGCTGAGAGTTCTTTTGTTAACCATTCCAGTTTCTTTAGACACCTGCCATTTTTCCTCCTTATTGACACAGTTTTCAATTGTGCCTTCGGTATCTCACTTTTAAGAAACTTCCATCCATCATGAACTCCTTTCTCTTTTAGTATTCTTGACCATGGGATTTCAGCAAGTCACTCCCTAAGTTTAGAGAAATCAGCTTTCTTAAAGTTTAGGATGCGTGTCAGGCTACACTTGGCTTCTCCTTCCCACTGAATGACAAACTCCAAAAGAGCATGGTCACTGACCCCTAAAGATCTTACCACCTCTACCTCATCAACTAGGTCATCCCTGTTGGCCAGGATCAGATCTAAAATAGCCAATCCCCTTGTTGCCTCCTCCACTTTCTAGACCATGAAATTGTCTGCAAGCCAAGTGAGGAACCTGTTGGACCTTGCGATCTTGGCAGAGTTTGACTGCCAATAAATATCAGGATAATTAAAATCTCCCATTACCACTGCATCTCTCCTTTTCGAATGTGTGGTCATCTGCTCCAGGAAGGCCTCATCCAAGTCATCAGGCTGGCCCGGAGGCCTGTACCTAACCCCCACAATCACATCCCTATTGTTTCTCGCTCCCTTAATTCTTACTCAGATGCTCTCAACTTGGCTTCCCAGATTTAAGTCATGGATCTCTTCACAGGTGAAAACATCCTTGACAAATAAGGCTACTCCTCCTCCTTTCTTGTTTGGTCTGCTTCTGCAAAATAGGTTATACCACCCTATTCCTACATTCCAATCATGAAATTCATCCCACCAGGTTTCAGTGATGCCTATTAAATATTATTTATTTTGTTGTACTAAGAGTTGGAGTTCATCTTGCTTATTTCCCATGCTCTGTGCATTAGTGTAGAGACACTTGAGACCATGTGCCCTTCCTGGAAGTCCTGTACTAAAGTTATTTCCCTCCTCCTGTTGGTCTCTAGTTCTACTTGGCCTGCCCTGTCTATATCATTTGGGCTATTTTTTGCAGCACTCACTGAATCCTTGCCCAGAATAATAGTGTCCCTCTCCCCAGTCAAACTCAGTTTAAAGACCTCCTGATCTGTTTTGCAAGACTGTTAGCAAAAATATTTCGACTGACGGTTGTGAGGTGCAGGCCATCCCTTGCCAGAAGACCATCTTTGTGGAAATGGAGACCATGATCCAAAAACCCAAATTGCTCCCAGCAGCACCATCTTTGGAGCCAGTTGGTGATCTCCACTATTCTTCTTTCCCTTCGTGGGCCATGTCCTTCCACAGGGAGGAGAGACAAAATGACAACCCATGCACGAAGGTCTTTCAGCTTCCTACCCATAAGCTCGTAATCCTTCGTGATGTGGTAAAAGCTGTGCCTCGCCGTGTTGTTAGTCCTGATGTGAACCAAAAGGTTACGGTCAGTGGGCTTGACCAGTCTTGTTAGCTTCCCCGTTATGTCACTGATTCTGGCCCCAGGGAGACAGCACACCTTACGATTGATCCTGTCTGGGTTGCAAATGGTCAATTCCGTTCCTCTCAGCAAGGAGTCCCCAACCACTAGAACTCATCTCCTCTGAGGCTTGTCTGGGGTTACTCAACGAGCAGATTCTGTCAAGGCCGCCTGAACCTTCTGTTCATGCTGAGACTGTTGGTGCTGCTGCTGTTGGATTTTTTTCCTGCTGGTGTTGGGGTTCCTGTTGCTGACGTTGGATTTCTTCTTAGTGACATTGCACTATCTCTTCCTGCTGTTCCACTTCATCATTAATAAGGTCAAGAACTTGGAAATGGTTCTGCATCTCAAGAGTCTCTGTTTGGCACCTTGCCTTTCTACTCCTATGTATCACATTCCTCCAACCATCCATCTCCCAATTTTGTCAACTGACTTCCTCGTCCACTAGCTCCTCCATGCACTCCGTCTTCAAAAAGGTCCTCTCAGCGCTATCCAAGAACTCCTCTCTCTCCCTAATAGTGTGAAGATTCGAAACGCATGCTTCCAGCTGTTGAACCTTTTCCTGTAAGAGGGCGACCAGCTTGCATTTGCTGCAGGTGTACCCAACGACATGTTGCAGCAGGAAAAGAAACATGCCACAGCTATGGCAGGTGACCACAGCAGCTTCCTCACCCTCCATGCTTGATAGTCTAGATAGTTGACTTGGAAAAGGTAAAACCGGGCTTTGCCTTCAAAGTCCCCTGGTAAAACCTATGTCAATTCCCCTGTTTGCCAAGTTCATATTGTCAACCTATCTAGAGAGAGGGTGCAATTCTACAGTGTTTATAACTAGTTTCTCAAGGCGGCAACCTTACCTAGATGTTGTGGGCAGACAGAGTGACTCTGGATGGCTTCAAGTCTCCCGGTTTCGTGAACTGACTTCCTCGTCCACTAGCTCCTCCATGCACTCTGTTTTCAAAAAGGTCTTCTCAGACCTATCCAAGAACTCCTCTCCCTCCCTAATAGTGTGAAGTCTATTAGGGTTTCATTCCACATTTGGTAGTAAAAGTGCGTGCACCTTTAGCACATGCCTCTGGGAACAAATATAAAGAGCTGCTAGTTCCTCCCCCTAGCTAATCAGTTAGACTGTGTGCTCAGGGAATGAAATCCTAGAGGATATGAAGGCCCCACTCTGTTCGTTGTAATTAGTAGATTGGAATAGATCCTGATTTTAAGTCTCAAAATGCACAAACTCAAAAATAACTGACTCCATAATATTTTAAAAAATGTTTTTAGCCACCTATTTCTAAGCCCCAATCTCAAAATGTGGTTTATGCTGTTTTACAAAAGAATAATTTAATAGACAAGGTATCTTCAGATATATGGAAGTATTAAAGACCAAACTGAGGACCTCAAATCATTGAAGAAGTCTAATAAAAAGCCTATTCTACTCTCTGCCCAATCTCCTTTTAGCCCGTTTCCCCTAATCCTGACTTGTTGATTAGACATCACACAGTACCTCCTAACTCAGTGACTTTACACAGAAAGCCAGACATTTGTAAGGAAGTGAGAAAGGAAACTAAGAGAGAGCTGTTTTCTTTTTCTTTTTTCAAATGTTGTGGTACTCAGTCACTGTTAGTGTAGTCTGTTTAAAATTGAGACCCAGCAATGATCAAGCTATTTGCCTTAAAAGGACAAAATATCTGTGGAAATAAACTTCAGCAAGTCGGAAAGTCAGGAAGAAAGCAGGGAGACAGAAAGGAGATGGACTGTGAGCTCTGGAGTGACGTTGATACAGCTGTGTAATCCTACTGCTTCATAAGGGAAACACTGAATTCCCAGAAATATAGGGCCTTTATAATCCACAAGGATAAAGGCGGGAGGGAAGAAACACAGAAGAAACGATTAGTAAAAGAAAGATGGTTCTGTATATGTGTTTGATACTTGGAAAAGAATGAAGCTGGACTTGTCCGTTTGCTGAAATACCCATCACTTGATGACTGCAATGCTTGCATATGCCTAGCTCGAACTATCTTTGACACTCCCTCAGTTTCAATACATTCTATATACCCATCAGTGCATCTTCAAGTATATATGTGTATAGGGAAAAGAAACAGAACGCAACAGAAATCGATTCTTCTTTATGGAAGGGAATATTCTACATATAAAATCACCTAGTATTTGCCTAACATGTACATAATCAACATTATATTTACTAATCTAATACTTCTCCCTTCTCAGTATACAAACAAGACAGGGTCCTTAAAATGCCTCTTCTAATTAGATATGTAACCCAGCAAAATTTCTACAGAATGGGGGAAAAAAAAAAACCTCTGCAAACGGAATTGTCACTCATCAAAAAACAAAACAGGTTCGCATGGGGCATCCTAGGCCTCACACCACAGATTGGTTGTCTGTTTAATAATACTGCTTTGTGTGTAGGCCCATGCAGATCTTTCAGGATAGCTAACAAGGACAGCATCATTCTCACAGCATAGGCACAGATCATCCTGCGCTGGCAAATATGCATCTGAGTTGAGCCGTATTACAGATGAAGGCTCACATGAATAAAGGTCCATATTAAAAAATAAAAACCACAAAATCCTTCACATAGAAAATGAGATGTCAGAGAAAATGTTAGGCTAGAAATCTTTTCCTTAAATTTTAGTTTTCTCTATTCAAGAAACACTTGGGTTTTTAAAGAATGAACAGCAATTGTCTGGCCCTGACCAAATGTCTGAAATGGCCTAGTTCAATGAAATGCTTCCCACTTCAGTGTCTGTAATGCCACAGATGTAATTGCAAATGTTTCTGATCTATTTCTAAACTCATGCATACAGATGTATGGAAGCACTGGTGTGGCATATATCCTTCTTCTCTTTTGCATCCAAGATCTCAAAGTGGATGAACAGGGCTCTGAACTACATCAGCCTTCCAGTTTGCAAAAGCAGCTTTGGATTTTCAGTTCTGGAATCTAAAAGGAAAAGATACCCCATCCTATATAAGGGACTTCCCATGCATTTCTTTTATCTTTCTCAGTTAGCACAATGATGTTAAGTATGATCTGCCTTTACCAATCTATTCCACCTAAGTATCACAGAGCACTTACATGTGTTCAAATGGGGAACTGGGTTAATCTGTTCCAGTAAAAACAACCAAGAGTTCTATGGCTACCTTAAAATCTAACTTAAATGTTACACACAAGATCTTTTATGAACTGTAGATCACTTCACAGAATTATAATCCATGAGAATTCATGCTACAAAGATGGTTAGTCTTCAAGGTAAACACAGGACTGTTTCTCATACATGCTGTCATACCACAAAGGCACATTTCAGCTAGCTGCATCACTCTTTAAATCCAGGTCTACCCTATTCTTGTATAGATCAGAACATGAGAGCATAGCTGAGAGAAAAGAAAGATGACTATGTCCTCCCAATCCATAGATCCAACAAAGAGAGAGAGAGACACACACAGAGAGAGTTCTTTCCTCTGGCGAATCATTCCCCAAGTCCAACCCTATAAATAATTCCATCTAGAAGAGGAATGGTATGTGGATACAAGTTCACCCACAAACTAATTGGTTCCTTTAAATTTCACTTTCCTGCTCACATTCAAATGTCAGTGGGGCAAACCTGTGTTCCAATATGCCTGTCTGGAGCACCTGCATCACGCAGTATGGTCTGGGGAGATGAAGGCTACAGTGAATGAGTGAAATAAGACAGGTCAAAAGAGACCATCCTCTGTTTGCTCTGCCCAGCATGTAGTGTGCAGCAGAGTCCTCATCAAGAACAATGACAGATGAAGGAGCAGAAAGAAAAAATAAAATAGCAACAACATCATTCAGATTCAGTAACAGTTTCCGGTAGTGCTACATCTAGGGAACCTGTCAGCATATGCTAGAGATCTCCCTTCATGCTGAGGCAAGTTAAGCAAAGTACCAGCTGTGCCACCTCATTGACACAGTCAAGGCGAGTAAAGGAGAGAGAGAAACAGCGAGAGAAATGGCAAAAAGACCAGAGCCAAGCATTTTAGCCTGTGGTTGCTAGGATACTGTGAAGACCCTCCACTGCTAAGCAGACAAGGGAGAAATAGGGGGGAGGAAGGCACCCTCACGCTTAGGCCTTATGAGCAAACAGTAACAATAAGAATATGTTGTTGCTTTCTGCCCACCTCTCCTAGGCAGGGCTGCTAGCCTCCGGTGGAAGAGTGTGTAATGCAAGCCTGGCAATGTCTGCTCAGTAGAGACAGAGGGGAGGATAGATTATTTATATTCTGGAAGAGCAGACACCAGGGCTTCTAGTTAAGGAGCTGCCAGTTCACGACTAGGAAACCAATTTTTTAAGATACAAATCACCTCCAGAATTTTTACCAGCCCCAAAGCATTTACAGGCTATCTTGTTAACACCCTGAGAATTTCATGGGCAATGAGCAGGGACACTAAAATGAACATAAAATTAATACTGCCATTTTAAAAAAAAGTTGATATTTATGCAAAAGAGGTCAACTACAAAATTTCTATCCTGTATAAAATTGCAGAGAAACTTTGGAAAAGACTGAGAAACCTCATCAAAAAAGTGTTGAGTTAATGGGAGCACACATGCAGTTTTTATTATGAAAATATTTATATCCTCCTTTCAGATTCCAAAAGTTATTTCTGTTAATGGAGAAATATTCCACATCTATTCTTTATTTTGAATATAATACATTCCTTCCTAAGGTACCTTAAATCCATAAAAAGCTGTTGTTCCACCAATAATGACTCTGTTGTTATCATACTCTAAAACTTTGCAAACTTTCTGTACAGGACGTCTTCCCTTGTTACAGAACAACTCTCAGCTGTCTCAAACTCTTAAATAACACAAAAAGTCCCTGAAAAATTAAATCCCCCATTATATCTCTTACAGCCAAGAGTAAGTTGTCTGTGTGGTACTGTATAGAATGAAAGTCTGTTGTATGTTTTAAGTTCTGTCTAGTTTTAAATTTCTATGCTACTTTTAGAGAAAACAATAACGTACTGTATAAAACTCTTAGTATACAAACTTTAGCTATCCATCTAGTTTGTGTTGTTGTTGTGTTCCTTCAAGTTATTTCCAGCTTATGGCTACCATAAAGAAAACTTATCGCAGGGTTTCCTTGGCAAAATTTGTTCAGAGGTGGTTTACCGTTGCCATCCTCTAAAGCTGAGAGAGTGTGACTAGCCCAGGGTCAGCCAGTGGATTTCCACTACTAAGCAATGATTCAACTCTGGTCTTCAGAGTCATAGTGAAACCACTAAACCACACAGGCTTCTCCTTAGCTTATCTAGGATTTTATTTTACCACCTGAACTGATGAAAAAGGTTGTGCTTCCTCTCTGTCCACGTATGGAAGCCAACTGGACAGCTGACTCTCATACTGTTGATGGGACAACTACATTCACCACATCTAATGGCAACAGAGTATCTTAGGAGCACAGAAAGCCCCATGACACAGAGCTTTATCCATCAATATATAGCTGTCACAATCTGGTTATATGGAAGTATATTTATCTGAAAGGAGTTAACCTGGCTATCTGAAAGGAGTATCTTTCAAGTACTTTTCCACTATCTTGGAAGCAATGTACAAGCTCAGGATCACATATTACTTTTAACTGTCTTAGCTGTTCATGGAAACATCTCCACAACATTCCAAAGAGAACTTTTACACCCCTACTCCAAGAAAGGACAAATTCCAAAAGAGACAGAGGTAGCATGGGGGCAATGTGTAGAAGCACAAACACAGAAAAGTGTGAAGCACTTTGATTTTATCTTCTTCTTCAGATCTTTTCAATCATGTTCATATCGCAGAACCCACAGTGATTTTTCAAAGTGTTCTGGAACACTCTTTACTCTGGACAGAGAGGTTTTGTTTTTGGTTTTTTGCCTTGTTTCTACTCCTTGTCCTCATAGAGAAGAAAAGATCTCAAGCCAGCCTTGATCTCTGCCATCTCTGTCAGATAATTAAATTCTCCTTGTGTAAATGCAAATATAATTTATGCAAATGCTTTGAGTCCCCTCCTTTACCTCCTATTCATACAAATCAGTCTATATACTCTCTGCCAAAATTCTGCATGAAGCCTGAAGGTACATAATAAGTATCTGCAAAAACATTTTGTCGTCTATTTGTTCGGCAGTTCAGCTTAAGTCAGAGTGCAGTATGAGATTCAGCTGTCCATCCTCATCATTACCAATGAGCAGCAGTGATAACTATGCAAAACAAAACTCACCAATATTTATTGATTACATACTTGTTTGATAAGCTTTAATAAGAACTGTGGGCTGTGATATCCCTGCTTCATTTGGAATAGTCCCACTGAAATCAATGGAACCTGCTTCTGTGTAAGCATGTAAGCAATTTACAAAATTCATTATTAAATTAGGGGAAAAAGGAGTCTTAGAAAAAAAGGAGTCTATAAACCAGACTTTTATTAAATTTGAATTCTTTCAAATGAGTATTCCTGTGTTATTGCTTAAATTGAAGAAAAATAAATGAGTGAAATCAAGTCCCTTTTCTAAACATCCATCCCTGCTAACAAAACTTCCAATTTTAATGAAGGCTGATCATAACATACTATAACCTTTCACCTTTTTAAATAATACCAACATAGGACAAGGAGAAAAAACCCTACAGTCTTTAATGAATCATATATGGGAAATAGACCTCCAAGACTAGCATATTTGTGTCCCAACATGAGAAAAAGCAAGAAGTGTTCAAGTATGCATACCTCTTTTCAAACCAAGCTAATGAAATGCTGCACATCAATTGCCATAATCTGTTAATTGGTCATACTGTAAGGGGAAATGGTTATTCATAAATAGTAGAAAGCACTCTCCTCCTGGACTGCAGAACCATAAACAGGGAAAAGAACAATCCATAATGGCAAAGATGCTGTACATTGACTCTGAGAAAGTGAGAGACGTACCCAATGTAGATGGTCATGTCCAATGCTTCTCCACTTAGCTTAAACAGGGAAAGGACAGATAGTCAGATTGTTCTCAAAGAAATCCATTGTAAGGCTATATATTGAGTCCTCTAAGAGATTCTTACACTTGCATGTATTTTATCTGTCTTATGGGAGTTTCAAATTTTGCATTTAAACCTGTCAAAACCAACCATTTCACAAAAATATCTATACAGACAGCAACTGTGATGCTACTAATAAATAAAACCATGTGGTGTGTTTTGACACAAGCCATGAATTGTTTGGGTTTTTTTAAAGCATGCGTGTTTTTTCATGATTACCAAACCAAATACATTAAGATTTATAAGACAGCTAGGAAAGGAAATTAAGTGCCATGTGAAGGATGCTATATTTCTTCTTCTGAGGTTTAGCTTCCACCATTAAAAAAAAAAACCTCGAGACAGCAAGCGTGAAACAAGAACAGATGATTTTCCTCAAATTTATTTAAAAGCTTCAAAGCAAGATTTATTACAACTGTCCTTTCAATATGTCCTTTCTGGAAAGGAAAGGCAGCGCAGTGGGAAAAGATTCTGAGGCAGGTTCCCCCTCCCTCCACCCTTTGAAGACATTGTTCAAAACCACAGAGAGGAGCAAGATCAGTAAAGACAGGGCAAGCCTCTGAGTAAGTGGTGATGGAACTCATGTGCTATGTTCAGGCTCAGTGTCTTTGTCATAATGGATCTTCCCTGCTTTCTCTTCTAGTTCCAAAGAAAGTCAAACAATAAGGAGCTTCCTACCCAGAATATCTATTCACTCTCCAGCTTCCTATTGCCTGCCAATCCACGGCTTGCTGACCATGGGGTCTCAACTGGGCTTTGTTTTATGACATGCTTTATGGCTCCCTTCCCCTTAACGCTGTGTCACAACCTCTCTTCTATGCTGTCACTGCTTAAATTTTACTGTTTGATCACTTATTACTCACAAGCAACCCATAAATACAGCAAGGTACTATAAAACTCTCAGCCATACAGGGAGATACAGTTTATAGCTTCTTCCTTATCGAAACCTAAATACATGGTTTTTAAAAAGGACAGGAACATCACTAGATAAAACAGGGATAGCCCAAGCTGCCACCAGTATCTTCTGCAGAGCCCTCAGCTCAGTGGTGGTGCCCACGCTGTGCCTGAAGATCATTCCAGTTTTAACACCAGCAGGAACAGCTAAAGGCATTGAGATAGCAGGTGATTGAAAAACCCTCCACCTGGGACTACAGAAAACTGCATCTAGAAAGAGAGGATACTACTGGGCTAGACAGACAAACAGCTATATGGGACATCTTCCTATTCACCTCTGTTCTAGCACTGATAACACTATAGCAGGGGTTCTCAACTTTTCATTCTCCTGGTGTTTTGTACTTCAGCTCTTAGAAACCGCCACCAGCTTGGCCAATGATGACGGTTTCTGGAAACTGAAATCCAAAACATCTGGGGCACTAAAGGCTGAGAACCACTGGACTATAGCATGTTGATTCCTGTAAGAAGAGGAAAGTTTTGATGAAATGACTTCTGCACTCTCCAATATAGTTCTGCTATATTCTTTTGCCTGTGGTCCTGGATACAACTGCCAGTAATCCAACCGACTGACAAGATTTCAGAAGACATGGAGGGAGGAGTTAAGGGGAAGACAACTCATCTATATCCCCACTTGCAACCCTTTGGGAACACCTTAACCATCACATATAGAAGGGGAATAGTATCAATTATATAAGGAAGTTCATCAAAGAACATTTTCTCAGACACTTCATGCTACTCCACTCTTGGCTTTTTTGCCCTGGTCGTTCCCAAGTACAATGATTGTAATCTCAGATTGCTTCATGCCTCAGTAGGATGGAATGCAAATTGGGGCATTCATTATAACCAGATTTTACTTACTGTGTACTTTCAGTGGAATATAACACCAAAGTGAGAAAAATCTTTGTTGTTTTTTTAAACTGTTGTGTGAACCTTTACAATTCAGTGATTTAATATGCATGTTGACAGAGTGCAATGTTTATCTTGGTCTCTTTGAGAATTGCACCATGGGATTATCCTCACGACAGAAACAAAGAACATTCAGTATGTAAGCCAAGTCAACGCATTTTCCAGCTCACCATGTGGCAAACCAATTGCTTGATTGTTCCCATGTACAGCCAGATTGGCTCAACTTGCCCTGAAAGCTAATGAAACAGATTACTCACATTGTTACACAGCAATATGGCAAAGGTGGAGTGATCTGATAATTGACTTCCAAAATGCCCAGCTCCTGCCACAGAAGGCCAGTTCTTGAAACTGGGAATCATTCCTAAACTTGTATCAAAAGTACTGTTAACATATTGAGTATGAACCACAAAACTGTGTGTGTGAAAGAGAGGGAGCCATAAGCATATGTGAGTTTGCCATAATTTGGTGTCTGTATGACAAAAAGAACAAAAAAGGAACCCCTGGATTGGACCCTAAAATCTGTCTAGACTAGCATACTGTTTCCAATAGTGGCAAGCAAGATATTTTCAGTAGTTTACCGGGATGGTATAAACATAACAATATCACAGAGTTGAAATACCAAAATTATGTAATATATCTTCTGTCTTCTAACCCACCTGTTTGCATTACACACATGTGATGGATTCCTCTAACTTTTTAAACCTTTATCTGGAATAGCACTTCTAAACGGGATTAAGGATTATGAATACTGTATAGAAAAGACTGACAAAATTTTTGTAACCCTGGATTGATTTATCCAGAAGTATTCTGAAAGGTAGGATTCTGTGAATGTGCTCTTAAATACATTTACTCAAGGAAAAAAAAAACTGTATTTGGGAATTTACACTCAAGTATGTACCTTAAGGACTATAGCCTTTGCTGCTTCATGCCTTTTCCTTTAAATCCTCTGGAGCTCAAGAAAGCTCTTCAGATCCATCAGATATGATGTAACTACATGAGAAAAATTAAAAAGCTTCTAGTATTTTTAAATGTATTAATCACAGTTTCCTAGACTCTTCAATACAAGACGTAAAGAGCAACCTTAAGCATATTTAGTGAGTACATCTTGCTCAGTTTTCCTCCACAGTTTGGTGTCGATACACCTCCTTGGCAGTAAGCCTGTTCCATCAGACTTCTGAATAAACACGTGTAGGACCATGTTGTTTGCATGTCTTATTAGGGCAACAGAATCCACAGCATCTGACTACCACTGCGCCCCATGTAGCTTTACTTTTTTAAAGCAAGAGCACTTTACTTTAAACACATCAAGCTGGTAAGACTCTGCTGAATCAGTTGGTGTCACTTCTCAAATTCTAGCTTTGGTTGTTGTCAAAAAGAACAAAGAGACACCTTCTCTCCTCCCCCCTCCTCTGCTCCCCATCTCTAAAAAGCCTTGTCAGTTTGAATGCCTCAGTGGGCTTGATGAGCTGTGAAGTGGACCAGACTTCTCTGAAGGGACTCAAGAGAGATGTGAAGAGGAAAAAAGTAAAAGTAATGGGGAAAGGGAGTCCTGCACTGGTGAGGCACCTAGATGATGTACAGAGAGGGCCCAGCCTGCTGCAAGCTCATGTGGACAAGCACTGACAGCAGCAGTCCAAGCCACCATTCTGTTGTCCATAGTACCTTCAGGAAGGACAGAAGAAATGGAGATTCTCTCTCCGAGTCACCTACGCTTTGGTCAGGGACGCTCAGCAAATTGCTGCGTAGAATGGGGCTGTCGCAGCACACATGTTTTTGAGTGCTAGGGTTGAGCCCTGGTACACCTGAGGGAATGATAAGTGAAAAGGAAGAAAATGCAAAGTAGGCGCAGAGTGTCTTTCCCCTTCCACCCAAAGAAATGCAACAAGCCTTTTTACATCTGGGACTCAAGGACACAGCTGCTGACACCTGAGGCAGGCTTGAGCTTATTCACTTTGCTTCTGAGATATTAAGCCCTGGGTTGCTGTGTTTCTGCTCCACCTCTGCTGTATTACAGAACACTTCCCCCCTCCCCGGCCCTGTCCCTGCTTCTTAAGGCTTAAGGAACAGCAGACAAAGCTTGGGATGAAAGAGTAAAGAGCTCTAAAGGCTTTCACCACTCAGGAGAGAGAAAAGCAACCCCTTGAGGGTGAGAGGAATCAAAGAACAGTCAAACTCTTCCCCAAAATGGAAGAAGAAGAAGAAGAAACTTCTGTTTTTGGAGGTTGAGAAAGGCAAAGCCAGTTCCTCAGATTTTGAAAGAGCACCAGAGGAGAGGGCTTCTACAAACCTCCACCGTCTTTCTGTTCTCACTAGGAAATGAAAGGGGAAAGTGGCCAAGCGGAAAAGCGGGTAACTCACACACACTTGCATCTGCCTTATGATATCAACAGCAGTCAGCTAAGAGGCAACTAAAAAAAAGGGTGTAAAGCTGTTTCTTAGGAAGATGCTGAAACAGTAGTTAATAGGAACACCTTTTGGGTTGGTTTGTTTAATGTCATGGGGTGAAAAAAGAAACCACTCAAAAATTTTCCTGCCTGGATGTCAAGGATAATAAGATCTGCCCAAAAACACGTTATTGGAAAAGAAAAAGACAAAGAAAAGCCCCCCAAAAAAACTCCTTAAACAAGACAACCTTTCAGTAAGTAAAGAGGATGGAATGAGCTGTCCCCTCCTACCCAGTATCCCCCCGTGAATTTGGTTCCCACTACTCAAAAGCACAAGCCCCTCACTTAAATTCAGGACAGAAGCCACAACAAAAACAGAAAGCCCAGACAGAAACGCAGACCACACTGGAAGAGACACTCTGACGATGCTCTTATTGCCGCGATCACGGGGAAAGGGGGGCGGCGGAGGGGAGAGCGAAGCCCCCCGCCGACAAGGCTTCCACACTCCGGGAACTCTCTTCCCCTCCCTCCCCCGGAAGGGGATTACATGGTCGGCATCTGGAAAGGGCAGAGAGGAATGCCGATGCGTGCAGCTGGCGATGGCTTTGGAAAAATGGGGGCAGCCCTCGAGATCGAAGAGTTTAGGGCTCGGAGGCGGAGGGGGGAGGCGGAACGCGGCGGTTGGGGGAAGCGGCTTCGGAGGATGAGAAGAGCAGCGATGGGAAGCAGGCGGCGGCGCGGGGCTCCCCCGGGCGAGCGGAGGGGCGAGAGAGTGAGCGAGTGGGAGCGCGACAGAGAGACAGAGACGGGGGTGGGGGGGTGAGCACAGCACAGGGACGCCACACGGACACAACGCTTAACCCCTGCTGGCTTACTGTGGGCTCTTGGGGTAGAAGGGCAGGGTGACATGGCTGAGGTCCTGGATGTCAAAAGCGGTGGGCTCGGCGGAAATGGCCTGCCTCTTGGTCCGCTGCTCGCCGCCTGGCAGGGTGCCCGAGCTCTGCTGCTGCGCCTGCTGGGTGGCCGGCCGGATCACGGAGCGGTACTTGTCCAGTTCGTTCTGCAGCCGCTGGATCAGCTCGTCCTTCTGGTCCAGCTCCAGCTCCAGCTCGTCGATGAGGGCGTCCCGCTGCCTCAGCTCCTCGATCTTCTCTTGCAAGGCGTACTGTAAATCCCGCAGCGTCCCCATCCTCAGCCGCCGCCGCCTCCCTCGAAGGCTCCTGCCTGCGCCCCCTTCGCCGCTCGTCGCAACTCCCCCCCGCCCGCCCGCCCGCCCCACCGAGTGGCCGCCTCCACCTCCTCCTCCTCCCGCCGGTTGTTCCACTTCAAGCCAACTTTGCCAATTGCTCCGCCGATCGACCTGCTGCTGCCGCCGCTCCTCCTCCTCCTCCGGCCGCCACCCGATCCCGCCGGCCCTCGACCAGCCCGGCTTCTGCTCGGCGCGGCGACCGGGGAGCAGCGGGAGGCTACGCGAGGCGGCGGCGGCTCCTCAGCGGGAACATCCTCCCCGAAAACGGCGCCCCATCGGCCCCCGACGGCCGCCGGCGGTTAGCGGCGGCTTCTCCCCGCCTGCGTCAAGCCCGAGTGGCGGGCGCAGCGGCAGAGGGAGCGCACGAGAGGGCTGGCGGAGACGGAGGGAGGGAAGGCGGGCGGCGGGCGGGCGAGCGCCAGCGAGGGGCGTCTGCGGCATGCCGTGGCACAGGCACTTTTCCCCTCGCGTGTCACTCTTCTGGGGGCTACGACGCCGCTCCACGCCGCCCCCTCGCCGCTCCTTCGCCCGCCGCCGCCGCCGCCTCCCCCGCCCCGCCGCGAGGTAGGTGGAGGGGTGGGCTTTCCTGCTGCATTCCAGGCAGCGCTTCTTCGAAACGGCGCGCCTCGTTCGCCCGGGAACGCGCCGCCTGGGTCCGACGCTCGGCGTCTGGAGGGCGGAAAGCGGGGGGGGAGGCTCGCCCGCACTCGCGCGCGCGGGGAGAAACCCTCGAGAGTTTGGCCCGCCAGGCGCAGCGCCCTGCGCGTCCTCGGCCGCGCTCTTCGCCCGTCGCAAAGAGCCTTCGCCCGGCCCTCTCCGGCGGGGCCCAGCCACCTCGGGAACCAGGGGCCGCCGTCCCATTGGGTCGGGATGGGTGCAACAGATAGACACTCAGCGACGAGTGCCATGAGAGGGAAGGGGACGCCCACGCCGGGCCGGTCGCTCTATATGCCCCACCTGTGCTGGCGACCGGGTGCCTTCCGTGGAGGGCAAGCCACTCTGCACATGCCAAGAGTCACTCTCTGCTTGAACATTTCACCTTTGCAAGAGGCCTCTCCCAAGTTACCCGGGGCCAAGGAGACATTTGACAGACCTTCTCCGCCCTGCCCGAAGCCACCTCCAGGCTCAGGGGAGGCTTCAGACAGACAGACTAGATGAAGAGCGACATGGTAGTCAAGACGCATTTAAAATATTCATTGTCATGCCGTCGCCAGACCATTTCAACCTACCTAGGGCATTCTCCGGAGTTTCCTGTCTCTCTGCTTGCCTGGCTCTCACTCTGGAGAACTTTAGGACGTGAGGGATAATTAGCTTTTTTAGGTCAGCTACTTCTTTCAGGACAGTTTTGAGCGTTGTCCCGATTACAGCTGGGTAGTAGTAAACCTGCTTGCCTGCGATGTCATTATAGCCACAGGAAATAAAGAGAGTGGTTAGTGGAGAGGAAAAACAATTGATCAGCACCCAAAGAGAGGAGGACAGAGGCCATTTCCGCACTAGGCTGTTATAGCGCGATGATTCCACTTTCAACCTCCTCTGCAATCCAGGGGTTTGCAGTTTCGGGAGAGGCCGGCCGGCCCCTCCCGAAACTGCAAACCCCAGGATTGCAGAGGAGGTTGAAAGTGGAATCATCGCGCTATAACAGCCTAGTGCAGAAATGGCCAGAGTTTGCATTTTAAGTGAGCGATGGAAAGGTAAGAGTTTCATTTATCCGGATCTTGCTGGGGAGGGGGGAGGAGATTGGCCTTGGTTCCTCAAACTGCAGCCATCATTCTGCACCTCCATCCAAACTAGTTAGGATCCAGGCTAGTAACTGATGCATGCCTTCAGATTCAACACCTGTCTCCTACTCATAGTAGCCAGTGTTCTTTTTCCACCTTCAATTCCAAATGTTGTTCCAGGGAATGAAACACAACTCTAAGAGCATTCAGTGCAGAAAAAACAAGGCATGGAGAGAGCACAGCACAATGTACTGCTAGGTGCATCTATCCATACCTCATGGAAAGCCAACAGATTTTGTGTCTTTAAAACCCAGAAGGTCTTTGAAATTCTGCCTTATGCACATTATCGGCAACTGTGAATCTGCTACCTTAATTCTGCCAATTCTCAGTAACAGGCATGTGAATTTCATCACATGGCTAAAACTTGTTGCTCTGCAGTGCGTATGAACAGGCAAAGTCAACTCAAACAGCCAGAAATGAAACTTACACTGATTGTGCCACAATGATGGTTCTCTTGGAGACAATTCATATTTGATCATCACCCAGTAACCGCAGCACTTAAACTAGAAACCATGTTACACACAGTAGCATGCAGGGGATCTTTTCTTTCTTCTAAGTAACCACAGAGGGCTCTGATTGGACTTCACCCAGCATGCATACATAGGAGAGGAGGCTCTCAGCTATTTTGCCCCATTTAATGCACATGCATGTAGAGATAGAGGTACAGAAAGTGGGGAGGGACCACATTGGTAACAGTGGAGGTTTTCTTTTTTCAAACTCCCTACATGACTACATCTGTATGAATTTGAGGTGGGGGACAAGTGGGAAGATTCATTTTTAAGCCCCTGTAATTTGAAAGCAGGAAAATATCTGGGGGTAGGCTTAAGCGTCTCTAGCTGTGTGCTTCCGGTTACAGTATAATTACGAAGGGCTGCTATGATGAACATAGATGTATGTGAATCTGGCCTGAAGTCTGAATAAGGAACACAATACCAAGAAGACAGAAGCCGCTAGGAAGATTGCTGTCTGTCAGTTAGCCATCACAGCTAAAGGTGAAGCCTCCATATACCACCAAATATACACAAAATGAGCAGATGCTCTGGACAACAAGAGAAGCTATCTTCCTCATTCTCTTGCTTGTGAGTTGTTAGTTGCATCTGGCTAACTGCTGCCAGAGACCTTTGGTCTGATAGAGCAAGGCAATTTTAATGTTCTTAGAGGTGAATACTTTCCCTGCCTATCTCTCTTCAGCCGTGATTGCACGCATCTCAAGACTGACTGATGCCCTGGAATGGTAATTGCTATCTGTGTCTTCCAAACACCATCATGTAGGCTGTTGTGTCGACTGATGAAATGTTTCTTTTGGTGACATATTTGGAAGGAGTGTTTTTCCCCTAAATGTAAATAAAGTACCACTAATGAAGAAACAAAGACCTCACAGTAGTTGACTGTTTTCTTTTAGCTCTGTGAAGAACAGAAGCACAATGAGGGACATAGTTTTCCTATGAGAAATCCTGATACAAAGTATTCCATTGCTGTGGAAAATGGACATGGAGTATGCAAGGACCATCTGTAAGCCAGAGTGGACAGCAGTCTAATCTTCTATTACAGACCTTTCTTCTACAGAAAGAAAAATCCATGTGGATTTTGAATTATGGTGTAAACTCACAGAAGGGGCTGGCCTCTGTGGGGTGTGTTTGTACTTTTGTCTGAATTTCAAAACAAAAAGAGCCTTGAGTGGAAGATCAGCAGGATGAGGAGACACTCAGTCATTTCTCCCTCTAGCTGTTTTTGTTCTCAGAATCATAGTGGTTTTTAC
Source organism: Ctenosaura bakeri (assembly GCA_948474755.1). Lineage (NCBI taxonomy): Eukaryota > Metazoa > Chordata > Lepidosauria > Squamata > Iguanidae > Ctenosaura > Ctenosaura bakeri. The sequence continues at coordinate 465,784 of CAOLHI010001167.1, forward strand.
TCTCTATAAGAGGGTGGAATTTAGATACCTGTCATTACTGGGTATTTGTACGTAGACATACCACTCACCCAGGGATGCACTCTGACATGGCATCTTTTGGTTTACAAAATGTGGGGTGCAGAAGCATATAGCTGCATGCTCACATTTCATTTCAGGATGCAATTTTGCACATTCATACAAAATTTGGCCTTTTTCTCTCTCTTCTTCTCTCTCTCTCGGTTTCTCTCTCAATGGTACAGCTGGAAAATTTTAAACTCCACCCTTAATAACTCACATATTTCTCAGTCTGGTATATTGACCCTGCTCATGGTTCAGTGGTTCTTGCTACTCGTGCTATTGACTGCAGCCCTAGGGCATTGCCCCTATAGTCTTGCACTGACAGTAAGCCAGACCATTCCATGGAAAATCTCCCCCTCTTAGTGGCAATAACACAGCCTCTGTCTCCCTATACATTTGTTTGCATCACCGGAGGCAGTTTTTTTGAGGTAGCTATGTTTGGTTTTAAGTGGTGGTGGTGGGAACTAAGAATATTGAATATTTTGTACCAGATTTTGTACCTGGAAATCAGGTTGCTGGTCAACATGCAGTAGCTGCATGCCTTATCAGAAACAAGATACTAGCCATTATCATTTGTGACATAGTGATAGCTAGCTCAGATTATTGTAGTAGGAGCTGTCCTTGTAAATTTTCACAAGCTGCAAGTGCTCTGGAATATAACAGAGTTTGAGTGATACTGGCCACTCTGAACATGTAATTCGATGTTTTTAAAGACTTAGCACTAGCTTCCAATCATTTTCTCGCTATAATTCTAGGTGCTGGAATTAAACTATAAAGTCCTGATGGCCTGTTGTCGGAAAACCATTAAGAGCAATGTCTTTAATATCAGCCAGCCCACAGCCTGCCAAGCAAGGCCTTGCTTTACTTGTTCCTGTTAACTGTTGTCAAGTTGACTTCAACTTAGGGCAACCCCAATGAAAGAGAGACCATAAAATCACCTTGTTGTCAAGAGCCGTGTTCAGGTCTTACAAGCTCAGGGCCATGGCATCCCTGATGGAGTCTATTTACTGGTAAAACAGTCTTCCTCTTTTTCTATGCCTTTTACCGTGCCTTTTCACTGTCTTTTCCCTTGTCTTTTCACTGTCATGTGTTCTCATGATATGACCAAAGTATGATAGTCGCAGCTTAGTCATCTTGGCTTCTAGGAAGATTTGAGGCTTGATTTGCTTTCAGACCCATTTATCTGTCTTTTTAGCAGTCTGTGGTATCTGTAGAACTCTTTTCCAGCACCACATTCCACCTTTTTACAACCATACATAGAAATCATAAAATGGCATGCACATCCTGACTTTGGTATTGGTCTACTTACTTCCTGCCATTAGAATTTAACATGTTGTGGCAATTAAAAAATGAGGAACCTATGCAGATGGAGAAACCCGCATGCTAGGCTCTGTGCAAGAATTCCATCTGTCTTCCACTAGAAGATTTTCTATGGTAAGAAAAAATAGGAAAATTTCTTCCCAAATATCTGAAAGGCCCTTTTCCAAAGAAAGGAGCAGAAGTGAATGGAGAATGATGTCTTTTGAAGTCCCAGAAAATTCAGTGACTGAGGCAGCTTTATGGTTTGATAAACTGTACTAGAACTGATCAGGTTTTTTTCAGTGGAACAGCTCAGACTTTGGAATTCCATCTGGGATGTGAAGGAGATACTTACTCACCCTTTATTGTGTAACAAGCCAGACTAATTTTATATGGGAAACAAAGATCCTGACAAGGAACTGTGGAATGAATTCTGGTAGCAATGTTTCGAATGATGGGCATACTCTAAAATGGGACTGAGAAGCTGTGGCCCTTGAAGGTCTCTGAGTAGGAACTGGGAACACCTTTGCCTTTTTATTGAAGGAGTTATATATTGAAGGAATTCTCTCTTATACTGAAGGTATGCTCGTCCCTACATATACCTGTCTGAGCATCTGCAAGAGGCACCCTCCTCTACATTGCACTGGTGACAGCAATATGAAGTAGGAGGACATGAGAGGTAGCTGTGGCACTCAAACCATGGAATACCTTCCCTTTGGAGGTCTGGCTAGTGCTGACATTGGTTTCTTTCCACCTCCAAGCCAAAACATTTTTTTAAAAAATTAAAGCCTTTAGGAGCAAATTTATTTCAAAGTATACATGTAAATGGTTTTAAATTGCTTTACTTTTAAAAAAGTATTAACTGTTCCTATGTTTAATATGTTTTTATCTTATTTCAATTATTTATGCTTTTAATCTGGAACTGTTTTAAATTGTTTATATTGTGTGCTGCCCAGAGATCCTATCATGAAGGGCAGAATAGAAGTTTTTGAATAAATAAATGAACAAACAAATGTTGATGAACATCCTGCCTCACCATTGGCTAGGCTGAGGTGGGCTGATGGAATTTGGAGACCTACAGGCTCTAGTCAGTTCTGTTCTGCTGACAGTGCTTGCCCTGCTAGTTGCTCTGGAGCTGCGCTCTGCAATAATAGAATGCTCACAAATGTAGCCTCGGCAGAGTGGGAGTGCTCCAAGAGGAATCCTGAGAAGGTCAAATACATTTTGAGCAAACCACTGAACAGAGAGGTTTGTTTCAGTCTCAAGATGACCTGCTTTCGACCTCTGGAAGTACTCCAAGTGCTCATCTGCATGGTTTCCCAAGGAAATATATTGCTTCATGGATGTTCATGTGGAAAAAAAAAAACTTTACAGAAATCAGTTGTAATCATCAATAACAACTTGCAACAATCTTGATCCACTATCTTTTAGAATTTATTTAGTACTGTATTCATTTAGTACTGAATTAAGATGCAGCATGTAGATAGAAGGCCATCTTGTAGACATCATATATTCAAATTAAAAAACAGACAAACTTTGACCAAGTCTCCCAGGAAAGAGTCCTGAGTAAATATATCCTCCAGGAAGTAAGTGGACCAATCCTTTAACAGATTTTTAAAAGAGAGAGAGAGAAGAGAAAAGGAAGAAAGAGTTTCATTACAGAGACTGATATAAGATCTTCAAATGATCTGGATTTGGATCAGTGGTGTTTTTAATGAATAGGATGGATGAGCAGTGATGTATCTGCTTACCTGTTGGATGTCATCTGAGCAGTGGTACAACCACATTTTTCAAATGAAGTTGAATTAAAAAGAATACCCAACTCTTAAACAGATTCTGAAAAGCTCCCAGTGAATGGCTGCCATAAAGGAACCTGAATTAAGGTGCAGAATGAAGCACTGGGGTGGGGAGGAGACCTTATAAATCGCATGTATGCTTGCAAAATTGACTTTTTAGCCTTGTTTTAAATGTTCTGCTCTCAGGTGAAGACCTTTTTAATCAAGAAATGCTTTTTGGACTGCTTAGCTGTTTGACTAAGGCATCCTTGAGAGTTGGCCATCCAACCTCTGTTTAAAAAACTCCAATGGAGTATCTCCCATGGTAGTGTGTTTCACTATCAGACAGCTCTTGCCATTGGGAGCTTTGTAATGTTTCCTTAGAGTCTCCTTTTTTGTAATTTGAATCCATTCATTCACCACCTACTCTCTGGAGCTGCAGGAAACAAGTTTGCACCACCTTTATTATGATAGCCCTTTGGATATTTGAAGATAGCTATCTTACCACAGCTCAGTCTTTTCTTTTGCAGACTAAACATACTCCAGGTTATCAACTTTCCTCATAGGAGTTGATTTCAAGATTGTTTACCATCTTGGTCAACCTGTTCTGCACATGTTCCAGCTTGTTGCTGTCCTTAAATGGTGATGCCCAGAACTGAACAGGGTAATCTAGGTAAGGTCTGACCAAAGCAGAATTACTTTACTATTACTTCTCTTGGTCTGCACGCTACATTATGTCAATGCACCCAGACCATTCCTATGTAACAGCACAATATGCACAAAACCCATTTCTTTTTAGATATAACAGGTAAGACAGAGACACCAAAAAAAACCCCAAACCTTTCATTCAAAATACTTAAGAAAGTATGTGTGTAAATAAAGATGTACAGAGAGAGAATGGTAAAAATGCAAGCTCTCTTTAATGTTTACAATGCCATTTTCATTATCTGACAATGTTCCTCTCAAATCATACTTACCATGTGTGCTATAGCTTGGGTAAAATCAAGAGTTCCCACATCTTAGATTTATGAAAGTGTGTACTCTTAAATTTGGGCACGTTTTCAGCATTTCATCCTCCCCTTAACAGCAATTCATTTATCAGTTACATTCTTTAATGTCTTGTAAAGATCAAAACTTTTGCAATTAATACTAATATGGATGAGGAATTGTCTGGCTTCAGAAGGATTTCTTTCTATAAAAACTCCCCACCATGAAATCAAACCAAATCAAGCTGCCAAAGCTAGACTCAAAATACTATGGGGATGCAGTCCTACAATCTTTATGTGTACAGCAACTTAAAATTGGTTGCCAGATTGTAGCTATCTGTTCAGTCTGATACACTCAAAAAGAATGAGATGTTATAAAAGTGACCATATATCCTCTCAGCTCATCATGGAAGGTATCAACTGTCTCTCTCAGCAACTAATGCTCACCTACTACAATGTGATTGTTGTCATGAGAGTTATCAGGAAAAGTCACCAAACTGAAAACAATTGCTGCAAAGGTATACTGCATTTTCTCCCTGGATACTGAATAAATTGATTTACTCAAACATCATGGAAACGACATTTTCTTTTGTGAAAGCTCCTGAATATTAATTAAGGAAAAAGCCAAGAACATTATTTTTAATCAATAATCCCATAAGAGGCATAGAAGGTCAGGACTGATGTGATTTATGAAACATCATATACCCTTATGGCTCTCTGTAACAAATAATTGACAGCTCTGGGTATAGAAATTTGCACACATACAGCTCAACCCAATCTATATTTCTTATGCACGTAATGATCCATGAAGACACTGCCTCTTTAACTTCTAAAGACCCTGGAAGTTTATGTATATAATAGAAAGAAAAGTATATTAGCTTCAATCCTAAGATATGTTACATTAGAGAAATTCACAGATTGAAAGTTTTCCAACTATAAAAAGCTTCTCCAGCGCCTCAGGTAGTTCTCTCCTGACTTTTGTGGAATGGAATGTGAAAAACAGGGTGGGTAGGGGTGGGAATTACACCAAATGGGGCAGATCACCCATTCTAAGGTGATTCTGTTCTTCCCCAAGATTCCCAGAGAGAAGCCACCAATTGCAAGTAAATATATAGGCTTTGCTGGAACACTGACCTGAGAGCTGATGAAGGGCTGCCTTTAGCCAAAGATGGTATGAAGCCAACTTACGTCAGATACAGTGTTACCATGTTCTAGTCCCTCAAATCTGGGCATTCAATTTGAATAATATATACAGTAGCCCCTCCATATTTATGAGAGTTTGGTGCACAGAACCTCACCAATGTGGAAAAACTGCGAATAACTCTCCTCCATTGCAACCCCCTCCATTCCTTTGCCTCTGGCCGTGGCTTTGAGGAAGGAGAAAAAAGACAATGCTTACTGGTGTTTTCCCCTCAGGCAGAGAAGAGGGGAGTTTTGTTTTTCTAATTACTTCTGGTGGCCATCTTGAAAAAGGAGGAGTAGGAGCAAAGAGAGCACCTGACTAATCAGTAGCCAATACACAGCAGAATGTGCAACCACATGGCAGAGAGGACATGCCTTCAGCAGTGGGAAGGGACTTTGCTCACCCAAAAGGAGAACAGTTTTTAAAATAAGCCACGCAAGCCTAGGGTGAGAAACGGAAAGGACAGGAGGAGGAAAATGGGGGGAGGGAAAGTAAGCACGTGCCCCCTGAATAATCAAATTCACAAAAGTCAAACCCATGAATGTAGAGGGAGGGCTGTATAGAGAAATCTATAATTTGCATAGGAGTAACTTGCATTCTAAAACCCTAAATTCTGTAAATTCTATGCATTAGTGATTGTATTTTTTCAGTCACTATGTTTCAGCACTGATACTGTTTTTTATAATGACTGTTCTTTTCAGGGGACTAGCTTAAAGTCATGTCTAAGCTGGACTTTGAACAGAGACACCAACACAGCTCAACATAGAAGGGTTGCTGATATAAAATACTTATTGTATGCAACAATGCAGCCAGGCAGACCTTTTCTTTACTAGATGTATAACCTCCCTGAGCACAAAACTGTTCTTTAGCATCACAGCACTTTTACAAACAAGTACTCTAGCACAGCTGTTTCATATATAGAGAAGCTTGATGATTGGTGGAAAGTTAACTTTTATCAGTTTAACAAATAATTGTTGAGGTCCTGAAAATCCACAATACATGTGCAGCCACAGTGATTTGTGCACAAAATGAACACCTCAGTGGGAACTGGTAAGGAGATACAGCCCCCTCCTTGGAGCCACCTTTAAGGGGTGTTGTGTGCTCCATATTGCTAGGTGGGCTGAAAAAACATGTTATGTGACTTGGGCTAATTGTAAAAATCAACAGTCATCACCACTCTTTCCCTATATTTGACAGATCTTGGCAGATTGTGTTCTAATTGTTGGTCACACTTTAGGACTGGCAGGTCACACATTAGTACAGCGGTTCTCAACCTGTGGGTCGTGACCCCTTTGGCGATCGAACAACCCTTTCACAGGGGTCGTCTAAGACCATCGGAAAATTCATATTTCCGATGGTCTTAGGCTCCATTCCCTCCTTGGTGGTGGTGCGCAAGCGCGAGCCACGCGCTCATGTCTTCCTGCCCCCTGTTCAGAAGGGACTGAAATCGCTCCCCTTCTCCGCTACCGGGAGAGCCTCCTGTCTGACGGGCCAGCTTGGGGTGGTGGCAGCAGCACGGGGGGCAGGCCCCCTCCTCGCCACGGCCCCTGCCCCACTCGCCACAGAAGGGGGCACTGCGGAAGGGCTGGGGGGGCTGCAAGGTGGCGCTTTTCCGGGGAGGTGAGCTGTGCCCGGCGCACAAGACAAAGGTGCTAGGATTCCTCCCCCCCCCGGCCAGGGTTGACACTCTGGAAACTTTTCCCACACTGCCCCCCCAGTGGAAACGAGAGCGAAGCAGAAGCAGAGCCCGGGG